>JACDOX010000041.1:1203456-1264187 GCA_014549065.1 Cardinalis cardinalis
TTTTTTTTTTTTTTTTTTAATTTCACAATAACCAGGGCATCATCAGATGTAATTACATTTTCTTCACGAGCTTATTAACAGTAAACTTAACATTTCACAAGTGTACATTTCATGCCATATTAACATTTGCTTGCGTGAAGTGGAGGAAGTTCCTGAATTTAAATGTTTTCTCTTCCTCAGTTTTTCCTTTGCATTTTAAGTGGCAGAAAACAGAAAGCAATTGGATTAAGTGCTGGGATTTCAGAAGAGGTAAAAGCGTAAATAGCAATGTTTGAACACATTTGCAGAGTTCCTGTGAACAGAGCACTACACACTGCAGAAATACTCAGAGCTAGAACCTTATCTTTATGCGTACTAATAATAGATAAATAAAGTGTGCTGTAGGCCCCTAAAGCTTCAGTTTAGAGAAACAGGGGCACAAGGAACAAGGTTCTATTAAAACAAAAAAGATAAAATCAGGCAGTTTTTCCTCATTAATTTTTCCCCCTCTTTGCCACCGGCGATAAGGACCAACAATGCCAAGCTCAGAGCAGCTGGTGTTTCACAAAGAGAAAGCCCTTGGGGAAAGGGCTCTCTCCTGACAGAGGCAGCCTGGGAGCTCTCTGCAGAAGCCAGGGCTATTTACATAAGCACATAAAGGCAAGTCACAGTGCAATTAGCCATATCAGGATCACACCAGTGAACTTGAGGGTTCTTTGTAAAGGTTCCCCCCCACACTCTCATGATGGTGCTTTATGCTTTTAATTAGAACATTGTTATTGACTTTAAGACATTGATTCCCTGGGGTCTAGTGGTGATGAAGTTATGACAGGTGATTTCCCATGTTCAACTTATAAGTTACCTTCTTCYGTATTTGCTAAAAAATACGGCTTTATGTTTAGATAAAAAAACCTGCCAAGCCTCCTATCTATTTCCCAGAAAGGAAAAATACTTCGGTGGTTCAGAAGTACAATAACATACATAGGCTCTTTGAAAACATGCCATTTAGATGTGTTAAAAGAAATTATAAGTGTCAAGAACATTTTCAAGCAAACTCAAATCGGAAGAAAATAATAAGCAAAAGAGAAAAACTCAACAGTTAATTTTGAAAAAGAAACAAACTAAAAGCTATAACAAACAAAAAAACACAACAGAAGAACAAACAAACCCCTTTAACCAGATAGTAATTTGTTCTGTGATTTTTTTGTTCATAAAGTGATTTGATTGATCTGATTAATAAGTCAGATCTTTAAGCATTCATTCATGTCCTCTGCTTTGTTTCACGGTGAAAGTTTCTGTTTATTAAATTTTTCATTATTTACTTTTAGSGTTTCGTTATTCCTATAACTTAGCTGAGAACCTCAGCTGTTCTTTGTCCTGTTGTTTTTTGACTCACTAAAATGTTTGGAATAAGGAATAATGATCACTTAGGAAGAATGAATGACAAATAAATCAGTTCATCTGCATATTTTCARATGATATTTACTTGTTCCTAAATTAGGAAAACTTTGGGCATTCTTGCATATTTTCATAGATGTTCTGTGATTTTTTTCTTTCCAAAGTCATCTGGATAGCAGGTACTGCTCTACCAAAAATGAAGTACAAAAATATGAAAATTCTTTAGGCAAAAAAAAAAAGAAAAAGAAAAGCAGAACAAGTTAATTTAGTAAACATTTAGCTCTAGTGAGTGTTAAACACTATCTTTTGAGTAAATCATATTTTGTCAATAACCCAAGTGATGGAAGACACGTGGTTGTGATTTTCCCATCAGAGGGCAGTAGAATGTTCGTTCTGTCTTGTGTTCACATTTGTTTCACTGAAGTTTGTTTTGTTATCATGTAATAAGGAACAGTCTAGAGGTCACAGAGCATATTAATTGTCTTGTATTTCATACAGGGGACATCAAGTGAAAAAATGATGTCAGGGCCAAAAAAAAGGTTTTTTGGGTTTTTTGKTTTTTTTTGKTTTTTTTTAAATTTTTTTTCTGAGAAAGAATTCAGTTGTGGAATTCCTTGTTTGGGGAAATAATAGATGGGAAAAGTTTACATGGATCCAGAAGGTGATTCGATAGCTTAATCAGAGAGAAAATCCACTGGGAGTACTGAACACAAACAACCTCTGGCTCCAAATATGGGGGAGCCATAAATTCTTGGAAGCAGAAATAAATACGGTGCTTATTATTGGGTTCTGTTGGAGTCAAGGTACAGGCTAGATATGCTTTCAATCTGTTATAGCATAATCATGCTTTTGAATGTCATTCTGATTGAGAGATAAAAGAAAGTAGTGAACATGGCAATAATAAAGCAAGAAAGGAGAGCAGAGGTATGCAATGTTCAGGTGCAGGAGTATAACACTTCAGTTGTAATTAATGGTGATCATCTCCTCTCAGATTTTGATCACTGCATGTATGTGCTGCCCRCATAAATATTTCTTGCTGCTATTGCAATAAATATGATGGAATAGAAATTGATATCCCAATCTCTAAACAGACCAATGATTTAGACTGCATTATGTTTTCATTTGATAGGATTAAGTATGTTATTTGATTTCATGGAGGGAGTAATATCTTTCCCTCGTGACACTAGCACTGKTGTGGATGAGCACTTCTGTTGCTAACTGAGGTATAATTATTGTATAAATGACCATTAGCATAAATACATCTTAATAAAAAGTAAAAACTTAAAACATCGTAAAGTATTTACCCACGTTTTTACCTACAATGATGTAACAGTGTATGTTTTTATATATAGTATTTTTATATGAAAATAGAATTAGTTAATTGCTCCTAATACATCTATTCASATTTGTACATATATTTAGATTTGTATTATCATTAAGCATCTTTAAAAGGTGCAACCTTGTATTTTTTGCAAAGTTACAAACAGGGTATTCAATATAGTCAACTTTATTTGTTGAAATATATTTAATCTGGACATCATTTTGTTATCAATAAAAAGCCAATGAAACAAACGCCATAACAATTCCCAATTCCTACACAATAAATAATCCAATATATTTACATCATGATTTAATAAGTAGAAGAACTCCTATCACAAGCCTTTTTTTTTTTGGAAGAATGTTATATTCAAATAGAGAACGGGAAATTCTTCATGTTGACTTTGTCAGGAATGCTCTAATTTTTTGCCTGTTATCAATCCCATATCAGTCACAACTATTAAACAATACAAAATAAACTTCTAATATCCATTGATCTTGAGAAGTCTTTTACAGATGCAATGTGCCTTTGTAAAAAAAAAAAAAGCAACCAATCAAATTAAAGGAGTAAACATGTCAGAAGATTGCTTTCTCTTGAAAATGCAAAGGAGTGGAAAACAGGCGCTCAGATTAGGATAGTTTTCATAGACACAGTGRATTTTGAGATTAAGAAAGGATGTTTTCATTAATTTTAGGTATTTCTAGCTTTTTATGTATGTTGTATATGTATGAAACTGAATTGTATTTTTGGAACTGAAGTATTACCAACATACTTGAGCTTAATTTTGTATCTTCCCTTAAGTCAAACATTGGACATTATGTGTAAAACTGATACTAAAATAGTTTGATTTTATCATATGTTGGCTCTTGTGAAAGTATTATTTTAGCTTAATAAATTTCTTTCCAGATAGCTGGAAAGAAATATGCCTTTCTATTTAGGACCTCAAAAGCACCATATTTATTGGCAATCACAGTATAACATTAGTCGGTGGACTGATTGCAAGGCAGGAGCTTAGTAAAGGCCAGATCTGGGTTTATACTTCTTTAGTATATTCATTAAGGCAGTTCATGACAGGTTCAAGTGGCTGTCTGCACTACCAGCCAATGGTAAGCATGCTTTCACAACACAAAATGCATCAGGACTTAAAATCTCAGTTGTTTTTATCCATGCCAAAAGCTGTCAGACATCTCCTTTAGGGCTTCAGATGTATTTTTAGGAAATTCTAAGCTCCAGTGTCTGTCAGTATCCTACATTTAATGCAGATATAGAAGTAAACGGGGCAATAGAGAAGCTTCTGCAAGCTAACACAATATGTAACATTTTCATCATTCCCCTTGTACATGCTACAGCTTATTTCTCTAAGAATGTGGCTGCACTAATAGCCCCTGTAYAGACCTCTCTCTTTCCAAGCCTCCCCAGCCTCTGTCTTTAGGGGCTGCTTCTTTCCTTCATTATTTTGTGAGATTCAGAATTTTTTTTCTTGTTGTACAGGATTTTTAATCTCTCTGTTTGACAACTACTCACTATTTTCCAAYGGCATTACTTTCAATAAGTGTATTTTTAAAACCCTGTCTTCCAATACTATTAACATTTTCTCTGTCATCCTCTGAGAGTGACGTATTGTTGGGAGGCTGCCCAGCCCAGCTGTGCCAGCACATTATGTTAAACAATGTATTGAGAGATGTCAAAACAACTCTCAAAAAAATCACATTTATATCAACAATCAATAACACAGAAAATAAATTATGGGAAACCAATAAAAATACAGGCTTCCAATGCAATTTGGTATAACTTTGATTACTTTTTCTGACAGCAGCTGAGTGGCTAGGCCAATGCAGTTCTAAAAGCAGCATACAACTAATTTTTGCTATTACTTCAGAGGTGCACGTGTTAATATTCTCAACTAGAATTTGCTGATATCTTCATAAAAATGCTGCAAATTMCAGCACTTTTATGAAGACATTTGTAAAAGCGAATATCAGAATTCTTCTCTGAGCATGGAATATTCTGTCTAGATATTTTTATAGACCTGGATGACAACATCCAGAATTTCTGAAACATTTTCACTACAGTTATGTGTACATTTATTTAATAAAACATGAAATGAAACTGTGACCAGTTTTCACCTGAACAACCTACCATATGCAATCAGGTATATTGAGCTATTGGAAAGCTATTATACACATTATTGTGAGGAACTCTACATAAGAAAGACATCACAATGTACTGCAAAGGAGTCTGCCTACTCTTCTAATTCAGCTCTGTGAGGACACCAGTCATACACTGCTTTYTGTTATTGTGCATACAGTGGCAAGGCATATTGTCCATTAGCAAAATCCCTCTTTTTATGTCACTCACTTTCAATATACTTCAACTAGAGCTGACTGCACATCCCAGATCTTTCAAATGTCAGCAAAACATATGGTACCTGGGAGTAATTGTATATCACACACCACAAGTGTGGCTCACTGCAGTTAGTTAACCACAGCTGTAACAGAATTAATGCCCTAAAATTAAAAGAGGAGATGCCAAAAKTTAGTCAACATTTTACAGTGACTAAATGGAGGATTTTTCAAGTCAAAAAGCATCCCAAAAATCTAAAAATTATTTTGGGAAACCTTTCTCACAGAAAGGCACTAGTTTCCTGATGCAARTTTCAGTTTGATTTTTCTCCATTCCTGGAGAGCAATAAAATATAAAAGTTTATTTAGTAAATGTTCCAGATCTCTGATGTACTTCAGTGACAAAATTCTTCCTGAAACAATGAATCTTTGAGGTCATGTATTATCACTTATCAATTACACATTATATGAAGRCATCTTTGATGCTGAGGGGAAAAAAATCATCATTCTGGTAAGTTTTTGCTTCTAAACACCTGCATTTATTACTGCTCCTATTCCYTCCCAGCTGGCCTTCTACCATTAAGCTTCTTACTATCAGGGAAGTTCTCTCAAAACTTGACATTCTCCTTAAATACTTACTGCATACTTGGACTTTAACTTGAAGTTATTTTCTCTTGAGGCAAATTAATTTGAAATGGTGCATCAGTCAACAACTTGATTACAAAATGAATAATGTAGACATTTTTAGGGTGGAAAATGCTGCTATTTCAGTAGAATCAACAGTAATATGGAATTATTTCATGGCAGTGACCAATGTTTTCCCTCTGCGTAAGAAAAACAAGAGATTGCTTGACAACTATGAGACTGCTTAATCTCACTGAGGAAGATAGAGGGTTTGAGGGCAAAATGACAYAGAAGATCTGTTTTGAGATTGGAGAGATAAAAGAATGCTTTAAGCAGATTTTAAAAGCACAGGAAGAAGGGAAGGCTAGAAGAGGAGCAATAAAATAAAGGGAGTTCAAGGAGAATAAAAGCAAAAGGGAAGCAAAGGAACAAAGAGAAAGAACTGCTCTTGGCAATACAGTTTATCTGATACCTTATTATGAAATGTAGCTTCATTGAAAAGCACTGATATATAAACTCCAAATGTTTTCTCTGAAACATCTCAGATTTGATTAACTTTCATCAAATCTAAGGCCTGAACTCCAGAAAGGCTGCCTTGAGGCTGTACAGACTGGGAACTGCAGATTGCCTTCCTCCATCCTGGTTTTTGCCCAAAAGCCAGGTGCCCAAGGAGTCCCAAACACTGCTTGACATAACAGTGGGCTTCTAACATTATTAAGAGGTTTGGAATAGTTCAAATCAAAGTATATAACCTTGTCACTTCCAACAAATCAGAATTTCTCCTTTGTAACCTTAAATAGTCAGTATGTCTTCAACAYTTTTTGTGCATGTTCTGGCATTTCATAGGCATGGACTGTGAGAAAATTTCAATCTGTTTTCCTGTTTTTCAGTTTCTGGCTACTTGAGATAGAAATTGAGTCAATTTTATAAGCAAGACTGTCTTTAGGGGGTTTGCTGCAGCAAACCATGAAGCATCTATTACTGTGTAACTGCAAAGCATGTAAATTTTACTTCCCAAATAGTATACCCCAGACCTATTTGTGCAATTACAGGGCAAGTGACTGCACAGTAAAAAACACATAATTATTTATCTTTTTTGTTTACATGGCCTGCCCTCAAAGTGATTCCTCTTTTTGTTTCTTTGCTCTATCCAAAAAATAACATGAAGGTTACCTTTGCTTTGAACCYATGCCTCATTTTCACAAATGCCTATGCTCAAAGACCCCCAACAAACAGACCATCCCCTTCAGTATAGGAAATCCTGCAAAATCTGAACCCCATACAACGCGTTAGTCACAACAGAACTGGAAAGAAAAAAAAAACTTCTTTTTCTCAGAACCTGCATCTTTCACTCCATCATTCTCTTCCAATATTTTGCAACGAGATTGAATATTTCTTAGCTAGGTTTATGTTTTCTTAATTCTATTTTTAACAGCATATCAAGCAACAACCTAGCMCTTGCACCCTGTAAACTACATCAGTTTTGTATAAACAATGGAAACTTTTTAATGTGCTATCTAATCTTAGGATCTTGCATTTGTTGTAATATGTCTGTGTGCTCACTCACAGCCTGCCTTATCTAAATTAACACATGAGGATTCTGTTCTTTGCAAACAGAACTCTGTACAGCACTTTCTCTTTAATACTACTGGACAAGAAAACATCTACTGAAATGACAGACTACCATAGAATTTAAGAGATAGGGCTAGGTAAGAWAATGAAATAAAKTCTCCCAGTYTTTTTTTTTTTAATAATTAGTTGAATGGTTTATAAATGTGTCTCTAGTAGTAACTAGACATAAAAACTTAATTTTAAATTCTTATATGTGTTTAAAGCATATATAATTTGAATGAATGCGTCTTTAATGCACAGGAATGTTCACTAAGAAGTTTTAGTTTCTTATGTTTATGCTTGACTCTYAGTCTCAAAGATTCAGGCCAAATGGATCTTGGCTGCCTTTTCTCTTATCTATTTTTTTTTGTCACCCTTCCGAAAAGTTCAGACTTTCAGTACAGGTTACATGCAGTTCATATCTGCATTACCTAYCCACTCACCCCAGCTAGAAACATCTTTCCCAATATCAGAAGTAAACTCTGTAAAAATGCTGAACTTTGCTCTATCCCTTAAATAATTTATCCTTTTGTGTTCACTCTTTCCTTACAAAGACTTTGACATCACATAGTTTTAACACATGACTCTTCTACCCACAAAAACAAACATGCAAAGCAAAACCATTTTATATGGCAAGAAAGACATTATGTATTTGAAAAGAACTAAGTCAGTACTTCATTATAGGTGATTTCACACTGGATAGAGCTTTTGAAAATGACAGCAGGTACTGTTAGACTTATTAATGATTTCCATTAACTCATGTTGGGACCTGATTGAACCTCCTTTCTGTTCATATATTTTTCTCTAGTATCTGGAGATGTTCCAAAAATCTYTATTAGAAGATCCCAGAAAGTGTCAGAAATTGATCACAGACTTCTTYTTCAGAAAGTCTAAATTACTGTGAGGCCTTATAAATGTAAGGCAACAAAAGTCTTCCAGTTCTTCAGATATTCAGGCTAAATATACCAAGATGGTCAGCACAGAGTGAGGAGTTATGTACTGCGCCCTGCTTTAAGTGACTGGCACACCCACCAGGATACAATGCCTCCTCATTTGTCAGACTGCCCAGGAGTAATCTTATCTCAAAGCAAAGCTTAAGAGTAGAATGGTGTTTACCTAAACTATGATTTGAGATAGGRGTCATGAACAGATATGACAAAACATCAGTATTGAGGCTATATTTAGCAAAGAGGATTCTCTTTGGGTGTTCCAGCCGTTATCTGTTCCACCACTGCCGGGTAATTAGCCTGTACAATGCACACTTGGCCCTAGAGAGTTCTTTTGGCTACTACATTCTTTTTCCTATTGTTGAAGAAGACTATCTAGAGCATCCAGGGTGGCTGCCCTGGGTGACCTGCCCTTTCTCCAAGCTTGTGTAGGATGACCTTATTTTTCTCCTATGCTAATGTTTACCTACCCCTCACACTTCATGCAGCTGGGCACTGAGACATCACAGGGCAACAYAAGGGATTAAATAATTTCCTTTTCCTATCTTTTAAAGATTTTTTTTTATTATTTTTTGTTGCTTACTTTAATTACCACTTCTATTTAAAGTGACTTATGCATGTTGCAGTTTTCTTGAGAGTTCTTGTAAAGCTATTGTGTCTTCCAAAAGATAAAATGCACCTTTTTCTACTAGATTTACATCTTCTTTTTCTCTGTGTCTCTCTTATGAAGAGCAACCATTGCATAACAGGGATAGAGAGTTGAAATGTAATATTCTRTCAACATAATCACAGACAAATTTTTAATCCCCCACTCAGCCCCACATATATTCACTGCCAAAAACACTATCTACAGATTCTTTTTCCTGCTTCCAGAAGGAAGGAAAAGAATACCATGTACTTACAGGTTGATAGGCTCACCTCTAAGCTCCATATGACAGCTGATCAACAGAAAACCAGAAGAATCACTCCAAAGCTATAATTTGTTCTTCTGCCAAAGGAATAAGAGAAAACACACAACCAATGTGTGTTGTGTGGGATATGGAATAGAATTGGAGGAGCGTGGCTATCCTATTGTTTCTAGACAGCTGCCCTTGATTGCCAGTGTCTAAATACCTGGGCTGAWAACATTCAGGTTTTGTTCTCTGATCACATTCTGCGACCATTGGCCAGGGTCTCATAGGCATGGTTCCCAGAGAAGTCTGTGATGATTTCACCAGAAGAAGACTGGTGAAAGAAGTATTTTCAGAAGTAGCATAAATTCTTGTTTCCTCATCTTCTGATGTCTTTCTTTTGAGATTTTCCATCTCAGACTGTTAGTCTGTAAAACAGTCACATTTGTGTAGAAGCTCCAAAAGTTGCAGGACATACCAAGCAATCATGGGTTTTTAGTATTAAGAATCTAATAATAATTCTTTTGCCCACGTATTTCTCTCTTCTAGGTTATGATGTATGTTGCATACCAGACTTTTCCTAGGTATGTGTTGTTTAGTCTCAGTTGTTTTTTAATTTATGTGTGTATGAATTTATTAACTCAGTACTGGGCATTCTTCAATTTTCAACATTCATAGGCCCATTAAATCCATCTTTCTCTGATTTCCATTTTTTACAGTAAAAGGAGAATTTCCTAGTSTTCAAAGCATATCCTGGAAAGGCAATTGCTGTCAGGACTAGTAAATGTGGAACAGTATCTCAAGGTAGAGCATCTATGATCTCTATTTATTACTGAAATTCACAGATGCCTTCAAACATAATACTAGACACTTATCAAGGTTTGAATAGTGGCACAGTCAAGGCCAGTCATTCACAGGATCATCACAGAGCGGCCTGCATTGAAAGGGACCTTAAAGGTTATCATGTTCCAATCCCTCTGACATGGGCACACACTTYTCACTAGTCCAGGCTGCTCAAAGCTATACCTGCCCTTGAAAAAATCCAAGAATGTAGATGCTTGTGCCTACATTAAATTTATGTCATCTGAGATGGCTAATTAGGTGTTTGAACCTGAACATGCAAAACATTTTTTGTTCAATCAATTTTATTCTTGTGAAATTCATAGATTAAATATTTCATTTGAGTCCAGGCTGCTTGTTCATACTGAGGAGAAATTTCCCCCATGTCATACATATGAGAAAATAATGACTGAATGAGGAACATAGGACAGTATTTTCATTAGTTGTGGATGAACTTTTTCTACTTAAGTAAGCTTGAATGTTCATGTAACAGCAATTTTTTTTTATTCTTAGTGTTTTCAGAAACTGCCTGAGCAATGTAAGAATTAAATGCATTTGCTTTAAAAAAATATTATTTAGCTCAATATTACAATTTTGCATTTATTTTTGTCATTCTTATTCTGCTTCTCCTGTGACAAACATGGAGCTCGTAACACCTAATCCTGTCTGGTTTTGCCTTCCCTCTCTGCAAGACAGAGCAGACAAAATATTTGGCATACTCATCATGCTCTGCTTATTTAAGAACTGGTGCACAAAAGCAGGATTTTTATTGTTTCTTTTTGCATCATGTATATCAGTATTAAGACATCAAAGCATGGTTCAACACATGAAATGTGTAATTTAGAATACCTATTTCTGAACAATTGGGGTGTTATTTCATGTCTATGGAAACGAGAATCAGGAACCATATTTATGCTTTAATGATTTGCAAAACCTTAACTCGGGTTTTGACTTCTTTAATCTGTTTTTCATGGGGTTTTGCTTCTTTCTTTGTGTACTTTTTTCATGATGGAAAACACATGAAGATTATTGATTCAAAATGACTTTATGATTCTTTCACAATTTTTCACAATTGAAGGTTGAATGTGAAAATCTGACTTCTTAGTGTACCAATAAGAAGATCAATTGTATTTGTTAGAAGTGCTAATTAAAAGAATTAGCTTACAGCGTGAAATGGTGAGAAAATATACCAGAATCTGCCCCTTAGGCTCTTGAATCACACAGCTCAATGGAATCAATAGACCTTTGTCCAACAGTTTAAAAGAGCTACACTTCATAATTCAATAAACAATAATTACAAAATTCAAAAAATTGTTTAATTAAAATGTAAAACCATAGTCAGTCATCTCATAATTTGAAGCACTAATATGGTCTCAGGCACTCACCTAGAGATAAAGCAAATTACTCACAATAAATTGCAAAGCTATRTGAGAGACTCATGCACATTTGTTATATTGCAATGAAGATTGTTACACATCAAGGCAGTGTCCATGCTGAGGAACAGATAGAAAAGAATTTTTATTGGGACAATAAAAGATTATGGCGAAAAGAGGGTTAAATTTTTTTTGCACTGGCTTAGTGTTTCCCAGTTTGGAAAATACATTTATTTTCCATTAGAAGCCCACTATTGTAGCATCATCAAATGACTGTGATCAATGGAAAAAAACTCCAAACCAAGAAAAACCAAACACCAAAACAGAAGCTAAAAATAAGTTCTGAAATAGTTGTCAAAACATGTTTCCATAATTTAAAAACCCTGGACTTTGCATTTTAGAATTCTTCAGATACTTTGAGAATGGCAAGTCTTTGAAATTCCAGATCTCAGAAAACTGATAATATTTAATCATGATATCTCAGGAACTTCTGATTTTTTTTTAATTGAAAGTATTGCTCCCAAAAATCTTTGCATTCTTGCATCTTCAGTCTATTCCATAGGAAGTTTTTAGACTCAGGGGACAGTGATAGTTAAGTTAAAATTTTTCTATGTGTTTTCTAATGCTTGTAAGAAATATGAATCTGCAAAGAACCAGCCAGTGTTCTGGGTTACAAATTGCAGTTGAACAACCTGCCTTGATCAAAGATCTTTTGATCACTGAAAATTCAGGGTAACCACAGTGACTGTATTAGGTTTTCTAGAACCTCCTTAAGGTGGAAAATCAATTATAACTAATGTGTCTGAAAAAACTTTTGAAAACCCTTTGTTCCTTTCTACATACAATACCCRGAAAAAGTAATGTCAATAACTTGAAACATTCAAATAGCAAATAAACTTATAATTCAGCATTTGTCTTGTTATCTCAGATAATTTTTGTCCAAGCATGTGTGCACACAGCAAACTTCAGTTGAGTTATCTCTGCTTCTGGTGACTTGTATGCCACATGCCACTAATATGTCTGTTTAAGCTGTACCATTAGAATAAGACTGAGTTATAACCATGGTGTCCAGAATTATAGATACAATACTTCAATTTATTTTCAATTGTAGATGTAACACAGACATTTCTAAGTCCTCAGATCACTGAAACAGACACATGATTTGATTAAAATCTATCTAAATCTTAAAAACGATAAAAGCATATACATTCAAGAGATCAGCTAGATGGTATCTTTCCACGTGGATCATGTTTGCAGTTTAGGTCTCATTACCAGTTCTGCTGATAATGATTATACAAATGCCAGTAATAGTGGGAACATGATTTATTTTTACTAGTCATTATGCTGAGTGTGGCGTGGAAATATCTGTTGTATATCCTGCTCCACATCCGTAATACACATCTTCAAAATTTGAGGACATGGTATTGAGAATTTTACCCTATTTAGTGGTTTACAAGAAAAATTCAGAATGGAAAACCACTTTTCTTTCAAAAATAAATTTTCTATTTGAAGCATATCTCATCAGTGCTGTAAGTCAGTTTCACCACTAGGAGCAGTTATTTATTGCTTTATGACCTCAGAGAAGTTTCATACTTGCAGCATTACAGTGCAGATCACTGCACATCACAAATGGCTCTAGCATTACAAAGAGATTGTTTTAGTATAGGAAAGGAGATCATGTTACTTGATAGTTACAATTTTTATTGTCTTTTTAAAAAATGTCTATCGCTTGCTGGTAAAATTTTCAACAATAATTTTGCTTCCAAATTTCTTCACCCATGTACTCCTAACAATGCACTGAAATATTATATCTTGCAGAAGATGTTAGAGTGTCTTGTACCTCCAAGGTCTGTTTGCTCA
Source organism: Cardinalis cardinalis (assembly GCA_014549065.1). Taxonomy (NCBI): domain Eukaryota; kingdom Metazoa; phylum Chordata; class Aves; order Passeriformes; family Cardinalidae; genus Cardinalis; species Cardinalis cardinalis. The sequence goes on from JACDOX010000041.1 coordinate 1,216,639, forward strand.
TTCTAATGAATCTGAACACCTTCAGTGTTCTAAGATTAGGATTAAGTGGACAATTCACACTTTTCCCATCTTTTGTATATCACCTAATCTTTCTGCTGAACCATTTCTCAAGACTGACAATTAGTGTCTAACATTCCTTGGCACTCTCACAAATTCTCATGCATTTTAGTCAGTTGCTAAGAACAACCATGAAGTTTTTTGGATCTGTTGGGGAAAGACAAGTTACTTATAGATAAACTGAAATAAGAAATGTCAACTGACTCAAAATTACAGTTTTGAAAACTACAAATACAAGCAAAGCAGCGAAAAATTAGTCACGACTAGTCATGCCCATTTATATAATGGGCACAGGAAAGCAGGGCTGAAAATTCTGGGAGTAAGAGATTTATAGATTACTTGTGCATGAGTTAACAGCTTTTTAAACAACTATTCATGATTGAAAAATAGTTCACTGTTAGTCAATAATTCCCAATATTAGTGTGCCAAGAAACGTCATGATAATGTGGAATGCAAGATTTTTGAATATTTTTGTTACTTCAGGGATTCAGATAATGGTAATTTCATCATAGACCACTGAAGTTTAAGTAATAAACAATCTACATTTCTCAGGGATCATGTAGTCCAACCCCCTTGTTGAGGCAGAATTACTGTATGTCATTTTTTGGACATACATGTAAGTAGTCTGCTCACATAAATAATCTCTTCAAAAAACTTCAGGAAGGATGTCTTCKCCCAAATGCTGTTACCACAGCCCCACAAGTAATAGAAGCTGTTGTATCATGGCAGGGGATGGAGAGGAGAGATGTTTTTCTGACATAAACTGAATCAAAATTATTTAATGCTTTATTAGACAAAAGCAAACCTTCAACTTCTGAAAATCTTTTGGCTCCAAATACAGAACACAGGCTGCAGAAATAATATGTTCCTTTAGGAAACTCTGTTCATTAGTTTGGCAGGCACATTCAGGACTTTTGCAGAGAACAAAATATTTTTTAAGAATCATGTTATGAACAATGCAATTTAACAACCCAATTTTACAGACACAAAACCACAAATAATTAAAATTTGAGATATGATTAAAAAAAAATTAATCTATTAGGGCTTCTTGGATAGTCAAAGTACCAGAAGATGTTAGTGAATGAGGAGACGTGATTGTTTTGAATATTTTTTTAATAATTACTGTCTGCAGAACCTTGATATAAACTCTACAATTTGCTTTTCAGTTATTTTAACTCTTCTTTGAGCAATGTGTGCTATTCACAACACAGACATTTTAAAAAATATAAATAGATCATAATTAAAGTTGCTTAATATTACATTTTTCATATGTACTATAGAAAACACCTAAAGAGATAATTTGCAGAGGTTCTGTCAGAATTACACCTAAAGTGTGTGGGACATTATTGTGGAATTCACTGCTAAGAGGCACAGTGAGGAAGCGACAGAGTCACCACCAGTTTGATTGTGTATGGCAGCCCAAAGATGTGGCATCGGCTGCCTGGAAGCCATGGCAATTCTTTCTTTAAAATACTAAACCTGATGTCTTTTCAAATTATGAATAGCCTACTGGCAGTATTCTTAGAATATCTGCTTAGTGTGGCATTACTCCAGATGCATTCATCTTGATTGTCCCTGGATAGCATGATAATTTTGTCACACTCTATTCAGAGAGAAATTTGGAAGATGGCATGGACTGCCCATCTACTTGGTTCATATCAAGTTGTCTACATAAGCAGTGTGAATTCTCCTGTGGTCTTTCAGGAACTGTGGCTCTCCTGGAACAGTCTTTTAGACTTCCATTCTACATTGACAGATTGTAAGGGCTAAGACTCAAGGAACACAGCAGACAGTACTTTTTGTAAAGATTTATCTAATTATTCATGGAATTCTACACTCTGTAGTGAAGTTCTATACAGTATTTCAAATCCTACATAAAGCAAAATGTTTAATGGACTTTAGTTAAATAGGAATTTTTGATGAAGGCTATCTAAAACCCTTCCACTAAACAATCCTAGGGATTCACTTTGTGTTACACATTTGGAAAAAATATGATAAAATGCATAATAAAGTTCAAGCTAATCTGAAAAGTAATTTCTTGCAGGGTAGGTAAATCCAAGTGAGCAATAAAAGATTGGAACTAGACCTTTATGTCATGTGAAAATATAGTAACATCTGGAGACTCCAGTTAAAGGATAAAGAGTATGACTCTTTCACTTTGAGTCTTTTTAATACCTAACAATTCTASTTCAATAATTCAAATTAAATCTGTCCATAATGACAGATTTTTTCCTAAGATTAGGCCAGCTTGCTTTGTTTGATGTAATTTCTTTGTCAGTATAGCTCACTTTTATCTTTGGTTTAAGTGCAAATTCTTAAAAAGCTTAACTTACAAAACATTTATGCAGAAACTGAGTATGCAAATAATCTGCAACACAAATTTCATATGAAGAACAATTGAAAGATCAAAAAGGACATTTAAAATAGATTTGGAGAAAAAAATTATTGAAGGAAAAAAAACACTTCAAAATATCTCCCAAGACTTTAAGAAAGACCACAAATTAAGGGTTCTTAAAAATAACACCAGTTCACATTTCCTTTCCTTTTCTGGGCTCAAACATTTAGAAGTATACTGTATTGTATCATTCAGTTGGTATAATTTAAAGTCTACTGCCTTTGTTTCTCTTTGCAGACAGACCTGCTTATGTACCTATTTTATTTACCATGCTCCATTCCTGATATTGTCAAAATATATATTGCCAACTAGCTCTCATACATAAGAGCTTCCTTTTTCATAACCATTTCATTCTCTTTCCTGAAGACTGTAGAATGTCCAGCATTGAACAGGACAGCATGAAGGGATTAGATAATACTAATAAAATTTGSGGTTAAAGAGGGCCTGACCCACAACATGTAGACAGCTAGAAATATATACAGAGCTTAATTCATGTAATTATGTGGTTTAAATAAAAGGAGAAATAAAAACATCTTGTCAGTAGACCTGGTTTATGAGGCCCCAGTAGCATTTTGGCAAAGAAAAGAGGATTCACACTGCATAGTATCAGAGGGAAAAAGTGCTGTGAACTTCAAATGAGACCATTTTCCCATTGTTTGTAAAAGCCACCATCATATACAACTGCAACTTTTGAAATATCTAGCCTCCTTACAGAATGTCACAGTGCTCCTAGTTAGTTCTTAAGAAAGAGATCAAAGTGAGATTTTCAGGYCTTGGTGTTCTTGCTCACACTGTGTTCTTTCTGTTCTGTTCACAACACTGAACAGAGCTCAATTTTCCAAGCAAGTGACAAGAGAACACATTTGTCACTACTTTGTTCTTTTATAAACCCTTAAGTCTACTCCAAAGGAGAAATTTGAAAAAATGCCCACACTATACATTTAGGAAGCATAGTTCTCTTTAGTGGACTGAATTGTCCCCTTTTTCATGTCATTGCAACCCAAACAGACCTGTCAAGACAGGCTCAGAAAGAGTAATACCAGAATAGTTTGTGAAGCTAAATCACTAGATGCCAGCAGATTTGTCCTACTTGATTTCAGCACATAATCTACATATTTACTTTATTTTCCTGTGTGGATACTCTTCAGTTTTATTCAAAATAACCTACATTGCTACATGAGAGCTTGACTGATTATATGCAGGGAATGGATGTCACTGTGATTAATTTTATTAGGCTAACTTAACAACTTTAAAACAAACATTATTTTTATTGTCCCACTAATAAAACTCTGAAATAGCTAATGYGTCTCTTTGTCCAGTAATTCTGATTTTGTTTTCTGTTTGTAATTCTAATTTCTTTCTTAAAGAAGTTATTCTCTATAGGAACACTGGAAATATGGGCATGCCAAGAGTGAGAGACGTTTCTGTCAAGTGATAATGACACTGAGAAGAGACACAGAGAGAAAGAATAAAGAAGAACCATTTTATATGACAGTATAACAGCAGAAAGGTAATTGCCTGCAAGTTTWCAAGGCAATAAATGGCTCTCTGCAGCTGATGAACATGAAAGCCATAGGCAGTAAAGGCAGAAGAGCTCTCTGTATTTACCAAACCCTCAAATTTTAAGTGTGGCCGCTCAGTAATATTTTAAGTTTTATAGCTTTTTTATTTTTTTTATTTTTAATTAAATTTATAGTACCATAGGATCCAATAATATAAAGGAAAAAAAAGAAAAACAGCTAGTCACCAYAAATGAATAGACAGAGGAGACTGTCGCATCAGAACAAGGTGGTGGGGAAAATAAACTGATTTACAGAATTTGTGTTTGTCCTAATCCAAGTGAAAAAAAACCATCCTTGTATTGACAAAAATTGGAAGAGAATCATAACCATAGTCATGTGATGAAGGGGAGAACTGCCTAGAGGTGTCCCCAAAATCAAAGAGGATGTAGAAAATACTATCTTCATACTTCCTTAAAGATAAATCCTCAAAAAGCATATAGAATCCATGCTGCTACTTCTATTCCCTAAAGAGAGTTGACTTTGAAAAAATGCAAGAATTGACATCTGAACCTTGCAAAAGATTATTTCAAGGACCAGATAAATTAAGATGGTGGTCACTGTAAGCATTTGTCCTCAGAAAATCTCTAGTTCAACTTTAAGAAGAAGCTGAGGTTGAAAATTAACTCCTCCTTTCAGGCTTGCATTGCAGTCCTTTGTCTTCTGGAACAATTCCTTCCAAATCTTCTGCATGAAGATTTGAGACACACAAAGCATTTATTTGTTTGTTTGCTTGGTTGTTTGTGTTTTTTTATAAATAGTACTTAGTTATTGAGTCTGCCATTATTTATAAAACTAGTCCCTTATGTCTTATAAAACCCCCAACCAACTAGCCAAAGAGTGAGAAATTACCATGGTGATCATTAATCAGTCACCTTTAGCTGCAGGTGTAGAATCACACAGGTATATCTTACAAAACCATATCTACTTGTTTTAAAAATTATTTAAAGATTTTTCACCTATTTCAGTCAATTCCATTCAGCAACTTCATTACTGGTCCAGATAAATGGAGAAAATAAAAAAGGAAAATTTTTTAATTTAATAATTCTTTTTAGATACTAATGAGCTCTGGCTTTTTTCTTGTTTAAGGATTCTCAACCAAAACATTGTGTTCAGTTCTTCAATCTATGTCAAAGGCAAGCATTAATATTTTACAACTGTACTTCTTTTAGTATTCCCTACGTGTGGATGGATTTCTAATAAATGGTGTGTGCCATTATTTCCTACAGACTATGCCTAGCTCACTTTAAGTTTTGTTTATTTGTTTTATTTGCTATTTGGTTGTTCTTTAAGAAAAGACTGTGGAATGTCTTAATAGCCTGGTCACAGATTTTCTAACTGATATGGAATTGCCAAGATGGCTATTTCTCACAAGCATGTTTTCACAGTAGTGCCATAAATGTTGAAAATCAGCATCTTTGTTTAAGCACAATTTAAGGGTCTAAAGCAGACAAGGCTTGAGGGAGGTTCTATGGCCTGGAATATGCTGTCAGTCAGGGTAAATTATCAGAAGGGTCTTTTCTGCTCCTTCATTCCAAGAGTCTGAGACAACTCCAGTACTTATAGGAAAACACTCAGGCATCATTGTTGCCAGGGCCACAGCTCCAAAACTGCCAGCCATTCCCCACAAAACAGGCATTCAGCAACACGTTCATTCACATACTTTGCGTGGGGGTTGCTATGGTTCTGTTATGAAGAGATGTGGAAGGCTCCTAGAAAATCCTTTTTTTTTTGTAAATGACCACAAAGGACTCTTGCCACCAAATAAACTTTATACTGCTAGCAGTCACTGACCATAGTTTCCTAGCCCTTAGTCCTTTTTGAATAGTACTACAGTTCCTTCCTTCCTTCCTTCCTTCCTGTTGAGATAATGTCTCACAATGCAATATTTGAAAATCAATGGAAGCAAGTAACTGCATACAGAAAAACTTCCTAGTAATTTCCAAAGTCACTTGTACTTGACTCAGTTGAAATGCAGTTTCTACTATTGGCCCTTTTCCAGCTGAACTTGTCTGTCCTGCACAAATCCTTTTCAGGAATTGTTTTATTATACTGGGGTTTTAGCTGCTATTGCATGAGTAAAATCCCGTTTGGCTATTTAATGCCACAATTTCTGTTTTTACAGTCATAAATCACTCTTTTCCAGCTTGAAAGATGGATATTTTTAAGTTTCCTCTCTTTCATCCATTAGGTGTTCTGAGATATGAAAACATTTGCTCTTATCTGATTTGATTCCCGTAGTGTTTCCACTCMCGTAAATATGGTCTGACTTGACATGTGATGAGCTAAATGAAGTTACTGTAAGTGTAAATACACATTATCTGCATCTTTAAGATTCTTTAGGACCATTTGGGATATCATAGGTCAGAAAAATATCCAATGGTGATCATCTTTGTCTACAGAATTATTAGCACAGTCAGATAACTGGCTTTAGTGTACAATATGAAAGTTAACAAAGGACAGTGAAAATTGGTGTCTACTAAATTTGTTTTCTGCAGGCTTCATAACATGATTGTAGCCACTGTCTCTGCTTATATATGTTGAGTTAAAACCAGCACCAGTATTTTTACTCAGCTCTAGAATGCAGGAGTGCTGTGTCCATTTCGTGACCCTCAGTACAAGAAACACATAGGAACATCAGAGTGAGTCTAATGCAGGACAACCAAGCCAGTCAGGGCTGTAGCACACAGCACAAACCAGAGATTGRGAAAACTGTATTTGCTCTTAAAGGAGGAGGATAAGGGAATCTTATGAAGTGAAGGTTAACATGGTCCAATCCGTTGGAAGGCTATAGAGAAGATGGAGCAAGAGTCCTCTGAGAAGTGCACAGTCTTGGGATGGAAGTCAAGAGTCACAAGTTGTAACACAGGAAATTCCCATTAGTTATTAGAAAAAAAAGGTTTCCCTATGAGTGCAGTCATATAGGAAAGACTGTGAAATCTCTAAATCTCTGTTCTTGGAGAGATTTAATATTCATCTGGGCAATTTCCTGTGCAACTTGGTCTGTTCTGGCCCTGGACATGAATTTCAGGAAGAATCAGGTTTGTTGTCCATTATAACCCAAATCATTCCACATTTCCACAGTTCTCTGGATGATATGATGCTTCTGTGCCTCATAAGCACTGGTCACACTGTGCCCCAGCTCTGTTCCCTCTCATTCAGTGACAAAATGGACAGAGACACTCACTCTCAGGGGTGCTCTCCCCTTTGATATATCTGGTTTAAGCTGCCTGTCACAGTACAGTTTGAATTTAAGTGCACCATGCATGAAAAATAATAATCCAAGTATATTAAATGCTATGATAATCTATGAATTATTTTCAATCCTCAATAGAGTGGATACACCAAAGTTAAATATTGTATTTTTCATTTTTCTCTATTTTCACCCACACATTTATTATTTCATAATCCACAATAGCACCCTTCTGAGTCACTGAATCACATACATTTTCCATGTGTTAACATTCTGATTAACAGTGCAATAAAAAATTAATCTCTTAAGAAGTGGCAGTGAAGCATAAGCATATTTTTGTGAGCAATACACTTGCTGAAAAAAAWAATTTTGCTATTTCAAAAAATATGTCTGTGTCAGAGAGAATTGTAAAGCTGTGAAAGATAAAACTGTGTAGATGCTGCTAGCCTCTGAGTCAGCAGCTCACATTTCGCAGAAATTAGCATTTTAAGCCTAAGTGCTCCCACTGCATGCTCAGAGCCACCTTTCTGCGTAGCCCACTGCCTGCTGCGCTCTGACTGTGCCTCAGAGCTCACACAATTGAAGGAGTAACAAACTGATTCACTGTAAATTAACAAAGTGCAGCCAGTCAYGCCGAAGAGACATTTACCACAAGAGCAGCCTCTGTCATGGAGGGGGTAGGAGGAGCTGACACAGACAAATTATTGTGGAGAGACAAGTGTTTTCTACTGAGGCTGAAGGTGAGACACCTGCAAATGGGTCAGATGATTTATTTCTTTAATAAATTAGGGCAAGCAGCAATCATTAATTAACACAGACACACAAAAAGAAAAGATTTGTTGGAATGATTTAATATTTACTTTTTATAATTTTAAAGTATTTATGCAGCAGTGTCACAGTATAGCAACAGCAGAGTTGATACTTCATAAAGAAGGTTAGATAGCTTTTCACAGTTATAAAGCATTTTTAATAAAAGACCTGTTAGTTTTGATCTCTCCTGGTGCTCTGCCAGCCTTGAACACGGTCACAATGCCCTGGAAACCATTTTCTTCTACGCCCAGCTCCTTTGATAGCAGGAAGACACAGTGACACAGAGCTGCCCTACTCTGAGTGCCTCTGATAAATCCAAACTGTCAGACACTGCTGGTCAAAGGTAAACGGGACATCAAGGGGGAGAAAAAGAAGCACCAAGGATAAAAGAAGCACTGACTTGTTTTGCAGCSCACTTGCAGTAGTGCTCCACACTAGTTTAGCTGTTCATACAGCAGTGAACAGAAAAAAAGGCTGCTATGCATACAGCATGGCCTCTTTTAGTTATTCTTTTGTGTGAAGTGGTTTACTACAGCTTTTGAAGACAGATAAAATCTAGCATAAAGGTACATCTATAAATAAAAGATTATTTTAAGCAAACTGAAATTATTAGACAAAGTAATGCAGTTTACAAACAAAATCTGATCCATTGAGGATGATACATCTGAGGATGTAAAAAACAACACTTGGGTCAAGGATGCCTCTTTAGCTCAAAACATAAAGCAGTGACCTGAAAACTGACAAGAAACCCAAGGAGAACAGATTTGAGGAAAAAGTGTTTGTAGAAGCAAAATGGACTACTGCTGCACTCAAAAGATCAGAAGCTAAACTGAGTCTGGGGTTTACCAGGTCTTTGAGGAGTGTACAGAGTGTTGGTGCAAATGCAGAGCTAGAGAAAAATCTGCACAAAGCAGTATTGATTTTTTTGCTGACATATGTGGCATTTTTAAGTCAGAATACTCTGTGCAACAGTTTTTCCCAGAGAAGCAGGGTTTTGACTCACTATAAAAAGTGATAGAGAAATTCTCTGAAGTCTCAAAAAAGGAGACATCTTTCTATAATGTCCCCATCTACCAAACTTCATGTGTCATTGCTATTTTCCACATTTTTTCCAGTGATTTAAACGTAAGGAGTTTCAAGTTTCTTATTATTTTAAAAGGCATTGTTTCATCCATAAAACCTGATCATGTAAAATGGCCTTTATAGCCCAGTTAAAAGAGGCCTATAGAGGCAAAAATCTCAGACTACAGCACTGGATAGTGGGCAAMAATCAATTATTCATTCAGAAACATCTAGAGCTAGTCAGATGATCTATCTGCATAACAAAAAAACTTGATGATTTGTCCTGTTTTTTTGAATGCATGATTCATGATTATATGATTACTCATGAGGCTCATGACAACATGACTTGATCCAATCCAAAAACAACCTTAGGAGGAATAGCTGAAGCATGTGGACCCTGATTCAAGCATATGTGCTTGTTTTAAAATACGAATAGTCCTATTTAAGGAATTTGATCAATCTTACTCCTAAAGTTATGCATGTTTATTCATAGCTTAAGAGAGATAAGCCACTTTAAACAGGATGTGTGATAATAAAGTGTCCTGGTACCTGCCGGGACAGAGTTAAATTTTTATGGTACTCATGAGGGTGCAGAGCCTGGAGCTTTGTGGGCATGGCTAAGAGATTACTCCACCTCACCTCATTGCAGGAGTAAGGCAAATCCTTATTAGAGTTTGCTCTCACTCTATTCTCAGTGTCCCTCTACTGGGTTTACGTCTTCATATATCTCTTGTACTGGAAGCCCAGAAATGGACACAATACACCAGTTTTGTCTCACCAATGCTGAATAGAGGGGCAAGATCCTTTGATCTGCTGGCAACACTCCTAAAGCAGCTCAGGGTACCACTAGCCTTCCTTACTGCAAGGACACACTGATGGTCCACTTTCTACTGGCTGTTCATCAGAACCTCCAGCCCTTTCCTGTCAATCCCGTCCTGAACAGTTCATGAGGTTGATCCTCCTCAGTCCTCTCAGGACTTGAGATTTCCCTTCACTGAATTTCCTGGGACTTCTGTTGGTCCATTTCTCTGGTCTTTTGAGTACCCTTCAAATGGCAGCACAGCCCTATGGTGTACTAATAATTCCTTTCAATTCCRTATTGTGGAAACCCAGAACACTGGGAATATTTCTCTGTCTGAATATTTCTCTGTCTGCTCTGGGGTGCCCTGACCCCCAGGGRAGTACTGACTTTGACCCTCACTCATGGAGAAAGTTTCCTAAACTCCAAGATAGACTAGAATCCACAAAAGGGTGAAATAGATTATAGAGAGTAGTGTAGGTGTATCACTTGGGTAAGAAATTTAGGTTTTGGGATTTTCAGTATGTTGTGGATGGAAGCAAGATGGAGGGCACAGGGTGTCGTCCTGTGTTTCTTCTTCATGCTTCTTCTTCTTTCTTCTTGGGTTTGGGTGATGTTTTATAATTGGGCAGAAAAGTCCGYATTGCAGCTCTTTGGGATCAGTTATTGGGTTAAAAGGGAAAATAATCTAGGTKTCAGCTCTTAATTGGATAGTTTAGTCTTAAAAGACCTTGTAACAAGAGATTGTTAGCCATTTTGTGCCTTGCCAATGAAAACTGCTGAACTCATGGTTGTGAGGCTGCTTCACTGATAAGAAATAATAAACACCTGAGTCCAAACMTGAATTACCATCTCAAGTGCCTTCAATCCAGACCCAGAGAAACCAATTCTGTATCATTGGCAAACTTCCTGAGGATGCTTTCTGCCTTATTATCAAACTCATTAATGAAGATGCTAATCAGTGTCACTGATTACTCCTGTGGTATGTCACTATTGATGGGCTTCCCACTGGACTTTATGCCTTCTATCACAACACTTTGAGACGAGCAATTTAGGCAATTTTCAATCCACCTCTCTATTTATTTATCTGTTTGTCAATCAGGATGTTAAGGGAGACGGTGCAACATAGAAGATGCAATTAGCAAGTATGGGTATCCATCATGAAATTATTGCTACAGCCAGCAACTAAAAACAGACATAATATCTGGCTTTTCCAACAATCTTTTTTTTTTGAAACAGAGAAGCAGCATTCTGGAGCATATCTTGGGTGAGCTATAACAAAAGAACTGCAATCTATTACTGCACAGTAAAGCTAAATTTTCTGCTCTTACAACAGGGCAGAYAAATAAACCTAGGTCAGCTAATTTGCCAGTGTGTGCACAACTGATAGCAAGATATGAATTTATTCCTACCATAAAAAAAAGATCAATGAAACCTAAACTGGTACCTTCTTTTTAAAAAATTGTAATGCAAATAAAACATAAGAAAAATGTAAAGCAGCCACAAAGTAGCACAAAAAATGCAGAGTCTAATAAACTAGAAACAAAACCAGGCAGATTGAACCTTCMTAACAAATCATAAAAAGTTTTTCTACTTATGAAATTTATCAATGATTGCTGTTATCAAATCATGATCCCTTTCATTTTATGTGGCCATTTTTTTCTTTCTGAAGAGTTATTCTTTTTTTTACAGGCCTAGCAATTCCCTTAGAGAACATCTTTTATGATTGATTGGTTCCTGACTCTGTCTCCATTACAAAACCTAACATCACTGGTGACAAACTCAACACCATATTTCTGGTGTTTGTTTCTGCCTTCTGCTTCTCCTTTGCCTGGGAGATACACCGGCTTCTTTCAGGTGTCTATGATTTTGAACATGGAATCTGTATTTTCTCCTGCTTAGGCTGAACGTTCCATGCCTGTTGTATCACCTGCTATAATATCACATAGTTTTACATTGTTACATATAATTATATGCTAATTACAATTACTGTGGAGTAAATGTCTATGTAATGGAAATATTTTTATCCTTCCTTGAAAAATAACCAGCCAACGAAGTACAGTGCTGTATCTAACAGACCATTGAACTACAAAAACATAATGAGAAATGCACAAAGCAACAGCATAAATAGGGATATTGGAATCCTTCACGAAAGTCACATTCTTTACCATTTGTTTGGGTGTTTCCAAAAACACTTTGAAATAGCTTATGAACTGATATATCAAGGAAATTTACTGAAAAAGACTCATGAATGTCAATTGTCAGATGAAAACCCAGAGCACTCAAACTGATTTAATCTGCATTGTTAATTTGCAAGTTCGTGCCTTTCTTAATATCTTATAACAGCTCAATTATAAAAATAGGATATCCATGAATGGAAGAAGATATTTTTAAAATTAAAAAGGCTTCTATATTTTAGCTTCTGTATTATGTCATACTTTACCTTGAAAGTTTTGTTTTGTTCTTTGCTTTAATCTGGCCACTACCTGTATGATCCTCACCTTAAAACCAACTATCAGTAGGTGTATTTTTTATATATATATCTGAGCATCAATTTGATAGAAGTAAATTTTACATCATTTAATTTTCCATGACAGATCTTTATCTCCAGTAGAAAATTAGAACATTKAAGGGTTTGTGGGCAGATAGAAGGGTTTTCTTGCTGAGCATTTGGGGAAGAGGTTACAGAATAATTGTGGCAAAAATGCTTGAAAAACTTACAGTCTCAAGGTCTTTCTCTATCAGCTAGATCCCTGTCTTACATTGCTCRTGTGCTTGAACTCTGACATATATAAAAACACCTTCCAGAAATTAAAGGATCATTTCAGTCTTCACTCTGTCCTTAGCCTCTCAGCTTCTGAGCAGAAGTGCCAATTAGTGCCAAACATAGTGATATTCTGTGAATGCATTCCAATTAGAAACCATCAGTTCATTTGACAGAGACAATTAGTGCCAGTAGAAAGTACATTTAAGTTTCCAAGGAAGTTATTATTATATACTGTATGCCAGAAGCTTCCTCAGAAGCCATTACTGTAAACATTGTCAAGAAAATAGTGTAGAAAAGACAGATCAGTAGATCCAGGTCATTAAGAGCTACCTTCTTAAGAAAAAGTAATACGACAGTTGACTTGCTTTAAATAGGAGAAAGAAGGAAGTAAATAAATTTTAAAAAAGAGATTCTGAAGGAATTTTGAATATTTATGGTGAAATACATATCCCTGTCTGGAAGTAACTGGACAAAGATTTATAACCTATGTCCTTAAGTCTTATCCTTCCTCTGATGTGAATTGATATGTAAATCTGGGACCTTAAATATAAAAGCTGATATTTTCCAGYGGATACTATTTAAAAATATCATGTGTATCCCCAAAGTCATACATTTAAGGGTTTCGGGGGTTTATTAGTTTTTGTACGATTTCTGTYTGCTTCTTTTCTGAAATAGATGATCTGTCATTGCATTATATATTAGGCACTACCTTTTAATGCAACACATWAGAGTTATTCACATGTTCCTTCATCCATATAGCACAGTCAACAACTGCATATGGTACACTGAGAATATAAATTACGTATCCTTTGCYAAAACAGAATGAGCTTGTATTTTATATAGTGGGWCTCCCTTCTTTAAAAGGAGATGCTTGGGACAAGAATAGTTRGCAATAACTGACCTTCAAGACAGAAGAGAGCAAATCTTACCTCTAGCTCATATAATGTTCTATTTTGAAAAAAAGTGCCTTAATAGGATGTTAGATAATTGGAAGCTGAGCTCAGTGTAAGTCCATTCATGATTCATAGTCCAAATCAGCACTTTTGTCCTTCTTTTTCAATGACACTTTGATATTGCCTTTGTCATTTTTGTCACTATTTATGGAAGTTACACAACTCTTTTGGGTAAATGAAAGAACATGCTACCTAAACGCCAGCAACAAACCGAGAATGGACTTAAACAAAAGATTTCATAAATTAAACTGTTCTGGTRAGTTGATTGGACAGATTGGCTGACATTTTCTTATCTGTAAGGACAGAGCAGCATTAGCAAAGCTCTGCAAAGCAATGGGATTTGGGTGCATTACCAGACAAGGTGTTATCCTGCAAACTAGAGATATCATTAAAGTATAATAACTTTTTAATGTCTTCAAATTCTGTCTTGCATTTAAGAATTAAAAAAATATTTGCCCTCCTTTGTCTTGCATCACCCTTTCCTCTTTCACCCAGCTCACTTTCCAGTATATTTCTCTTTAGATGTATCCCCATTACACTTGYTTTGGGCATTTTCTTGCTGTTTTAGGGAAATAATTATGGGTGCTGAAGAAACAGCCTTACCTAACCTGAGTAACATAATTCAWAGGAAAACATACAGATTTAAAAATTCTAGTGAAGACCTAATCACATAGATAGACAAAGGTTTAACTTCAGCAGAAAGGAGTGTGTTGGTTTGCAAATAAAATTTTGTTGTGAAAAAAGGAAGAAAATATTGGTACATTGTACAAATGTTTGGTGGCTTGCAGTTTTGGAATTGATGAGTAGTTTTTTGAATCCATCAAGGAACCATGTCTACATAGGACTGCCATATTAAATACCAAAATATTACKTAGAACAGAAAATTGTTTGATTCCTTTTCTATTCTTGTAATTGTTGCATTAGTATTCTTTACTTCTGTRACTATTTCAGTATGAGATGTGTAATTGCTTCCTGGAAAGCATTCTTAAACTAAGAAAACTCTTATAGTCTTGAATTTGATTAGTGTGATTCCTTACAAGACACTGCATTCACCTATTTCCACATCTTAACTTYCAGTCCTCGATCTGAAGGAATCAGTATTTTTTGTAACCTCTGATCTGTGAAATTATGACAAATTGTACAATAGCTTTTTGGGGTTGCTTTTGTTTTCTTTTTTAACAGTAAACCCATTAATTCATTAGCAGAATAATTGTTCTGCTCTGATTCAATACTTGTGTTTCAGAAAAGGAAGGAGGTTTGATCTGCGCATTTGCTTGGCTATGTAGGTACATGGAGTTCTGGCTGATCTTCCACCACCATCTGCTCAAGTGCTTTTGTGTGTCTGTGTCTGCAGGAAACTTTTTTCCCCTCCCTATGACCGTAATTACCCTCCTATTTCAAGGAAGMTGCCATTTATGTACTGGTCCACCTCTCCCACTATTATACACAGATACCACATGATCTAAGACATTTACATTATAGACATAATAATCTGAAATGTGGTTGTCAGAACTCCATTTATAGTTGAAAGGTAAAAATAGGGCATTTTTGTCACATCTCATCYTCATGCTTATGTAAAACCTAAAAATAAATCGCATAAATTACAATTTAGAAGTTCCTATTTTTCTCCAGTGAGTGAGTAAAAAGAGAGGCAAGGATGACTAATTCAAATACAGCCCTCTGCTTTGTAGATGTTCAAATCAAATATCTAATATACATATTTTATTTACTACTGATCTTGTACTGCTTTTGCTCATTCATTTATGAAAAATTTTAAGATAATTGTTAATGACATATGCTACTTTCTTTTTTTCCCTCTTCTATGTTTCTCTTTTCAGACAGGAGAGGAATAGTTGAGCCAACTCTTTCCCAGATACCATCTCTTTTTTTAAAGCTTTCATGATGTAAGTAGGAGTTATTTGCTTCAGTCACTGAGATTATATCAAGAAAGCTTAGAAGGCATTTTACATTATCAGTGCAATTTTGAACACATACTCCACTTGCTGATGAAGTTGGACAAAAGATACCACAAGAAATTTTGTTTAACATTTAATACCCAATTAATTTACTATGTTGGAAAGCCAATGATCAGGTAAGAGGCAAAAGCAGGAGGCAACAGTAGATTTACAGTAGATTTAATGTTACTTCTGAACAAAATGCTCATCTAGATTGGCCTTCCGTAAGACTTTGATGGTAACACTAGATGAGATGAATGTTTTCTAGAGGTGTGGGGTAATTGTTGTAATTTATTAGCACTAATTTGTTACCACACTATTTCTGACCAAAAGATAGTGCCACAAGAAATAAAGCTGTAATATAGGAAATCTAATTAGCTGTAATTTCTATCCCTCTTTCCCAAAAACTTCAGTTTAAAGATTATTAATGTTATGATTTTAAAAACTCATTAACTGAGACACTTCCATATGATATTCAGAGTTTAAGTGAAAATTGGCTCTGAACATCCAGTTTGCTATAACTTCCTCCTCAGAATACAATATATAGGCAGAGTGCAGTGTACATAGCTGTTCAGAGTRTATCAGCTAGTAAAACATCCTGCCACTTCATACACTGAAAATGAAGGATATAAATTACACCATGTCAAACTAAAATGCAAGAGAGCACTCAYGGAAATAGAGACAGACTTTGAAAAAAAATAATAAAAATTGTTGTATATGATTGCAAGGATGACCTGTTGACCCAGACTCCTTCACCTAGATTGTGCTTTAATGAAAATAAGAAAATTCCGGAGAATTCTGGAAATGTGCATCTATAAAGACATTCCCTGAAATATCATCCTTTATCAGAAGTGAACATCATCTTACTTGCAGCTTGCTGCTTCTCAGGCTTCCAGATTGTTTGATTACTGTTGAGAACTTAAGGATGATATTTCTAGACTGTCTAATTATGGTTTCTTATGACTGTAGGAATAGGCGATAATAACCCTAAGAAAATCTAGTGCTCACAGGATCAGTTCTATTGAGCTCACATGAATAATATTTTAGTACCAACCAAATGAATTGCTCAACTTCAGGCACAAAATTATGAGATACAGTAGCTCAGGGTTCAACTCGATTCCTAATATAACATTSCTTCACTCATTAATCACATAGCTTCAAGAGGTCAACATTTATTGAATGATGMAGAGAAAACTTACTGAGAAAACTTATAATGGTCTAAAAGTAACTGCTGTAAGTAATGTGATGGATATCTCACAACACTTAGTGTGTGMAAATGTAAAATACGGATATTACAACCATTTAATGACCTCCTAGGACTACTGAAGGCAGGAAACTCACCTTATGTGAAATGATCTTAAAATCGTCAATGCTATCATGACTAAAAACATAGTATAAGGCTTTTCTTTAAGACAGAATTTAAGAAAATGATCACATAACCCTAGAGAATAGGGAGAACTCCTCTGTGGTTGTACTCTGCAATTTGGCAGTTCATTCTTACCAGAAAATAAAAAGACTAATGGCAAGAAAGATTAAACCACCAAAACAAAGAATGTTTAATGTATTTGGTTTTAAACCACAGTACATCACAGCCCTCTATCCAGRTGACATGTGTATTGTACACATATTGACAATATATGATAATGTAATACATTTGTGTGCTTTGCTTGAATTAATTTAYAAAGGAAGGCAAAATTGAAGGAATGACACACCAAAATTTTAGACAAAATGACAGAGAAGAGAAAGTAACATGGAAGAAAAAAAAAACTTAACTTAAAAAAAAGAAGAAAAGAGAGGAGAGAAAAAAAGAAAAGGAAAGAAAAAAGGGAAAAAAGCAGAGATTATGGAGTACAGAGGAGTAGAAGGCACAAATACATGTGCAAATGAGAAAAAGGAAGAAAACTGGCAATCATCAGTGAAACAAGAAGAGAGAGAGGGAAAGCCATGAGCAAAAAATGAAGCAAATTGAGGAATAAAAGATTGCTGGGATCACAGTCCCACCAACCTGTGAATTTTGAATGGGTACCAGCCAGCTGCTGGGAGAAGGCCAAAGAGTTTCTTGGCTAAATGAGAAGCAGTTGGCATCCTGGTATTTCACATGTGAAGAGCATCCAATATGTGACACTTGTTCTTATGCCAGGGACATGCTATGGTTTGAAATTTGTAGCATCCAATCAGGATACCCACTGACTACTTTCTTTTATCATATTAATCACATGTCCTGCACCAAAGAATACTTAATCCAGATGCATATGAGTTTAGATGGAAAAAAGCTCAGACTGTTTTAAACAGCTGTTCAAAATCAGTCCATAAAAAATAAAGTCTATTTTGGGCAGAAACTTGTTTCTTAGATCAAAGTGCTTCACTCATTCCATATTTTTATTCTTTAACAAAAAAAAAATCAGCTCAATCAGGAACAGGTGTTTTTTAATTATAAGTTTATTTGATAGCCCTCAGACAGGTATGGCTATCAGAGATGGCACTAGAAGTACACTCACTTGTATTTGGCAACCTCTGAATGTATGATGTTGCAGTGCTAATTTATCCTATGATTCTAACATTGAGAGCAATCTTTAGTCAATAAAAAAGGTATGGTTTTAGCTTAATCATCATTCCTTTACTAGAGAGTACATTTCTGTCCAGTGAGTAATATGYATGCCTTTGCAATATGTGTTTAAGAACTATGAAGTTGTTATATATATTTTAATACTAAGATTTATCCTGAGCCAGGTTTAAAACCATGCTTTAAAATCTCTCTTTTCTAAGGATTAAAAGGAGGTAAGCAAAAGTAGGATGAGATCTATTTAAATTTTCTTATCCCACATGTCCTTTTCTATACTTATACAAATACGACTGCTTTAAATCTCTTRCTTGTTAATTTTTGCTAAAGGAATATGTCTGCTAATTAATAGTTGTAGATCAAGCCAGAAAGATGGCCTACGATTCCCTAGTTACAGGCTTGGGGTTGGGGCTCTAGTTTGTTAATATATTCTTTTCTTCCTATCTTTCGATTTATGTAAGGGTCTGAAAGCAYTCACTTCTTCTGTGTTGCAGAAATATTGCAGAGACCTCTGTAAGCATTTATCAGAAGACTTATTCACATGAGAAAAGCTTCTACATTGATATTTGGTGGAGTCATCTCATAATACTATTTTTGTTGCAGAGTATATCTCTAATTAGGACATTACCTWTAGAAATATTGAAGGTGTTGAATATTAGGAACAATCCAACTGGGATAACACCTGCCATCCCTACATTGGCCTATTCACCAGTCCTCAGAAGGGACTTTCTTTCAAAGGCCTGCTTAGAGTTAAGAATTAAATTGTAAAATTAATGAAATATTCACGTGAGAAAATATTTTGGAGGATGCAAACCAGTATTTCAAACCCTTTAAATGAGGTGACAGAATAACAGTTCAAATTTTGCTGCTCTGGAATCTACCAATTTTTGTTGTGTTAATTCTAACATGAGCCAATCTCCTTTTTTTTTCTTTTTTCATCTAACACAGGGCTCCAGGAATATTTGTATGTGGGATTTTCATTCAGGTCTCTGAACTTAGCATGAGGTGTAATTGTGAATATGTTTGTACAGGCAATTTGTATCTGTCACAGAAAGGTTTGTCTTCACCTCCACAAGTATTCTGGAAAGCAGATGCAGTCACTGGAAATTTATCTCTAGGATTCTTTACTTTTAGATGCATATAAATATCTTGTTCTKAGCTTTTGGCCCATTTGATAAAATTCATAAAACAATAAATGTATTAATCTAAAACATACAGTGAATTTTATTTTCCTAATGAAAGAGTCCCAGTCCTCATTGTATACTTACATAATCTGAGTGAGTTTTAATCTATTGTACTGATTTTTAACACCCAAATAAGTTTAAAATGAAAACTACCTATATAAGTAATCTTTTATAATTTAATGGTGCTTTTAACACTTTAGTAAGAACAAGCACATTGTAACTGCACCTTTTAAAGTACCAAATAAGACTGTGTAGGGAAGGGGATGACTATAATCAAAGGAACATTGGTAAAAGATTCTGTGAGCTCATTATTCTACAGAAAATGAAGCAACCGTATTTCATACCACAAGCCCTGCTTTAAAAAGCACAGTGCTTTTATTCCCTCAGTGATTTTGATCAACATCCTACACCATGGTGATTACAAGCATGTGATCACAACAAAAGTCTCATATGACTCCCAGGGGCAGCTCAGCATGAGTAAGCAATTCCTAGCATAGTCCAAAGCCACATTCCAGTAAGAGATTGCAGTTTTTGTACAGCCTCATGATTCCTGCCACTCCCCATCCCCCAACAAAAACATCATTGTCGTTATTTCCTCTACATCAGGAGACTTAATGACTATCACACCTAACATTAACAATTCTTAGGAATAAGAAATAAGGCCATTTTCTATTTTGGTCCTGGGCGATGAAAAACATGTGCTAATGGGCCCCAGATAAACTGAAAGCTTCATTGAATCCAGAATGTCATAATGCATTTGGAAAAAAGACAAAGTGTTTCCAAGAAAGACATGCTTTTACCCATCACAAATAACCCAATTAACTGAGTGCTTTAGAGGGGAAACTCACAGAAAGTCAGGATTTTGCTTCCAGTGAATACACAAGATTTCCCAATTCATAGTTCAACCCTGGACAAATTAAAATAAACTCAAAGGCTCTTAACAATAGCTGGTTTTTTAGAGGACTCTTATGAGACCACCTGCGCCCTGTCCACCCCTTACCTTTTAAATTAAAAAAAAAAGCCAACAAAACAAAACCAAAAGAAACCAAAAGAAAACAAAAACCCTCACAGTTTTAGTATATGCTGACATCCCAGTTCAGGTCAGCTGTTGGTCTGCTTTGATAACTCTACTGCACAAAGTGGAGCTTACTGAAGAAATAGCAGACTATTTCTCAAATCAAGCTGCTGGCCTGGAGTGTCACAGTGCTGCTGCTGTGCTTCCTCCTGTGGTCTGTGCTGGTTCATCTACATTGAGCTGCATCATTCCACGTGAATAAATATAATTAGTCTAGACAGCTGTATCCTGCAAATGTAGCAAGAGAACGTGAAAACTGCCTGAACCATGGTTAAACTACCATACATTTTTTGACATGAAGAATAACTTACATAATATTTAATGTCACCTCTCATTAAGACCATCTTATGCCTCTGATGTCGGGTCTGAACCTGCATAATGCTCATCAATTAGGAACCATTTCTTTTCTATGAAGCCACCACCAAAGAAGCTTTTTCCACATCTTCTCTTTGCAGGCCACAAAATAGTGAACAATTTGCCATTTCCAGCACATCTTTGCCACCCTACATCCACTTATCCTTCTGAGAGAGTAAGTTTGTACATTAATCTCCACAAATATCTCCTTGTATAAGACTTCCTGGCGACACTTGCAAATTTTAAAGTATGGCCTAACTACCAACATTTTTGTTTACTTTGCCTTCAAAGGTTTACATGCTCCAGCTTGCAGCATCAGCTGAGGTTTGAAAGGTATAGCGATGTCTCAAAATTTATTTCAAAGCTTATCCTGGAGTCCAAATGGGAAGCTGACCTGAAGCTTAACTCATGTTACACAAACTACCAGAAATCTTTTCTTTACAGGGGTTTTCATGAATACATGGCCAAAAACTGACTAAGAATYATAGAATCATAGAATTGTCAAGKTTAGAAGAGACCTTTAAAAGCAYCCAGTTCAACCATCCCCCCAGCACTACCACTGTAACCCCTAAACCATCATGCAGTGCCAGATCCAGAGAAACACTGTCAGGGATGGTGGCTCCACCACCTCCCTAAGCAATGCATGACCACCCTAACAGTGAAAACATTTYTTCTGTTATCCATTCTGAATCTCCCCTGTTTCAGCTTAAAGCCATTTCCCCTGGCCCTCTCGCTGAAGGCCCGGTAGAAGAGACTGGTSCCCACCTCACCACAGCCTCCTTTCAGGGAGCTGCAGAGAGCAGTGAGCTCCTCCCTGAGACTAAACAAACCCAGCTCCCTTAGCTGCTCCTCTTAGGACACATTTCTAGACTTTCATGGGCTTTGTTGCCCTTTGCTGGACATCCTCCAGCACCTCAATGTCCTTTCTAAAGTGGGGAGCAATCACCTATAGTACACTATCTGTTCCCCTACTGGGCTATCTGTCCTTGCAAGCAGTCAGTGCTCTCTGGATTAAATCAAATTGATGCAGTTTCAAGATATTAAAAATTTGTTTCTTCCTCTTCTTTTTTGGCTCTACATATTGAAATAGATACCATTGTATTCTTGCAATGTTTCTCATTAATAYAGATAATAATATAGAGAGATTTTTTTTTCTTTTTTTTTCCTATTTGCTTTGAGGTTTGGGCAGAGTTTTGTGAATTAATGTTTTGGGTTTTTTTACTTAACAGACATATCCTTTTTTTCTTGCTATGAATATTTTACAATGTGGTAATAACATTCCAAGTGGAACTGGGAATCACTCTATCAGTGTCTATATATATGCTGGCAAAGAAATTATAATTTTGTATATTACAGAGAGTAGCTTAGCACAAATGTACAGAATGCCTGACACAACATGACTCCAGGCTATGCTTTGAGTCCCAAATAATATTAAGCATTGGTTGTAGGTTAAATGCTTGGCAGAGATAAAGAGGTGAAGTTGCAAAGAAGGGCCTGATAGTTACACTGGACTCTTCCAGGCTCAGAAGCAGCTGAGTTTCATTTCTAAGTGGGTGCCATGTAACTTCCTAGTACAATGCTAGAATGAAGGCAGGACMGAGAAGGAGGCTGATGAGTATTATCTTGATATTCTAGTCCCAATATTGACGTCCTTGTGGCTTTGTTAGGCACAAAAATTATTTATAAAACACTTATTAATCACCCAGGGTGTGATCATTGACTAATTAAATTGACATGAAGTTTCTCTAATTACATGGTGTTTGGGAAACATTTCAAATATCAAGAGAACTAATGAAAGAACTATTAATCATTTGATCCTGTGGATTCAGCAAATGACCATAATACACATCCCTGGTTATCTGCATTTAAGCACCCAGGTAGTCACACTTTAATAAAACTTAATGATATTCTTTTATTCAGGCATTTTCCTTGACCTGCTAGCTTTGAAATGTTTTACTTATCTGTGCTAATCACTTGACCTCCCCTCACCCGTTTGTCTTGTTTCACTTACCCTATGAGATCAGAAGGAGAAGAGGCTCTTGAATAGTTTGGGATTTCACAAGAGAAAACAAGACATTAAAGAAGACATTAAAAGAAGCTGCTGGCATCAAAAAACAACCAACACTCTAACCCTTGGCTCTGCAGGACAAAACAATTGTTGAGCATGACACTGTGCTTTAAGTATTCTCACTRTGCTTTAAGTATTCTCACTATATTCCTTAAGCAAAATTGCTATTCAAAATTATGTAAATTTCCTTAAAAAGAAAGTACCCTAAGAATATATGTTTGAACCCTTGAGGCTGAGAGTTAGTGACTGGTGCATTTTTAGGAATGCTTTTATCTTTATTCTAGAAATAGTAGTTTTTGCAGGTGCATTTTTATTTAGCCATATGTAAGARTGGATGATCTAAAAAATGTAGCTAATCTCAGATGAAAAATTATTTTTCTTAAAGTATCTTGACAGGATTGTGATAGTGTAATGTTAGTATTGCGATGCAGGTGAGTATTTTCATACCACTAGAGAAACAAAGATTTCRTTTTAATTCTATCAAAACACAATGACATAGCATTGCTGTCTGAAGTAGTATTCATGATTAGAAATGGGAAAACAGCATGGAAAAAATTCTCACGTTCTGTGGCTTTTTCAATAAGTTTCTACTTCAGCATATAATCTTTGTAGACCTTTTCATCATTATCCTGAATTAGATTATGTATATCTAGAATAAAAATTGTAAAGGCATATAAAAGCAGAATGGTTGGCTGCTTCTTTTTCTGCTTAAAATATTTTATTTTAACACTGATTATGAATAGTATGAAAACTGTTCTTTGGAAAAGGAGTAATACTGAAAGAAAAGTAGCTAATCACCTATAGGAAAAAGTGATAGGAGTTAATCCGGTGGGGAAATGGAGAGAAGACTCCCATAGCTCCTCATTCACGGGTGCAACCAGCAGTGAGCCCGAGTCTCCAATGTGCACACATACACACCAAGTTTGTATATATATATATGTATATACATATATACACATGTACACMCAGACATAGCATGGACAGAGAATGCACTCACACAAACAGTATCAATATCCTTTCCCTGTTCCCATCTCTGACTAGTGAGAATGAAGGTCAATTAATGAAACACACACTCTGTGTGGGTCCCTCCAGCAGCTGGGCTCAGCCTCTGCAGCAGCTCCCGCTGGGTCACAGGTCTCCCCATCACTGGCACCTGGACATGTGAGCCTGCAAGGCCACAGCCCAGTCCAGCTGCTGATGCTCAGAGCACCCTTGGTAAAGCACAGACAYTGGTAGACAGACACATCTCTTCAGTAACTTGCCTGAGTGGGCATTCAGTTTACCCAGTTCCTGGATTTCACTCTGACTTCATGCACAAAGGCATATAAAAAGGCCTCTCCATAGATGATTCCCACTTCTGGTCTTAGCCATACTCCAGATCTCATGGTCTCTCCAGGAGCTGGCCTGGACCTCCAGGTCCCTCCAGTACCAGTTCTCAAACCCACTCTCCAAGATCTGGCCCAGCCTTTTGGCTACTCCAGAACTTGACTCTCAAAACCCTTATCCTGCTGGTTTGCTAGACCAGCTAGGTGTCTCTGGAAACTGCACAGGCATGCACTCCCACACTACACACTCCAGTTCCTCTAGGTGATAGAACCACAGATGCATGGGTCTCTCAGCCCTACCCAGTGCCTGGTACCTAGACCTTCATGAACAGACATGAGTACAGAATGGAGTCTCCCCAAGGTAGTTACAGAAGCTTTTAAAGATCAGGAATAGGGCATGGCCATGMAAACACATTGACCAGTCCCTCTGCTACCAATCAGCTGGCTTCTTTTACCCTGACCCTGTTTTCCCATGCTTGCTWCCTCTTCAAACTACCTTGATTCCTTCCTTTGTTAACTGTTGGCTCTTTTCCCCAAATATGCCAAGTCTTGTCCAAAATGCTCTTCCCACARCATCCCATAATAAGGCCCATAACCCTGTAGCAGTAGCACCTATCCCCATCTCCAGTCTAAAAGACTTTCCTCAGGGAAAGCCTCCCCTTCAGCCTTCCTCCAGGAAAAGCCTCTCCATTTGTGCCACACCCCCCAGGGCCATGGGGCTGATCATCCTTCAGGGGAGCCTTGGGAGGAGCCAGGTCAGGGGCTCCTGATAAGCTTCTTGGTGTTCCTCAGCTGTCATTGCTCCACTGGGCTCCTTTGGGTTTATGTTCACTCAACCTAACAGAAAGATTTCTCGTTGGGTAAGAAATGATTCTCTACACTCCTGGAAAGAAGAGGAATGAAGATGGATCAGTTTTCACAACTGTATTTATTAAGTAATTTGTCTAGTTCCTAGGTCAAACTAATGGAGACCTGCTTCAGCCTTTTTTGTACTCGTGTTTTAGTCCCTGGGGAGGCAAGGAAGGGGTGGGTCAGGCAGTTCACAGTCTGAGTAGCCAACACACAATTTTATACAGCTCTCTGCTCTTCTATAAGCTTCTTATGTAGTGTTTGCCAGATCAATAATCTTCCTTGCCTCTAACTTGTTTTCTCCTTTTCCTGAAAAGTGGAAATATTAAACTTATATAACATGCAATGAGGGCAACAGTCACAAAATAAAACCATGACACCAATATTAGGATAATAAATTCATTGCTATTTTTGTCACTGCTTAGCAGTGGCATAACTGGTACATATACCCAGTGAAGGAAAGTCTCCACCCCAGAGAATTTATCACATTAGGTAGGAAAATGAGTCAGGCAGGAAAACAGAGGCGGAGTCTCGCTTAGCAAGTCAGTGGCAGAAGTGAGACAATATGTTTTAAAGAGATGGGCTGAGCCTCAGGAAGTTTAAGTGATCTCCTTGAAGATATTGAAGTGCCTTATAAAAGGAGAAAGAGGAAGTCAGACGATCTTAATATCTTCAGAGCATAATGTTAGATAAGATAATKTCTTAAAAATTATTGAAGGTGTGAAATTTGTTTTATATTATTACTTTTAGTGGTTCTAGTTGTATTTAATTAACTATTTAAAGTCTGATGCATTACTATATYACTAAAGTACTGTTAAACCTTTAAAGAATGCTGTAAGTTTTACTGTTAGAAATTTGCATTTTAATGTCTTTTTTATGAAATGTTGGCTATTTATTTCTATATATTTAATTCTTGTACATAAAGGCAAAAGCTGAGCATGGTGTATTAATCCATACAAGACAAACAATATAAATTTAATTTATAACTCATTTATAGATAGACTTATTGAAATTTAAACTCTTGTTTGTTTGACTTGCAGTGATAGATTTTCCCATCACATTCATTCTAATACTTCTATTATGTGTCTGTCACTTTTGCCTTGCTTTCTTTTCAACTCAAAAACCACTCTTATAATTTCTTTATTTTTCTACACTTCTCTTTCTGAGCTTCCCTTTGGTCCCTAGTCACTCTTCAATTTCTTGTGCATCACAGTCTTCTCCCTCTTCCAAAYGCTTATCAAAATGTACCTTCCAAAAAGAATTTGAGAAAATGTTGTTCTTTAATTCCTTAAAACTTACACTCATCTTTACTCATATTTATTGTCTGAATTACTAGATTTCCATGTCCTGTCTTTTAAAATTTTTTTGAAATTCACATCTCCTTCAAAAGACTAGCAATGGGCTGTATTTTATTTTGCTTTGTCTAGCTTTATAATTAGTAACTGACATAAAAAACATAGTCGATGAAAACCTGGCCATGATTAGAAAGTTTTGCCATTGATTTAATTCATGCACCCTGCCAAAATAAATAAATAAATAATGTCCTATTCTGACCCCTGACTACATAACTAAGAGGATTTGGGGTTACAGCTGGTACAGATCAATGSGAAATCAGTGTTAGGACGGGTAAATCAGCTAGTTTGGTTGCAACTTTGTTGTACCTGAGGGCAAAACTTCAGATCTAATTTTACTGCTATACAATGTAGAAGAACCTTCCTYCAAGCACCTCTATAAAATTAAACATTAAAGTTTCATAATATAATACTATTTATAGATGGAATTTGAATTTAGATGCTGTCATACAAAYCAGAACTGCTATCATTAGAGAGAAAGCTCTTTAGCGTCTATAATAGTTTCCTAGGTGGAGGGAGATGCATTTGGCTAAAAGTTTGCATCAGGTTTGCTTCAAGTTGGAGGACCATCCCAAGCCTTTCAGTTGCTGTGCTGGGTTAGGCTTGCCCAGTAGCCAAACTCTCCTCAGAGGGGCAGGGGAGGATGTGGGATGTCAAAGATCCTGGGTCAAGATAACGACAGACAGGGCCTGCCAATCACTATGACAAGCAAAACAGACTCGATTTAGGGAAAGTTAGCAGAACTTAATGAAATAGATTTTGGTAGTTAGAAATAAAGACAAATGTTGAAACAACACCTTTCTTCCCATTCACTCTTTTCCACCTGACTCCTCTACATCCCCGAGCAGCATAGAGGGTGGGACTGGGCACTTGGTCACTCAGTAAAACAACATTCTCTCTGCTCCTTCCCCCTCTTTTCACCTGCACTAAGGGGGCCCATAGATGGACCATTTCCCCCTGCATGGATGCTTCCAGAAGCTGGAGTTCTCCAAGTTAATCCTGCTGTAGTGTAGGTTTTCCTTGGGCCTCAGTTCCTGCAGTAAATCCCCTCTGCTCTGCCATGGCCTCTGCAGGGCAATCTCTGCTTGGGCATTTGGGGCACCTCATCCCTCTCCCTCCTGTCCAACCTTGCTGTCTGCAGGGGCGTTTCTCACATGTTTTTCCTTCTTCCTCTGCCTTTGTGGCATTTCTTAGCCCTTCCTTAAATGCATTTTCACAGCCATTAGTGCCCTGCAGTGGTGAGTTGGGGCTGGCTGGGATGGGACACGTCCAGCCCAGGGCAGCGTAGGCCCCTCCTCAGGGTGCCCCTACCCATTGTGCTGTGCTGGCTTGCAAATTAATCACTCCCTTTTCCCTATCACCAAAGTTTAAATTTGTATACTCAGAAATTTCATAGTATTTACATTTGCATAAGGAATGTGTAAAATTATGGGTGCATTTTCCATATTTTCAGAATTATTCATGAACTTCTTAAGAGCTTCTCACKATGCAGTTATTTTAAGTCCTCTGGAAAGTCCCTTGGGTTTTTTTTTAACAGTGATGACATTGAACCTTCATGAGGAGAGTGGTACCTGACCCAGGTTTATCTTTCAGATAATTATAAAAAGGAGGTAAACAGAATCTCAGCAGAAATGTAGGCATTATGTAAGTTATTGCTAGAAAGTAAACCATTTACCTCAATAAGTGTTTGTGAAACATCCCAGCCCTATGCTGCAGGAGCTAAATATAACCAATAATTAAATTTTACTAATTATAGAGAGCATTCCAACAGGTCTAATGCATGAGACCTCAAGCCACCTCTTAGTACTATTTTTATCTTTTCAACATGTGTCTTTTAGCAACTATTTTGTCTTTTCAACACTATACTTATTGTAATATTTTTTACCTTCATCTATATCTTTTTTAAAAGATTCTGAATTTACTAGAACTGACTAATAAAGTTTAGGGCCTCATAGTCAAAATAATTTAGAAAATAGTGTTTTCAATCCTAACACTAAGAAATTTTGTGTCAGGAAGCACAAATTTTGCTCAAAATGCAAAAAACTGCAGAATAGTCTTGGGATGTTCTTTTAAAATGAAGTCTTCTTATAGTCAAAGTTCCATGAATCCCTTATGTCTGTGGGTGTTTTCTTTCTTAATTTTTCAAAATAACTATATCTTTGAACGTGCATCTTGAAATATTTTGTCATGTCACATTGAAAAACATTATTAATAAATTCTTCAGCACATGAGAATACATTTCCTGGTGATATTTTATCATTGATTTAACAAGGGGTTTTCTGTAACAGATTTTGGATGCAGTAAGTAAACAGGATTTTGTAGAGAAATTGAAGCAAAAAATGAGGCAAGTATATGGGAACAGTCTGAAAGTGCAGAAAATTTAAAAAACTATAAATCCAAAATTGAAAATGTCTCTGACACATCTGCCCAAAAGCTTTCATTTTTTTGCATTTAGATTAGAAGAATTTGGAGTATAAGGAAAGAAATCAATACTGTTAAGGAAAAGCATTACTGCAATATCAGCTTGCCTCTAGTGTTTCTGACCAGTACCATAAAAATTCTGATAATGCCTGAAGTTTGAAAATAGTGAAGCTTTTTATCACAGAGCTTAAATGCTACATTTAGCTTTCTATCAAGCTATGCCTTCAGGTACCAGTTTCACTTCATTTACTATTTGTTGCCGTTTACCACATTCAACAAATAGATTTGCTTTGTCTGCACCTCCACACTGTTGCTGTTCATTCTGAAAGGCAACCAGGGCCTCTAACAGCTTGAGACACACTCCTATTTGGGCTACCATAGCAACGAGAATGTGTATTAAAGTGTAGGTCACATGGCTTAGTTTCCTAAGGCTAATTAATTTCACTAATTATGGCCTCATACCAGCTGCAGAATGTGTTGGTGACCTAGTGAAATCAGCTGTAGACAACTGTTTCCCATACTGTGGTAGTACGACCTCACCATGTGGAAATCTTAATGTAATTATGAGAATTGCATGCAGAATGTACAAAAAACAAATACTACTGCATGATTAGAGACTGGACTGTGGGACCTTGAACATTTTTAATGTAGATGTTTAAATCTTCTTTATTGCTTTTTCTATCATATGCCAGTATTAAATAGGTTATAAAGTGCTGAGTAGTGAAGCTTAAAATATTGTCATCGAAAGGTTGTTTAATTCACCAGCTTTACAAAGGATTTATGAAACATCTACCACTTAGGGCAATACAAATATATACATAAATATATATTTAGTATAGTAGTTTCTAGAAAACAAGTAAAACCAGAACAGCTTCTGCTTGTTATTTTTTCTATATTGCAAAACTACCACTTGATTGAAAATCAGAAAATATTTTATGTCACAAATAAAATAACTGTGTTACACATTACAAGGCACTAAGTCTCTCTTCTTTTCCTGTACAATAGAGTTAATTTTAGCCCCCACCACATATGCAGTTTGATCTGTGTTTTAATAGAAAAGCAGGTGTCTACCTAGGCTTTGGGGAGCAATTAACAATTCATTTTATATAAAACCATGGTGTCTCACTGGTAAAACTAATTGAAGTAAATAAGACATTTTCAATCAGCTAAAAGAAGGCATTAAAACAACCTTGCAAAATTGTCATGACAAATTACCAGCCAAAGCACAAAACCTTCTCAGGCGGCCTTTACCATGGTGATTGATGAGAATGAAAAATTAATGATATCTTACTGGCCTGTCAAAAGAAAAAATTGCTTGCCTGACTGAATAGCATTTTCTGAGCAACAATAAATTATAGAAAATTAATAAAATACACAAATGTATTTTATTTTTTAGCATAATTATTATAAGTGCTGATTGTCCTACAGTGGGGAAAAAGCACCAAATTCTACTCTCAACCCCTCAGGACACAGACTGTCTCTGTCTAGGTTGGAGAGTAGCATTACAAAGTCAGTAAAAGGTTATATTCAGGAAATTGTACAGTTAGGATGGGCACAGAGGAGAAAACTTGTTATCAGAAGGACCTGAGGCATTGCCCCCAGAATGGGAGATGCACAGAAGGACAGACTGGCTCTTCAGTCTGGCTCTGAAGAGGAATGGTCCCAGCTCCCTACACCGTGCCCATCCTCATCAGTCTGATCCTGAACCATCACAGACCTTCTCAGAGGAGGGTCCAGGTGGAAAAGCAGTGTTTAGTGAGATACTGGCTCAGAATAATCAGATGAAGTGTTTCATTAAATATTTCACTTTTGTCTCTATTCGGGGTGGGTTTTTTCCCCCTTTTTTCTTTCGTGGAAATGGACAAGTAGTCATCATGCATCTCATCCCTGTGTCACTTCCTCCTATAACAAAAGAAGAGTCTGCAGAGTTCTGCATAACTGCATGAAACAGCATGAGACTACAAAAAAACCCAGATTGTTCAACTAGTGATAAAATCAAGATACTGACCATAAAAAGCATATTGAGATTTTAATCTTTTAATTTCATTTTCAAATGTGAATTTAATAATCAAGAGTCTTTTGTGGGTAAAAATACACATAAGTCCTCTAACATAATATTCCAATAAAAGAAATTGTCCAGGAATGTTTATTTAAGGTACAGTTTTTTCTCCCTGTTACGATTGACTGTGATGTATACTTGTACCTGTTAAAAATACTGCTTTCTTAATGTCAGTGAGATGTATTTTAGGCTGAGATAAAAGAGGATTGTATGTTTAACAGCTACATAATGCAGCTTGTCAACATGATTATCTATCTCTCAGCTTATACAAAAAGGACATTGAGTTTATTGAAGCAAATAGCCTAGAGAGGCTAGCAGGCTGAAATGCTGCCTAACTGCAATAACCCTTGTGAAAAGAAGGGTCAATTAGTGAGGCTGATGATTAAGAAAGGGCTCCAGTCTCTAGGTCAGATGCTGTGTAGACTGAAGCTAATGGTACTAATTTTGCTGCATCTTGTAAAGAATGCTTGTCAAAACATAGGTTTGAAAGAGAAAATAACAAAAAAAAAGGGTGGGAGATTTTTTGTGAATACAATAAATACCATCTTAAATTTTTTCCTTTCAGGAAAATAGACTTCATAACAAAAGCAAAAAAATACCCTGAGTAAAAATAATTGCCCACAAGGAGATAATCAGCAGTCTATATTCAATAGTTTCTACTGTAAAATCACATGTCATGTAACAAGTAAGTTTGTGCACTTGTGAAAGTGTGAAAGGATTTGAGAATGAGATGCAGGGTACAACAATGAAGCAAAGGACTTGCAGTGGAAATATGTTCAAATGGTGAAATTGAAATGCTGTGGGATTCTTTCCTTTGGTTCAGATAATGTTTTCTGCAATGAAGGGATACACAGCATGTGCCACAAGAGGTGACACTGAAAATGAAATAAATGATGTCCCAGTGTGTCCAGGTGGTCAAAAAGGCCAAGAGCACCCTGGCTTCTATCAAAAGTAATATGACCTGTAGAAACAGGCCAGTAATTATCCTCCTGTATTTGACATTGATGAGGCTGCACCTCAAATCTTGTGTTCTTTTTTTAGTCTCCTCACTACAAGAAAAACATTGAGTGCAGAGAAGGACAAAAAAAGCTGATGAAGGACCTAGAGCATGTGGCTGAGGGAGTTGAGGTTATTTAGCCTGGAGAAGAGGAGGTTCGGGGGGGCGTAATCTCCTCAGCTACCTGAAAGGAGGGTGTGGCCAGCTGGGGGTTGGTCTCTTCTGCCAAGTAATAAGAGACAGGATGAGAGGAAATGGCCTTGAGTTGCAGCAGGGGAGATTTAAATTGGATATTAGAAAAATTTCCTCATAGAAAGGGTTATCAACCATTGCAGCAGGCCGCCCAGGGAAGTGGTGGAATCACCGTCTGTGGAAGCATTCAGAAGGTGTGTGCAGGTGGCACTTGTGCAAGTGGTTTAAGGATGAGCATGGCAGTGCAAGGCTAACAGTTGGACTCAGTGATCCTCGAGTCCTTAGTGATTCTACATCTCTATGTCCTTCAAAGGAGAGTCATGGGCGTGAGTGTTCTACTTTTTTATCAAAACTGACACACTAATGGTAGATCATCATGTTTCAGAACTCAATCCACTAACCACAGAAATAAAGAAAAATTACTGAGCAGGTGAATTACCACATTTACAATGTTGTGAGTTGAGAATGGTTAAATCAAAAGAATGATGGCTGCAGATTTTCTTTTTTTTTCAGTTTGATAGCTATTGGATATTTGTAGAACAGAAAAATGTATCTAGTAATAAATGTAATGATTTTTTATCTTCATGCCTATCACCTGATACTATGTTGGTGCAAGGGACCCATGATACTTGTAGGACAGAAACATTACACTCATTCAAGAAGTAAGAGTTTCAAGGCACCGGTGAATAAATTATTTTTTCATTTTATTTTAATTTAAAATCTGAAGATCATCAGGCATTATGTTATAAATCAGCCATAGATAAATACCACAATACAGTCAAGTTTTTTTTCTCATTTTATAGTAAATTCTCGCTAGCAGACTCTTATGAACTTTTATACAGCTCCAAAGTTACAATGCCTTAGCTGTGAGGGGAATTCAAAGATGCTATCTCATTGCTACCTAATGGTATATATTTACTTTTTGGATGTTAGTTACAGCCATGTAGGCAGAATGGAAGTGTGATGAAGAGTAGGTAAAAACATCTAAACCAGCTCCAAACTTTTAGTAGATTTCAAATCTTATAAGCTTCAAATTAGATATCTGAGTTTTTCAAAATTTTCTCTAGAGCATGCATCTACAGGAACTGTGGTTTTTGATTAAACTTTGTTAGGAACTAAGCCTGGACTGAAGCAAAACCTATGTTTTACCAAAATTCTGTATAGCTGATCATCAGTCTGTGTTTTTATATATCTGTATATATAAATAATATGAAAGACAATAGTATATATATTAGTCTAGATATTGTATCACTGATCAATCTTTATGTTGATTTCTTGATCAGAACCATTGGTCCTTAAAAGTGGTTGATCCAATGTCCATTTGGGGAATTTTTCTTAGCTCCAGTCAGCTTTGATAGAGATTAATKGGGAACTCATACTAACACAGAAGTTCAGCAAGAAAGAAATTGATTTTTCAGCTCTGCATCTTCTGACACCTGAGAGTTTGAATTCTTCACAACAGCCCAGAACTCACACTTGCTTAGAGTAATACAAAATCTTATGCTTATTTATACATGTAGTAGACTTTCTTTAGCTCTAGTAACCCGATTTCAACATGTACTGGGGAAAGTGAAATGGTAGTATTAATCAGCTTGCTACCTCTCAGAATAGATAACCTTATGAATCTGTGTTCTGCTTTGATATGGACAGATCTGTGTGACTTGGTGGTGTTGACTTACAGCGTTGGACTCAATCTTTCATTRGTAGTATTAGTGACATCCCTTCCCTGAGATATGACAGATCATATTTTCAGGAAATGACCTTATTTTTCCTGAAGATTGTGATGACTTTATCAGCTGTTTTATCAGTAACTGTGTGAGATTGGTGGAAAATTTATTGAGTAAATTTGGGATAAGTTCTCCACAGTGAAGACATCCAGATTTAAGAGGCAGAGAATGTCTAAAGCCATAAGGAATAACACTTTCATTTGATCTGTCCTGTGGTTTACCAGCAGACTGAACTTGACCATAATGATTGACCTCACATTGAAGTAGTGAAGCTTTCCTTCATGAATTCAAGAATTATTAGGTCAAGAAAATGCAAGAGGGAGCAGAGTGTGCTAGCTTGATAGTGAGGACACTCAGCTGATCAGAAACCCATGAATTTTGACCCCAAGCTTACATTTGAGTTTTATGATAAAGAAGATACAGCACTCTTCCTGAATTTGGGCGATGCAATTAAATGCCTTCAGACAAACATGACAGAATGGATCAGATCTTCTGTAGCTGGAATAAGTATGCAAGTCACTAGGAAACCAAAAAAAATTTAAGTCCACATCCTTTCTCCGTGTTTTTAGAATAAAATTGTGCTGTAAATGCTCTCCTTTGCTGAGTTTTAAAATGATTTCATCAAAACTGGATTTTCTAAGGATTCCATTAACATCCCTGCATTGGTGCACACCTTCCAGCTATACCTATTCAGATGATGTTTGCTCTTTTAAATATTGACATAAGATTTACACATTCTTGTTTCTTTAGTAATTCTCCAACACTGTTAAATGTGTTAAAAACAATCAGCAGACTAAAAGGTCCCCTGTTTCAGATAATTCTAGATTCATAGAGATATATTACATTGTTCTATTCATAAAAATGTAGTCATCACTAGAAGGTGCTTTTTAAAAGTCATCACTTATAGTTTAGTGAATGTAGTCCGTTAGGAAATACATTGCTATGCTTCCTTTTTCTCAAATCAAAGATGCAGCTGTTGTACACTGCTTTTTAAGTTCATTTTTAGTAGTTTTGTGATGAAGAGGTCCATAATACTGCTAAAATCAACTTGATGTTTCTTAGCTGCCACAAGTTTTATTATTTTTACTCTTTATCATTAATGTCTCCAATACCTCCCCATTTTCATTCCACGTTTCAATTTCTCATTTATCTCCCCAGCTCTTTCTTTTTCTGTCTGTCAGCAGTAAATTGCTTTCTCATATCTAATTGATTTGTTCTCCCCGCTCCTGCTTGAAATGAGTTTGCATCAAGCTTCTTTCTTATGATTGAGGTCTTGATATTTTTAGCCATTTTCTGCCATTTTCTCAAATAAGTCTCCTTGTTGATATAAAACATTCTCTATTGATTGGACTTTCCTTTTTAGTGTATGTTTTACATAAGTTGTTGTACTGTATTGTAGATGGAAAGTCATCAGTAATCAGCTCACTAGTACCCAGGAAATCGACAAATTTAGTCTGGTAGATATTTATTTAATTATTTATATCAAGATTTAATCTGAAAATAATTAAGTCACATAAAGCTACACTATGGCAAGAATAGTACCTTTTATATTAGGGTAGTGAAATTTTCTTTTCACTAATTGGCTTAATTTTTGCAACATGTTGCCGTAGCTACAGTCTCTTGTGACTAAATAGCCTGTTTTTACAGACAGAAGGGGTAAGAAGCTTTTTTCACTATTTTCCTACTTAATTTGATGTCTGTAAGCATTTCTTTATTTTACAGGAGATCCATTCCCAAATTCAAGCAGGCACCTGAATCCCAATTTCCCCAGGAGCTGGTTACCATAAAAAAACCTCAACATTAGATGCTCCCCTCCATCAACAGCTGCATCACATCCAGGTTTGCATTGAGACTACAGAAACAAAACCTCTTCAATAATTACCTAGATGTTATCCAGTTTATCTAGAGGATTCAGCCAGTGTCCCTCCCTAAGGCTTGATTTCAGGAATAAAAAAATAATTTAAAAAACCCCCCAAAAAAACCCAACCCAAAAAAAAAAACCAAAACCAAAAAACCCCCACAAACACACACAAAACAAAACAAAACCCAAACAAACAAAAAATAATTGCCAAACCAAATACCTTAAATACCTTGGCATCAGCTTGGCGCAGGTAATATAATCCATTTTATTATATATTAAAAAAGGGGTTTTGGAAGTTCTGGAGTCTTATAATACAAGGTTCTCCGAAGAGTTAGAACGGGCAATGGCACTGGAAGAAGTAGGAAAAAACCTAATCTATAACTCTTTCTTCTTTTGCTTGTTCATGTTCTTAACAAAACCTCACCCCTAACTAACTCAGGTGCCCTCTAACATCTAGAGCACTTTTTTACTCTTTGTTGCTCATGATGCTTTGCTGTCTGTCATTGCTATGAAGTCTTCAGACACATGGCAATGCAAAATCTTACACTGTGAACTTCCATGGTTGCCAGGCTGAGGCCTCCCTCATGGGAACTCACTTCTGTAAAGTGCTTTTGTTATGGGTTGGGGAGAGTGTTTCTTTATGTTTCTACAACTAGAAGGAAACTGTGGGGTTTGGGTTCTTTTCTTTCTTTCTATTTTGGTGGTGAGTGCCACATGTGAAGCAATATCATCATTACACTGCTGCTCAGGTCCCCCGTCTGCAGTGAAGGCTTCATTACTGCATTAAGCATAGCGGAAAAAAACCTGCAGACCCGAATCTGTGTTACTCCTTTTCTTCTTTAAATTTCACTTCAGTGTCAACTCTGTAGGTTTTCCACCCTCACAGGTGTTTGAACTACAGCTTTGGTGGTTATTGGATGGTGATAGCCCCCACCCCTGAGCCCCACTCACACTTCTGGCATTAAAGTCTGCAACACTAKCAATGAGCTGCTTGCATGGAAGTGTGTCCAACATGCCGATGAAAACTGAACAGATAAAAACCAAAATGGAAATTTCACATTTTCTTGCGGTTTCATCTAAATCTTTGTGATTCAAGCTTGAGGTTAGATTAAAATACCCTCTGATTAGATCTTATTAATTAAAATTTGCCTACATTAGGTATGGTTAATCTGCATTTCTGTCAATCTTAGAAAATAAAAACCATTTTATTCCAATACATGCATCAATATTACCTCCAAATTGACCACCTACATTTGTCCATGGTGTCAATTCCCTTTATCAAGGGAAAAAAGGCTTCCTTTTCTGTCTTCAGCAGCAACTTTACARTTGTAGAAGTGTGTTGATAAGAATAAATGCAGATTAAGGAAAGTCAGTACAAATCTAGGCATAGACTTTTACCTTTCCTAGCTGTCCAACAGGAAATACTAACAGATAAAGTTTCCCATTTTAATGTTTAAAAGAATTATTAGTTCCCCTAAATTTATTTGTTACAATATAGGTGCATATGTARTAATGTGTTTATTACAGAGTTCTATCCATTGTTCAGAATTCCTTTGATTTCTTTCCACACTGATTATAAGAATACATTTTAATCATGTGAGTTATATCTAATTTTTTCAGTTGGATTTCTTAGGAGCAAGAAGTTTCAGTTCCTGTGCCACCTAAACAGAGCCTGCCACTTTTCTATAAACTGAAAAATTGCTAGATTGACAATTAAAGAATTGCCARTTTAACAGTCAGTTGCTGGCTGCCCCATTATTAGTTTTCTCACCCATGTGACAAAGGACATTTTATAYATGTTTAGCTCACCAGTCTCTTACTGGAACACAGGCTAAAACACACACGTGATGAAAGCCTTCAATTCTTCACTAGATTTTCACCACCAGCACTTTTCCCACTTAATTGGTATAAAGCCCTACAGTGCAGTGACATTGCTTACACGTCTCAGAGCACTGTTATCACTCTTCTTGAAGATACAGTGAAACTTATCCCTTCTCCAGCTTGAGCCTCCAGCTCTGCTACCAGTAAGAATGTGCAACACAATTGCAGCAATTAGAAAATARTGCCAGTGCATATGTGTTTTGTGGGTGGGTAATTTTCTACTTATTTAAATAATTTCTACATTTAGCATAAGGCAAAAAGAAACTTCTTTAGAAATTCATCAGTTTCTRACAAATTATTTAGAGGATATTGGGCCTGAAACAAACCATTGACTGCTTTAAAGAATAGCTTAATCCATCACTGCAATAACATCTTTGCTATGAGCAAGTATTATATATGCCTAAAATATTTAAAGAAAGAATAAAAGAAGTAAAGAAATAAAAACAATTTTTCTGTTTAAACACCCTTATCTGAATGTTTAGACATACAAATTTTCTTCATATTTTAAAGCAGAACTCATTTTAAGCAAGCCATTATTATAGTTCATATCCAATTTTTCTTTAATAATATGTATTTAAATATTAATAATGTAACAAAACCACAGTAAGATGAGTTAGCATTTTTGTTTATTTTTTTCTGGATAATTGTGATGTTGCCTGGAGGTAGAGAGTGGTAAAAGACTCCTACTTCTAGAATGAAAGAGTTTCTTATTCACAAGATTCTGATTGAAGCGGGCAGCTGATTGAATATGAATAATTAATAGAATGCTTACATTGTAACCTGTCATCTACATTATGGATGCATGAAATCTGTACATAAAGAGGTAATTAGTTGCTCAGTCTGATGGGAAAAAAGTGATTATCCAGTGTGCACATGTAAAGAGACCAGATATGCRCCAGATACGCTACAGAACAGATGAAAAGCAGAAGTCAGAGACCTCTTGCATTTAGTAAAATTTTGGGCAGTTATCCATTAAATTTTCTGAAATCAAGCATTCTCCTTGATTTAAATCTTGAACCAAACATATTCCTTGGCCCAG
Organism: Cardinalis cardinalis; assembly: GCA_014549065.1. Taxonomy (NCBI): domain Eukaryota; kingdom Metazoa; phylum Chordata; class Aves; order Passeriformes; family Cardinalidae; genus Cardinalis; species Cardinalis cardinalis. The sequence continues at coordinate 1,255,133 of JACDOX010000041.1, forward strand.
AGGAAGTAATTTTTTTTAAACAACAGATTGAAGGAATGCATAGAGATCACATTACATGAAGAAAGGATGCATGTTTTCCATGCTWGCAATCTACTTAATAATCAAAAAGAGTAGCTGAGTTATTAGAGACTGTAGACTGTCAGGGGGGTGTTCTAGATATCTGCATGGCCTGTCATAAAATGCACAGAACTAGACCTTATTTACATGTTTTGGGGCCAGAGAGGATACTCTTCTGATACACAAAAGGCTCTTGATGCTTAAGGGTCTGATTTGCTCTCCAGATTTTCTTTCCTTTGTGTTACAAGGTAGGTTCCTGTACATYTGTCGTTCAGCCAGCTACCTTTGTGCTTTCTAAAGTGCATCCAGTGTCATCTGTGCCAAAAATCTACCAATCAAGTAATCAGAAGACAGTATAATCATCACCTTTTGTGTAGTTTGTTTTTTTCAGAACCTCTGCAAACAATGAAAAACCTAAAATCTATCTGCAGAAGGAATAAAAAAACAAGCCACAAAACAAACAGAACTAACCAAACAAAAGGCAAACAATACAACACCACCACCAAAGGTGTGTAATGGCCAGTAATGTAGCTGTGTCAGCCATTAGGAATTATTTACACAAAGAGGAAAATGAACATACAGAAAGTTTTGTTAGGTTGRATTCCAATGATGTCTCTCTTCAAATGAAAAGTGAACCTTCTTCCTAGGCCACACCTTTCAGCCTTTCACAATTTCAGATACCATATTTCAAAAACTGTGCATTGAAAAAAGACATAAATACTCAGGTACACAAATACAAAAGGCATATCAAAAGATATGCCAGATCTTTCATCTCTTTAGGTAGTGTTCCAACTAAAACCTATCATCCCATCTGTCATCCTATCAAAACCTGTCATCCTATCCTATCCTATCCTATCCTATCCCATCCTATCCTATCCCATCCTGTCCTATCCTATCCATGTAGTGGGATAGCACAGGGGTTAGAAATAGTCAGATTAGTAGAACCTGCTCTGCCTTGAGATTTAAGCTACACTGTGGTCCTGATAAATCTCCCAGAAAGATCTTTTAAGATTTAGCCAAAAGTGAATGACTCTGCAAGCCCAGACTGGTGCTAAACCAAAGCAGTTGGTACCACACTCCTTGCTGCAGCTGGGGTAAGCCATCAGCTTGCATGTTTTCCCACAGAATGTGGGAAGACACTGAGAGTCACTGCATGAGGTGCAGAATCAGGCTCTTTGTGCCATTTTCCAAGAACAAAACCAAGAAGTGACATCTGGTCTGTGCCAATGCAAACTGTACTCTGGCATAGTTTCTGTATTCAGGAATTTTCTGTAATTTTGCRCCGTGGAAATTAATATGACCTTGATGTTTTACCCTGACAGTGGTTCAAACCTACAGCAGATTGAAATAGGCAGGAAATTCACTGTTTCATTCAGAAGAAAGATCACTTCCTAAGGTTAGCTAGAGTGCTTTCACCACTTTTCAGGAATAAAATGAAAATAGTATTATTTGCTTTCTGGTTTTGCTCTGCTTTTCAGTCTGTTTTCTGAGTGGCGTACAGTGGAAGATTGACACTGACCATATAAAAATATCATGCTATTGAGTTTGGTTCCTCAGGGAGCAATACTGAAAGCAGCACTTTTTAACATTTTTGTTGGTGACATGGATAGTGGGATTGAGTGCACCCTCAGCAAGTTTCCCAGTGACACCAAGCTGTGGGGAGCAGACTCGCTGGAGGGAAGCAATGCCATCCTGARGAGCCTGGACAGGCTTGARAGGTGGGCCTGTGCAAACCTCACGAAGTTCAGCAAGGCCAAGTTCAGGGTCCTGCCCCTGGGTTGGAGAAATCCCAAACACAAGTTCAGGCTGGATGCAGAACAGAATGAGACCAGCACTGGGACCTAATGGTGTTTGTGAATGAAAAGCTCAATATGACTTCGCAAAGTGCATTTCCAGCCCAGAAGGCCAAACGCATCCTGAGCTGCATCAAAAGAGGTGTGACCAGGAGATCAAGGGTGATGATTCTGTCTCTCTATTCTGCCCTTTTGAGACCCCTCCTGGAGTGCTGCATCCAAGTCTGAGGCCCCCAGTATGAAAAAGAGCTTGACCTGTTGGAGGAAGAGGAGAACCATAAAGTAGATCAGAGGGCTGGAACACATCTCTTAAGAGGACAGGCTGAAATACTTGTGATTTTTCATCCTGGAAAGGCCCCCAGGGACATCATTAAGCAGTCTTCCAGTACCTAAAGGAAGCCTACTTTAAAGTCGGAGAGGGAATTTTTATAAGGAGATGCAGTGATAGGACAAGAGGGAACCTTGTCCTCAAGCTCAAGGAGGCAAGGCTTAGATTAGATGTTAGCAAAATATTCTTGACTGGGAAGGTAATGAGATATTGGGAYAGGTTGCCCAGAGAGGTTATGTTCTTCCCATCCCTGAAGATGTTCAAGAACAGGATGAATAATGCTCTGAGTAACCTGGTCTAAGTGAAGGTGTCCCTGCCCATAGCAGTGGGCTTGGAACAATACGATTTTTAAGGTGCCTTCCAACCCAAGCCATTCTGTTATTCTATGACTCATTCWATGATTCTATGATTCTTCTCACAGTGTATGGAATCTAATGCAGCAGTTTGCAAGACATTCATTGGTTTACCACAGCAGCGAAAACAGACACTGAATTAACACAAGGTGTGCCTGAATACAGTCCAGGGCCTACCTGTTTCAAAATAAAATTAGTTGTTACCTAAATCTCTCTTGGTTACCTTGTTTGTCTGCCTGTAACTGCTCTCTGTTTTCTGAAGCATGGACTAACTCTGTTTCTGTATATACAATCAGAATGGAAKATTTTAACTTCCTTAGAGCTGATACAGATACTATTCTTTGTAGAGACTAACTAACATTAGTCTCACTAAAATAATGGGGTTAAGTAGAAACAGACAACTAAACTACAAAAACTTAATGTACATTTTAATTTAAATGGGGAAACGTTAATTAGAGAATGCTTTATGTGAGACCAGGTTTTTGTTTAAATTTATACAGTAATTAATTCTGGGTAAAGATAATTTCAACAAAAACACAAGTTGATAAGCTTTGTTGCTTCCAATTTGATTGATTTCTCTTGCTGGCAAAATTATACCATGATTCCAACTTGTTCACAGGCCTTGCAGTGAAAGGCCTGTGTTGTTTGTATCATMTGCTCTGATGAACAGGAGATGAAAGAGGTCATGTCCAGCTTCACTTCCTTGCTGTGTTCTGGGACTATGAAATAAAGGTAGCATGACCTTAGGACAGACCTTTCTATAAGAGTGAATTATTGCTTGAAAGCTCTTTAGGACAAAGGGGATTATTTTCACAACTTCCAATTTCTCAGATGCCTGAACATTTTCACATTTCTGATGCTCTAAAATGCAGTATAGATAATGTGCCATATACAGTTYATATTCATGCACTGGTCTTAAAGGTTCATTTCATTAAGAAAAWGCATTGGAAAATAAGGGGTGAAATTGTCAAATGTCATGTGTAGGCCAATGGATTGCTTGTATGCCTCCAAACAAATACAAAGACTGTCTCCTGCTCTTTATTAATCATCTTGCTCAATGAGCTCCAGACTTCAGCCAAGACCACAGTAAGTGGGTCTCAGACATCCACCATAAGGGCATTTTGCTTTCCATTCTCTCACATTCTTTTCTCCTGTTGTCCAAGCAAGTTTATATTGATGGAACAAATACTGGAAGTGGTACTAATGTCTGATTATATCAGGGCTTGGGGCAGAAAGGGCCATGAGCTGTGTCTGATTACAAGCAGTTTCTAAGGCCAAATTGCTTCTCAGGGCACTGRTATAGATCTAATATGTATAGACAGAAGGACTGACCTATTCTTTTTTGATRTTTATGCATGTAAATAGTGTTAAGTTAGTTTTGTCTCTAACTTCTCCTCATYGGTTTTCCAAGGCACTGCATAGACCTTCCAGTTTTCCAAGCCACAAGACTAGAATCTAAGAAGAATGATTGTAGCAGAATTAAAATCAACAATGAAAGCATTATTAAATTGTAAGATAATTTTAAACTGAAGTGGAATTTAAAGCAGATCAATAATGAAGGTCACATTTAGTCTTAAGGGATGAGCTTACTTCCCAGTTTTGTACAAAATTTTCAGTACAAAATAATCTCTATTATTCTTTGAAATYTAAGTGCTTAACTTTACACCCAGAAATATGTATTCTGAGATTTTCAAGAGAGTTGGAATAATTATCTACTAGAATTCTCTTGCAGCTTATCATGATTACTTGCTTTGCCATGTTAAACYTCTGCTTTCCATCATCATTTTTGCAGGAACCACATAGAAACTTAAGGGGCTAAATTCCAGGATTCTGATTGAACACTGTTTCACTGATTCAACAACATACACACATTCTGCAGTGCACTGTAAAGTCAGTAAAACACTTCAAGTGGTGCCCAGTAGTGCTGTCATACATGTTTTTTAACTTCTGGCYTAGAAAAGAACAACTAAAATAATATAACACCGTCCAAATATTTTCTTTTACCAGACTAAGAATCTCCAAGCACATGCAGCACATTCCAGTAGCAATTGGTGGCCAGCAGTGAGTGAAAAATTTTTTAAACCCACACTCGCAAAAATATGCATTTATGAACCTAAGAATGAATTKATCTACTCCGTAGATATACACAGGGTCTTTATCTTGACCCACTCACATAGAACAGATGTGAATTCATTGGAAAGAAGTTAGTAGTTGGCCTAAGCATCACCCATGCACTTTCTCTTGTTGAATTCTGAGAGGGTTGGGTTTGTAAATGTTCTAAAACCTGAAATGAATATAATCCTTAATATAAAACAAAGATTTTGCTCAGCGATAAAGGTTCAAAATATAACTATTGTTTCTTACTGTCCAAGTTTTTTTAGAGTCTTTTGTATTAGCAGGAAAATAAGATTTGGTCAAACAAGTTTGGTGTTAGTAGAGTTGTCCATGTTTTACACTGAGAAATGAGAAAATATAAATTTTGCAGAGTTCAGAGGTTTGATTTCACAGAGACCACAAAAGTATCTGGAAATGGCTGTAACTATGGATTGTGCTGTCTGAATTCATWATGTTTGATATGTAGCTCTGCCTGTTGCTCTTGTATGTAGCAGAGACTGTGTCAAGACATCTTCRAAACTCAAAGCAACTCTGGAAAATGCAAAAGGTATCATCAGTTTTGGAAAAAGGATATGTGATAGCATATACTGTTGTACTTGATTTATATTAATCCTTATAAGCAAAATGAAACAGAACAAAACAGGAATGAACAATCTTTAATATAACTTGCCTAGATATTGAAATGAAAACCATTAGACATTCCTAAGAAAAATTATCCTCAGAGTTATCTGAAAACAATGCTTACAGGAGCAAACAAATAATTGTAGAAATACAGGTAATTGCAAAGAAATTTAAAAATGCACTAAARGAAAATTGCTGCAAGAAGAAAATGAGAACAAATTCCATGTATTTTATTTATGAGATCAGACAACCACAGAATCACAGAATGTATAAGGTTGGAAGGGACCACTGGTGGTTCATCTTGTCCAACCTCCTGCTCAAGAAAGGTCCTGTGAGAACACATTGCACCGGATTGTATCCAGAGAKTTCTTGAATATCTCCAGTGAGAATGACTCCACAGCCTCTCTGGACAACCTGTCCTGGCGCTTGGTCACCTGCACAGTACAGAAGTTCTTCCTCATATTCAGGTGGAACTTCTTGTGCATCAGGTCCTGCCTGTTGCCTCTTGTCCCATTGCTCAGCACCACTGGGCAGAGCCTGGCTGCATCCTCTTGGGACCCTCTCTGCAGACACTGATGGATATTGATGAAGTCTCCTCTCAATGRTCTCTTCTTGAGGRTGAACAGGCCCAGCTCCCTCATCTATTCCTCATAAGAGAGATGCTCCTGTCCCTTAATCATCTTTGTGGCCCTCCACTGGACCCACTCTGGGAACTCCTGATTTTGCTGTCCTGAGGAGCCCAGAACTGGGCACAGAMTCCAGATGTGGCCTCTCCAGGGCTGACTAGAGCAGCAAGATCACCTCCCTCAGTCTGCTGGCAATGCTCTCTAGTGCACCCCAGGATGCCATTTTTTTAAGCATGAACACAAACTTCTGGATGAACCAGATAAGGAAAATATATTTCTGTCTTATTTTAAATGGAGATCTCTTTAGATTTCCATAAGACTTTTKTCTTCATGCAATAACTTTCCCTTTTCTTAGCAACTCAGATTCTTCCTTCTGTGCTTTCATGTACTATTATCTGGCTTTTTAAATTTGACATTCCTAAAAATTTGGCGAATTTCTGGTAGGTGACTACCTGCCAGAGTATCTCATTTAGCAAACAGTCTTATATCGATCATAATCACCAATGACAAAGCTCAAAATAAATAAATAAATTTTTACATATTATGCTGTGGGAGAAAAACAAGAGATTTTAAACTTGAGGAAAGGATCTTTCCCCAGAAGATATGAAAGTTGAGAAGCATGTACAGGCTACACAGTCACAGATATGATGTAGGAGCAAGGACTGGATACTAACTGTTCATCCTCCTTAATTCCTCTGGTTTTCCTAAGAAATAAATTTAGAATGAATATATAAATTTAGAAATAATAAACTAAAGAAGAACTCCAGCATCTTCTAACAGCTCTCAGGATTTGGATGATGTAGGGACACACTACAAAATAGTCTATGTTATGTAACATTAAAGTATGGTAAAACGTGTCACTTAAAATCTGGTGTATATATATCTTAGATCAATTTAAGAATTTATGGCTTCTTCAAAGCCCTAGAAGTATGGATTCATGATAGCCAAGGTATCCATTCTCTCAATATGAGGTGTAATAATASTCATCAAAAGTTATAATTTAAATTCTTCTAAAGTACCTTTTTCATTTTATTTAGTTACAATATGCAACATAATTAAGTTTTCAAATGTTTACTTGAGAAAATTAGGTAACTTGTGGAATACTGTTCACAAATAATACAACCTCCTGAACCCACTCCAGTATCTATTGATCTTATGARAGAAAAAGAAAATCTTTTATTCATATTCCATACATTTTTAGTTTGTATGTTGATTTAAAATTTTTTGTATCATTCATAATCTCAGAAAAAGCAGAATGCATTGCTAAAGAGATCTTCTTTTTCGAAATATGTTTCCCATGAAAAACAAATCTGTAAAAAATTTTGGCTGCTGATAATAAATAAAAATTTCAATATCAGCTTAACAACACTGCTTGATTTCTTTTGGAAATATTTTTTCTCTTATGTTTAAACAGACAGAGACAAGCTGTCTGCTTTGGAAATCTTTCTATTGACCCCAGCTACTTACAGTACAAACAGTAATATAATACTTCGAGTATTCCACAAACCAAAATCCTGGGTTTGTGTTTTATCAAACATATAAATAATATGTAATGTGTATATGTTTATATATGTCTATCACAGGGTCAGCAGATAAAGGTTATCACAGAGAGTTGGTATTTTTTACCATAAATTTTGAATTGAATACGTTTGTTTCCAAGTGTTTAAAGAAAACAACAATTCACAATTCAAATTTATAACATAAAATCAGCATTATTTGGGTGTAGATTCACAAAATTTGGGAAGATCCCTTATAGCCATACAACATCACCTTTACAACAGTAGCTGTTACAAGTTAACCATTTGTTTAGAATAAGAATTCTTGTGATGAAAATTACTTACCTGCTATGAATAAATATGCTTCCTTCAGCATTATGGCAAAGTAAGGAATTTCCTATTATCTGTCAGTTTACAATTACTCATAATATAGCATTAATTSCAAGAACTGAGACATTAAAATATTTCCCAAATACACTTAGACTTGAATATGCCCCTCTGTCATCCCACATGGCGTGGCGAATTCTATTCTATTTCTAGAAAACTCATATGTATTACAATAATTATTATGAGTTATTTCTGATAACCGTAGGTCTGGCCAAAGGGTGTTCAACATTGTCAATTACCTACTTTAAATTAAGAAAAGGAGAACATAACTTCTAGGCCCAGACTCCACATCACTAATAGTTAATTATGAAAGGGCCAAAGCTCCCAAAGATACTGCATTTAACATTTCTTCACGTCTGAAGTTCTGTCTCACATGGTTTATCTGAATGCTTTCACCTGAACTGAACACCTGATTATTTCTACTGGGCAAAATGTTGCTGGTGTGGTCTCTTTTCACCAGCTACTTCTGACTCATGCTCCATCAATCAGATATAGGGCTTGCCTAATGATGAGCACAGACTYGAACTGCGTAATTATAGACGGCCAGAGCGTTACTGGCTACGCATAACAGCTAACTGATRAAGGTGAGAAAAGAAGGAGTTGGGACTTCATAAYCTGCTTGAGTTGTAGATGACCTTGGAACCACAGAGTTGCAGTGCAGACTAGAGAAATTCAGAACCTTGTTTCCACTTACRTGCGCACACGTACGCACATGCACTGTGGAATGTCTGGAAAGGAAGTACTGCTGTACAGAAATGTGGTGCTTGCAAGCTGAATCACCTGAAGGCATAAGAGATAAAATGACATATATTGTCCCTCTTACCAGTTTGCTTTAACATTATTTTTTACGCTCCTGCAAATGAGATATCTTACCAAACAGAGCTGAAAGCCTAGGATTTAGCTGCAGTACTGCATTGCTGTACCAGTGTGGGATTTCATACCCAGATGATTTTTATTTTCCATATATAATCAAGAAGGGAGGCTCAGGAAGTATATCACATTTCTCAAATTTGTTACTCTCATTCCAACCTCCTTCCTCRAGGTGCACAGCAGAGACACCTGGAGGAACTGTGGTGAGGTACAAAGCCACTGAGTGATTAAAAGTAGGCCTCACCAAAACAACAAACAACCAGATGTGGCAAACAGCTTCAGCACAGGGTGGTGTTAATTTTATGGTGTGCTTCTTCAGTGAGATATCAACCAAAATTTGTAAAGCCAGGTTCAATTCAACAATGAAAGGTGCAATAAGCACTGTGCATGAATGAAGAAAAAARGRWTT
>JACDOX010000041.1:1264193-1424770 GCA_014549065.1 Cardinalis cardinalis
GGRAAWYTTTCTTCTTCCAAATGGAGCTGTTTTCTTCTGATCCTTTATTCTAAAGACTSTGAAGAATAGTAGTCCCATTCTTATGTTCTCAACTAGAAAAAATATAGCCTGTTTTGAGACAGGCTGTTTTGAGAGGGGAAGGTACAATGAAGTTAAAATTCAGTAAGAATTTTTGCTTTCAGATTAATAACCACTAATGGACRCTGTATAGTTCCTTTAGCTTCACACTAGCAAAAATATTACTGTCACTAAAAGGAGAGAAGAGCAAAATGTATTCCTCAGATTCAGAAATGAAAAAAAAAGTAACAAAAGACAACACAAAGCCATTATGCAAATTAAAAGACTCAAAATTACAAGTGAAAGTTTTAAAGCACCTTGTCAAATCTTTACCTCCTCAAATAAATCATCAACCTTTTCCTACTGGTACCATTCATTTGGAAGGGCTTGTTAATTGACTTCCATTTCAGGAAGAAGCGAAAACTAATGTACAGTTTGTACCATGGAACAAACCATCTGCTGAGAAAAGTTCCCATATCAAGATAACTGAGGGACTAGTTCCCAATTAATTAGCTATTTTAGGAGGATTGGATGTACTCTTTCCAAGTTGGTTTCAGTCGATAAGACAATCATCTGTCTGTCAAGCTGTGTCTGTTTGCCTGTTAGTCTAGCTAGAATTTTGGAGAAAAGTCAGAGAGATGTTTATTGTTTATATATTTCTTCTCCCATCTCTTTCTCCCACAAAATGAAAGCCATCCGAGGAACGGAATCATTCAAYGTAGTCATACCCTTTTTTATCCAAAGTTGTTTTGTTCTCCTTTTCATGGTAAATACAAAAATGTCCCAAAAAAGACATATGAAAGACAAAGGGCGTTATGGGAGTAGATTTCAGATGTTATTTTTAGCAAGGTTTTCTAATGCAGGGCTATTAATAGCAGCTCATTGCACAAGAGTTGAATGAACAATACAGATGTCTCAGTCTTCGTTGAAGGACCTATTCTTTTCCTGAAGAAAAGCCCTGTTTGTACAAGGCACCATTTACAAGTCCATTGTGATTTTTTATAGCTATGAAATAATGTTGTTTTTATCTCTTTCAGCTGAACTGGGCTGCTGGCTTCCGTTTGGCAGCTTCACAAACAATCTGTGTGCAGTGAGCCACGCTTAGCAGGCCCAGAGCGGGTGACAGGAAAGATTGCATGCTGAGACAGGGAGACAGTGTGGTTTCCTCATAAAACCAGACTTTGAAGCCCAGGATCATAGGGATGTCTAGCTTAGAGAGCAGGTATTTATAAAGCCCAAGAGAGTTTCATGGAGAGTAGCAAAAAAAGTGGGTTTAGCTCAATGTTCTAAAAGCCGTTAAAGGTAACATGAGCATTTGTAACGTGGGTATATCAATAGATTTATTTCTTTTCTTCTTGTTTGCCTTTTCTGTTTTTTGTAAAAAATAATATGTTTGACACCTTATAATCCCCATGATGTGAAAGTCCATGTGAGAACATGGGAACATGTAGAGAAAAGTGCAATTTCCTCACCTAGTGTATGATGAGGCAGCTTGCTATAAAGCATTCTGGAAGCTATGTCTATGAAAGAACAAGCAGCAATTACAGTGGAAACTACAGCCATTTCCATAATAAAGATGTAAAATCACATCCATGCTTTTGGTTAAGAAGACCAGCTTTGTCTCTAGGGAATGACCAGCTATAAATCCTTGAGAAATTCATTTACATGAGTCTTGAATTGACTAGCTACTTAACAGCTCAACACTCTACCCAAAAACTTGTTACTCTTACCCTGATTTTTTCCTGTTTGTTTGTTTTTCCTTCCAAAAGATCCCAGAAGAGGAAAGAGGCGCCTGTAACATCAATTCTCTTCTCATTTTTTTTTCTTCAACAATTTTCCATGTTTTGCAATGTTTATTAGTGAGATTAAACTGCCACAATTTTAGGGTTTGAAAGTTTCACTGAAAAGATCTGTCTGGAATTCAAACCAATGTATTTCCTGAAAAGCAATTTTCATTGCAAAATTCAGTTTTAAAAGCAGTTGTGTTTTTCTGGGGATGGGACTTTTTTGCTACTCTCAGAAATATCACTTATATAATAAGTTCACTACCACTGTAAAAATATTAATTAATCTGAATGGTGTCTATAACAATCTTGAAATACATTGCCTACRGTTCAGGGTGGTGGTGGAGATTGTTCATCTTGATCTGAAAATTCAGGATTATGGAATAAATCTTTGTTTGCATGGAAAAAGTCCATTTGAATCCTTGGAAACTGGAAACAGTTGTATATTTTTCTCCTCCAGCTCTTCTATCTTTAGTCAATAAGACCAGAACAAAAGCATTATCTTTAAAAATGTGACAGCACACACCTTGCATCTCCACAAATCTATCACATAAGAAGAAATGACATGACAGGCAGAATGTAGTTTCTTCATTTATGGAGAGGAAACAACTTTTCTTTGACCTTTTCTTTGATCAGGTACCTCCAAAAAATTTGGCTATTGAATATTAAAGGAACTACTGATGGAAAAATAATGAGGCTAATATTTTTACCAGGTATTGCATCTAAAATTGTGACTTTGTCTTGACATTTAGTAATAGACAAAAAAAATTAATTTGTAGCAGGAATTCAATCACCACAAATTATTCATGCACTTTTATAAAAATAATTACATACTACCAACTGAATTTTTTTTCCCTTGAACAAAGCATGTAAATTAGTATCCGGATAGATTAATAAATTAAGAATGCATGAGTAGTGAATGTTTTTGACTCTTAAAAAGAATGAGAAACGTGCATCCTCTCTAATTCATCATTCAGTTTCTATCTTCAACAATAAGAAGTAAAATGACATAAGTCCTTCAACAAATACATTTTAGGAATCATGTACAAGATAAAACCACACCTCAATTTGCTGGTTCCTTACTTGACCACTTTATAAATTTGGTTCTGGAATCATGGATCATGTTGCCAGCATCCTCTGGAATAATCCCTGTTAAAACCTTCTCCCTTCAAATTTGCTTTGAATTACTCTTGACAAAAGTGTTTATTTTTATTTAAATTAACTACTTTTTTATTGATTGAACATCTAAGATCATTATAACCTTCTGTTTTGATCAGACACTTCAGAACAGTAAGGTAAATTTGTTGCTATGTTGCACTTTAGGAAAATATACAGTAGTTTAAAGCAAATTTAGTTTTGTTCTTTTTTTGTTCAATGTTAGCTTATACATGAGAGATATTCTAAAGATTTCATGGCTGGTAGAAAATTACTCCTGCAATCTACTTTATTATGAATGGTTGCATTCATTTTATGTGATGGAGATTTTGGAATCAAGACCAGTACCACATAAATTAAGTAGTTTTTAGTACATTATAAATAATTCTGGCTTATTGAATATTTTCTGTCTGAAAGCTGGAGTGGAAACTGYAGTCCTTTATTCCACATATACTACAGGCCAAGTCTGGAACAAACAGCTGTAAGGGGGTTCCCCATAATTGCCCTGCCAACAGCTTGAAGTTTGATTTTGAAAACCTCTGCATGCGCATTTTAGACACTGCATTAGCAAAATCTGGTTCTTGGCTAAGGCCAACCTGACATTGATATGGATTTCAGTGAGCTGTCTGGAGCTTTCAATTTCCTTACATATACCTCAGAAACTCCCCAAACTTTTTTTTCATTTCAGCTATCAGCTCTCACTCAGGTGAACAGCAACAACTATACCTAGAGGCACAGAGTGTTAATATTCTCAAAGTCATGTTTTACATTGCAAAATGTTTATACTATGATTTCAAATCATACACTGCTAATTTTATAGGTTTCTTTTTCATTTTAATCATCAACATGTAAAGATCTATACATATTTATAAGGTTGATTTTATATACAGATATGCCTTTGCTTATAAGGTTACTGAAGACTAGAAAATATTTCCTTTTTTTCACTTTGCTAGGTCTTATTGAGCGATGCCATGTAAGAAATTACTAGTGCCTGTAAGTATATGACATCCCATCAGTAAGAAATGTCTTTGCTGAAATTATTTCAAGTTACAAAGGACCTCCAGGAAAGGGCCAGAAGGTGGGATTCCAAGAAATAAATTATAGTAATCTATAGAGAGTTTCTTCTGTGTTAAAGGAAAAATTACAGACACAAGGTTTGACAGAAAATTGAACTATGGGCGGGTCTGTGTCTAGTGGTTCAAGCAGGGAGCCTGAGAGACTTTTCTGACTCTTTGTGTTTCCTAATATGTGTCTGAGCAATTTAACCTGCCACCTTTTGTTAACCTTTGAATAAAGCTTGTGCCCTCTGTACTTAGGATCTTAAAGTGCCATGGTTTACTTATGATTTCAGCAAGACAGTAAAGAAGAGATTTCTTTTTTCTGTATCCATATGGTTAAACTGACTTCATTTCAATACTGATATGAAAGTGCTTTTAGGCAAGAGGTTTTCATATTGTATCATATGGAATAATACTCTTCTAAAAACTCTGAGAAATAAAATGCTGGCATAAGGTTAGATTGTTCATATCCAAAAAAGTTACCAAAGAGATTCAGTGAAATTCTAATAAAATGAAAATTAAATGCAAATTCTCTTATTGACTCCAAATTATAAATAATGAAGCTCTAAATAAGCCCAGGAGTATATCAGACAGATATGAAACATAAGAAAAAATAACTGTATTTCTTAAAATAAAAGTACTTTCTGCTAATGTAAGAGAAAAAGTGATTTTCACAAGTATTTTCATTTAAAAATTATAAAATTGGAAGAAATTTAAATAAATGAAAACTTACAAGAAAATTAAGTGACTGAAGGGATGTAAATTAGATTTATAAACATGTAAAGAATAGGTTTTTATAAACATTTATGTGTATCTAGTTGAAAGAATAAACTTTCAAATTAAGATGTTAAGTGTGTTGACAGCAAAGTTCAAATCTGTAGCTGGGGATACAAGCTCAAGAGTAGGAACCAATGAAATAGATTTCAATAATCTTGTCCTGGAAATTATTTTACTTTCTTGACTTATAAGAAAATCCTTTTCACAATTCAGTTGCACTTATTTACTTTAATAAAGCAGTTTATTTCATTTTTGATGAATTACTAGAGTGCCTGAAAAGGAGTTTGATATATTGTAAATTGCTTTATGGCAGAGGATTATGCAAGCACTACACTCATGTATTCAAAATGCACTTGCTGCTGTATTTGATTTATTAACCATCTATTCTGGGGTACTTTAAAATCCATGACATAAAAGATAACAATTTGCACATACATAACAATTAACATATGACAAAACAATGTAGCACCCCATAAAAAAGGACTTTCATTTATCTTCAGTAACATAGCACTTAGTCAGGTCTAAAAATTCCCAAAATTACAAAGGACTTTATGACACACTATGTAATAGCATGTATATTATGGTATAGTATAGTATATGTTGTATTTTAAACCTACAGAGTAAAGATTTTGAATCATTCCTTATATAATAAATAGCATTCATCTTCTGCTTCATTTAATTTTCTAAGTGGGCAGTTCTACACAGAGTTATACACATTAAAGTCATCTGAAAACAATTCAGATATGGGTTTCTGATAGCAAGGCCTGTGTATGGAAGTTGCAGTACCCCAACCACAGTAAAAGGAAAAGTGCTCCTACACTGATAAGCACACTCATGATCATCCCAAATTCCAAAGCACCAGACTCAGTAGTGACATTTCTTGGGTTAGGAAATGTGCAATAACAGCAGTCCTAGTCATACCTTTCTTTAGTCTACCTTGCTTCTGTCATGGACTGAAGCTCAGCTATTTCCCACTTCTCCCAGCCCAAGTTCTTTAAAGCACTTGGATATACTCTKTCCTCAGCCCTAACTCCAGTGATGTAGAGCTAAAGACACTGCCACCCATGCACTAACAGTTAAAGGACTATGTCAGCAAGGCCTTCTGAAGGCAGGTCCAGACATTCCCTGCCTGCCCTCTCAGTTGGCCAGATGCTGCATGTTTGTGTCAGTGTGGCACCAAGCCCAAGCTAATAAATTTTGGCACTCAGCAGAGCTTAAAATTGGGAGCCCTTTGGCATGGCAGCCGCTGCAAGATGACTTTGGGGTTAGATCTAGCTCACAGATTATTGAAGGCAGAACAGAGAACTCAGATTTACTACAATCATTTTTGCCATGCAAAATATATATTTATGTCTGCAATTAATGGAAAGGCACTGAGAAAAACCCAAATGCTTGTGAACCCAACCTGTAACAGGTGTGTGATTAAAATGTTGATAGGCATCTGGTACACTGCTTCTATTTTCCACTGAGGATAGGAGTCCAAACCAGTAACAAAAAGTAGACATTGACATTTTTAGACACGACAGTTTGCTAGATGTCAGCAGGTTAGAAATCTCATAGTCTCCTAAAATTTACTAGAAATAATGTGATATTCAGCTTCCTAAGTGAAATAATCAATTAGGATTCCAGAAAAGCTTTGCTCAGCCATGGAAGAAGGTAAGATTCCACCAGCACAATTTCTTAAATGTCTATGCCAAATTTCATTACTAGATGGTTTTGTCTCTGTTCTCCACTGACTCCAGTGACTTCATCTTCCTCAATGCTAGACAAGTAGCTTTTATATAAATCCATATTGTACCACTTAATTTGCACAATGTGAATCTCACTTTTGGACCAAAGGTTGCTATATTTTTATTCTATGAAAATCCTGCCTGGACTGGATTTCTAGAATTTGTCTATTATTAGTTTTAAAAAACACATATAGGTAAGTMCATTGATAAGCACATTCAGAGAATGGAAATCCAAGTTTCAGAAAACAAAATTAGTAGTTGATAATTCACCCAAGGTATGTGAAGTTATATATAATGCAAGTCTTCAGTTTGTTCTGTCCTGACTATCCTCAACCTTTCCACTATTCTAAAGATCAGGCTTGAAGTGACTTATTTAACATTAATGTCTTCTCTTTAGCTGATATTACAATGCAGAAAGGAAATTAAAATTAATGGTATCCAGAGAAGGAGAATGCAGGTGAGATGGTGCCTGTCTTTCTGGTTAGTGACAGGACCACTCATGTAGCAAACAGAAATCCTGTTCCCTTTTGAATATCTCACATGCATTTCACCACATAAACTACGTAACAGTGCTCAGACAGAGAAGGAACCAAAATCCTTAATTTCCTGATCAAGTCCTTCAGCTGTCAGACTATTACTTAAGGTTTCTAGAGAACAAGATGGGTGAGATAAACATTTAGGTGGGTTGACCATCTAAATTTAAACATGTAGTACAAACACCTAAGATGAGAGGTGAAAGTGAGCCCAATATTGCACAGGTATCCTGCTCAATGCTACAGGCATGACCCACTGGAGATGTGAGGCATGACAGGCAGCTGCTCTGCTTGGTATAGTCATCTCAGCAGATCCCACCCAACCTCATTCTCTGCTTATAGTGGACTGGGAACATGGGTGACAAAACCAAGGTTATGAACCCTCATCATATGGGAGCCACATATAGTAAAAGGAAATGTTCTCAAATCTATATACTTTTAGTATGTCTCCTTTTGGACCTTAGTTTTTGTTTAYACCATATCCTCCTTTTACAGCTCTGGTAATTTAAACAGTTATAAAATGAAAGCAAACTCAGTCTTGCTTCACTTGATTTAAAAAAAAAAAACAAAAACAAAAAACAACAATCCTTCTATTCAATTTAAAGAGAATAGTAGAATAGATAAAGCAACAAAAGTCAACAAAATTAGAGGCAAGACAAGCAGAGAAAAGATTTCCATGCTCTTTTGACATTAGTGTCTCTCTTTTCTAGGTATCTGAGTATCTTTGAAAACACAGTAAAGCTCCAGTCAGTTCAAGATAGAATAAAAAGGGAGACAAAGCTTATACATTAATTTTTTTCCTTTCTTGTTGTAATGTTCTCTAATTTGAACCTTGTTCCAGAAGATAATATTCTTTTGACAGTAAATGGTACGGAGGGGAATCAGGTTATGCCAACAATTTCAGAGATCTATTTTAAACCTGAAGAGACAGGAACAATTAAATTCTTTCTCTCCAGACCATTTTAATGACCAAAAACAAGCATGTCTGCTTCCGGAAGGATGATGTTTTTCTCTCCAGGAAACATTAGGCTTCAGGATTTTATGCTTTACAAACTCTGCAAAACAGGAAAAAGTCTCTAGTTCCTGATGGGCTAGCAATTTCTGCTAATTCACAATGGTTCAGCAATGATCTGCTCATTTGGGAAGCATTGTTTTCTGGCTCAAGAGTTACTTGTTGGGTAAAAGCAGTAAGGATAAGAAAGAAAAATGCAGCCTCATAACAAGGATGTATCTTTTCTCTGTTTCTTCTCCTTATCTCTTCCTTCCACTGATCAAAGACCAAACTACATTTTGGAGTAAATGGAGTATTATCAGACAATGCTGGAGTGCAATTAATGCATTTTTCCTCAGGGTACAGTGGTTGCTACAGCTAGTCCAAAAGCTCTAGTCAATGCCCATGGCTGCTTCTGAATCATTAAATTGTTGTTTTGAGATACACAAACCTATGGGATACACTTCAATGAGAAATGAGGCACTGCTATTCGTAAGAGTCACAGGGATACTTCAACAAACCTTGCTCACATTAAGGATATTAGAAATTTCATTCAATTTCTAATATCCTTAATTTCAATTTTTTTTTCTCACATTTGTACTTTGCTATCAAAAGTTTACTTGCAGTTTCCCCTCTCTTCTCAAATAAATGCTGATGTTTTGGTGACTTAATGAATTCTCACAACTGTAGAATGTGGCCTTTTAAAAATGAATATGCAGATGAGTACAAGCAGACAGTTCCAAACTCGGGTATACTGGGTCTGACCTGGCAGGACTGCTGCCACAGGAGTTACTTGCAGTTCGGTCTCTTAATACCTTCTCTAAAGTCAATACACTGATTCTGGCAAAAGCTGTGTAATGCACTCATGATTTGTAGGTTTTGTTCTCTAACAGTCGGATAGGAAATTCATATTGAAAGTTCTCACTGCTTTTACACATCCTTTGGCCTTTGTTTAGAGAAACTTTACTTTTAAAGGTGGGTACAGAAAGTTCAACACTTTCCCTGAGTAATTTGCTGTGGCAAGGTACTCAGTGCAGCCCAATTATGCTGTGTACAGCCCACAGAATGTCTATGGGGGAATCCTGTGGCGTATGCCATGGCCTGCAGGCACTGCAGTAGACCCTGAGGTAATTGTCCTAAAGCTGTGACATGGCAGGAAAATAAATAATTTAGAAGAAAAGGCCAGTATCCTGCAAAACAGATGGTAAACCGTTCTTTGGTCATTTAACAGGATATATCCTGTAAATATGTAACCTGTCCTCTTCTTCCTATATCCATTTAAGTACATGGAAAAGGTGCTATTGACATCAAGGACTGTTGAAACCAGTCATGCACAGCAATGGTGTCAAACTCTGCTGTGAGCAAGAAGTATATGCAGAAGGAACACCCTGCYTATACCAAAACCTGCATGCTGCACAGCAAAGCAAAATTCTTATTTTTGCATTTCATTCTGCAAGACATCATAAACAGTTTCTTGTGCAGAAATCTGCACTCCTTTAAGGTGTTCAGATAAAATAAAAAGCATATTAATGTTGAAATTATACCCAGTTAATTAATTTATTACTGGAGCATTTTATTTACTGCAATTTTATAGCTGTACAAATGGGAATTTTCAAGTAGCCATGTAATAGTGAAACCKCATTTAAAATAAAAAAATATGTCTCTTACTCCCATATTTGCATATATAAATGTAAGGCAGGGTTCAGATCTGCAGAAAACCTTAATGRTTCAAAGATGCTTCTGCACGTTTAAAAAGACAACTGCTTTTGAAATATGTCAGTGACAATGAAATTGTCAAATTCTTCATAATTTCATTTTAGACAAATGTTACTCTACTAAATTTATCAATCATCACTGAGCATAGAAGCAGGCAAATAGTAGTGAGGGGGAAAATTTCATAGACATGTCAACAACATGGGGGACAAGGCATTTAAATCCTGATAATTTAAATTGCTTTTCCTTTTCATCTAATCAAAGTGAAGAAAAATGTCATTCAACCCAAAAAAAAATACACAAAACATTGAGTGTCTTCTGAATATCAAACTCTCATCAGTTTATCAAATATGCTTAAATATCATATGGTAGACTTTACTCCTTCTGAAACGTCACTTTAAAATCCCAGTACTTCACTGAGAAAGTTGGGCATATAGAATAGAATAACACTCCACAGTTGCATAATTTTATTTTTTTTTACTTTAGCTGGAAAGTTTCTTGGAAATTTTTAACTTTGTCTCTTTCCAAGACCAACTATAGTACAGTACTGCTCCCTATGAACCTGGAAGAATGTCTTGCATAAAGTGGCAGCAGTCCATAGAATAGAAAGACTTTTCTCACAGGGGAAAATTTTCCAAATGAAGGGATATAGGTATTCCAAACAAAGCTCCACTTCTATGTTTACAAGGAAGATAAAAAATACTGTACAAATGGAGGAACAGACAAAAGTGAAAGGCATTGGCCTTTATGGTCAGGCATGATTGTGATACCTTGACTTTTTCTCACATGTACGCAACTGACATTGTTGAGTGACTTTCTTCCTTTCCTCCATATTTGCRGGTTAAGTATGTTATGTATTTAACTCCATTGGAGGGCTGACAAAGGTAGATCTGACTTAATTTTCATCAGATGAATCATGATCTGTGGTCTGTAGCTTAAATCAGGGATCTTGTACACAAAGCAACAGCCAAATATCCTGCTCAGGACCCGAGACTTGTATCTTACCAAACAGATTTGCAGTAGGATTAAATGTATGATCACTGAAGCATGACCTGATTTCTTTAGACTTCAGGAAATACCTGAATGTCTTTTTGGATGCAGCTCTGGGAGACAGAATATTTATAATCTTTGATCAATTAAAATCCTAATTTATTAATTTTTTAAAACCTTTCATTTTTAAACTCTTTTTTCTGTTAGTCACCATATGTCAACATGTGCTCTGTCTTTCTTAGTTTACACATGATGTAGTTTGCTTAATGTTCCAGACTCCAGTGTGTGATAGCTTTTTGGAGTTAAGAGAAAATCAAAGCATTTCTCATTTGTCTTTCATTTTAAYGTTAAGCATTTCAAAATAACTGACTACATTTAGATGAATTTAAAAAAATATAAATTAATAATTTATCTCCTTCTCTCTATTTGGTCTCTCCCTCCCATATGATTTAACTAAAATTATATAATCTTCTACAATTTGAACAGACCAATTAGAAAAGTGCATGAATAAATGCATAGCACAGGCTATGTGTACTAAACCACCCTTATTAAATCAAGAGATGAATCTGTTTTTGCCATTTCCATTGACAGCCTTCTTCCAGCTCACAGCCAGCTGGCAATTAATGGAATCAGATTTAAAACAGGCAGTGGGGAGAAATCAGCTTCTGTGTGTCATTCTTACACCAGACATATGTGCATCTGCTTTACATATGTCTGTATTGTGTTTGCATTTGTATTGTTATGGTATCTACAAGGATGTATCATTTTTCCCCTGTGTGCCAGTTCAAAGATATGCAGTATATTTCCTAATACCGAGCCTCCCACAAATATTAGGACATATTGTCAATTTTTCTWAAACTGATTTCAACTCTAATTTCAATATAGATAGACAGATTGCTACTAAATAGTTACRTTAGATAGCTTGTTAATATTTTTTTTTATGTTTGTCAAAGTGAAAAACCCCAAACAACACAAGCATGAAAAAAGAGTCACAATTGAGATGTAGAATAAGCTGTAYTCAGAACATTTAGGACTTAACAGGCATCAGAAAAAAAAAAGGAAAATAAAAGAAACAGTGCTTCTCTAATGGATTTGATGTATTTAATTTTAAAAGCTGGCTGGGAAGGGAATAGATAGATTTCTTTATTTTGGGAATCTTATTCAAAGATAAATACAATTGAGAGCCAGGATTTCTTTTCTAGTGTTTCAGCTAAAGTCTTCTCACCAGAATTTCATATGAGTTCAGTTATTTTTCTTGTTAGGTTCCAGTTACTGAAATGGGATGTGAGTGAAATACTGGYATTCCCTATATAGTATATTAGTTAATGACCACAGAATGTGATGCACATGCATATAGCATGCTAAACAGGGAAAACAATCATTAGACATGCTAAAGAAAACATTATCTGTCTCAGAATTCCCCCATCTGTTCACCTGCAGCCCTGCATTAGACAGGTCTATGGAAATTAATGTGCAACTCTCAAGGATCTCCTTTCCTGYCACAACACTATTGGAAAAAGCAGAAATCAACTTTTTGCTCCTGGAGTGCATCTGCAAGACAGGGAAGAGAACACAAGTGAGAGCACAAGAAGGAACCTGAGCATGTACATCAGTGGTGAAGAACTCCTCCAGGAAGCCTGARCTCTAGTCCTCGTTCTCAGCAGCTTCCATACTTATCTAAGACTGTTAAATGGAAATAGCATAAAAAATGTTTGAATCARAGCCCAAAATTATTCTTCTTTTCCTCAAAAGTCTTGCCTGTAAATACTCTCACCAATAAACAACTACATAAAGCTGTGTTTTGTGCTTAGTCTTCCACCGCTCACAAGTACTTTCTTCTCTTTGCACACTGATGTGACCCCAGCAATGGGGCAAGTGTTCTCTTCTTTTACCCTTTTGCCTTCCCTGGCCTATCACGTTCTGTATGGAGAGAATTTGTGTCTCCTTGCATCTGCTCAGATTGAAATCAGGATATCCCAGTTGGCGGCAACCTGTTCAAGCCTTTCAGCAATTACCTTACAGAAGGCACATTCTCCTCCTCTRTTTCTGAATGGAAACATTTTGTATTCTTGTTACTGAACATTTTGTGTTCTTGTTTGTGTTACTGAACTTTAGATTGGGCCTGTCAGAGATTCCACAGAGGAATCTGAAAAAGGGCCTACAGGAAAACCTAATTGTRAATCCCACACACCTAAYTGRAACACACCATGWTGTTKAGGTCKYCTACAAGGACACTAGCTTGGGTAATTAAAGATGGAACAAATAAYGTGCCATGGCAGAGCRCTGTAAGACTCAATGAAAAACTTGTCCTGAAACATTCTTATTGYAATCCTAGTATTCTAATTTCTAAAGTTACAATCTAGTTGACATATAAATTCTGTAAAGGAGTTGAGTTTAGACATCTGGACTGTTTGTTATTCAAATTCCATTACACCTACATTGCCTATGATTTTTTTTCCCCCTCTAATAATTGTTCCACTATTCTAACTATGAAAGTGAAATATAAACCAGCAATTTCTGGGAACAATTAGCTTTGTTTTTATGTTTATTTATTTATTTTTCAGAAAACTACTCTGCAGCACCATCTAGTGAGTGAGAAGGACCAGTTATATTCTCCATGTTAGGAGAATTTTCATGTGTTTGCAGCCTGCATACTTTCCTGTAGCCTCAGTAGGATAAAAAAGTCAAGCCTCCATGTAGAGTGTATGTGTGAATCCTCTGTCATATCTTCAACAGAAAATCTACCTCAGAATAAAAGATTTTGTTATAGAAAGGTATAAAGACCCTTTGGAGAAGGTGCATTATGGACAGAATAAAAAACACATCTTGACAATAAAATAATCTTCACTTTAGAACCAAATTTCCAAATTTTTCATCTTGCTGAATCAAGCACATCATTAGCAGCTGTTGACCTGTTTTCTGTAATTGACCGAAGAATTTCTTCCAGTAACTAATAATGCCAACGAATGTTCACAGCAGTGAAGAAAATCCTACGCAGTGAGAAATACAACTTGAGATACACASCCTTCTGAGTGTTTAGGGCTTGCCTGTTAACAGTGTTTACCTATGCAAATCTTTCCTGTGAAGGTGAAAAAGGTCTTCCAAGGGAAAAAAAATCTATTCATAATTATTTAGGTAGGTGGTTATATAAATAAATAAAGCCCCTTCATTAAAAAATCCATCTCCACACTCTGTAGAAATTACTGCAATGCTGCCTCATACCTGAGTTGACTTCTAGCTCAATCAGTTATCTTCATGACTGATATGGCAATTCCCTACTGTGGTGGTGGCAGCCATATGGCCATTTCCTCCAGTGTCAGTTGTGTAAGACCCATGCAGAGATATACAATTACTCTCTTGCGAAGAAAAGACAATTTCAGTCTTTTTGATGCCAAAAGAGGTCAGGTTACTTTAGGTCTTATACGCTCAATTATAGGCTAAATAGCATTTGTATTTTTTTCTTCTGTTTTTAACACTGATAAAAACAAAGGTCTTACAAATGAGAGTGACATTGCTACTTTTAAATGAAAAGCAAGTGCATTTGCACAAATACAAAACACCTGTTAAGAGATAATTCATGAGTCTCACAGGCAATCAGTAACTCAGAATTCCACTGAAGTATAAGATGATTATCTCAACAGCCAGTTTTCCGATTCTCCAGAGACAACAGACTAAATGGAAGTAATGGACCAGTAGACTATCAGACCACCTTTCTCCAGCTTTTTCTTTGTCAACTCCAACTCAGTTCTCAAATTCATCTAGAGCTTGCAGRTATAAATGGATGTTAATGGAACTGAGCCTGAAATTTTATGTCCTTTAGTGTTTCACAGCCTCAGGTTCTGTTTCTGCAGAACACCAAGAGTTCATCTTATCTTAGGTAGTTAGACTGTTTGTAATAATAACAATAACATCATTATTAATAAGGATTTTCAAGTTTAACTGTAAAATACTGGATCCACTTTACCAAAGCCACATAACTTTCATGATGAAACAGAAACTGTAATGGAAAAAATAATTAAGCTTAGAACTTCTTGAATTTAAAAATGAGCTGTGGATTTGTGGATTAATACATTGGATAAAAGGGTAATTTTAAGTGCTGAGAAAGTCCTGAAGGCACAAAGTAATCCAAGACACTAATTCATTAAGCCTTCTCAGATGAAGCATTTTCTAATGTAGGACCATATAGTTTTACCAATGGCTACTTATACATTCTACTAGAGAGGATGGACATATTCACAGAAAAAAAATAACATTCAAAGCTGGATAATTTAGGCCTTTCATATTTTGAAACATCTTGGGAGAAAAAGAATAGGTGCATGCTAAATTATAATGCATAAAAACCACAACTTCTGAATCCATCAAAATTTACTGTTTCTTCTCTGTTCCATTCGTGATCARAATGCAATAGCATATGAGCTAAATATGGTGAACTTGAATGTATWGGTTTCATAATAACTTTACACTTACTAAAGCCAATATGCCTGCTGTTTCATTATAAAAATTCTTAAGTTGTCTAAGTCTTCTTCAGCCTTTCCTTTATGTGAGAGGTAAACCGGCAAGAGGTAGCTTAGTTCTTAAACAATGGGTTGTGCAGCAAGRCAAAGGGATAAAACTGTGAAAAAATTTTTAACCTTTGTTTTTTCACTTACTTGTAACAGTGAACTGACTTGTACATGAACAGCGAATGCACCAAAGATATTTGTATCTAATTCTGAAGAAAGAAAATAAAAATAGAAGTGAGTGGTCCCACAGTACTTGAAAGTTGCCTCAAAGCCCAAGTTTAGATCAATTTCTCCTTAAAAATTTACTTGCTGATCTTTATAGGAAATGTTTTAATATGAAGGATTTCTAAAAAGGGGTCAAAAGGAAGAATGAAAAGAGTGAAAGACAACTAGAAATGAGAAGATTATTACATGTTTCATTAAAAATGAACAGCAATGTTTTTTAAAAAAATATTTTCTTTCCATTTCTGCTGAAATAGGATGACTGAATTGTCACTGAGGTGCACCCAACAGATTACCTAATGTCACTTTATGGTCTGTGTTCTCAGCAGTGCAGTCACTCACCTTGCAGCTGTCCATGAAGAAGCTCTTTTATCTTCAAAAGAGCTCTGCTAAAACAGTATTTCAATTAAAGAGAGGACATCAAGGTTAGGTGAAGACTAAGCAGCAGAGTGTGAGCTGCTTCCAGCACTGTCACAAAGGATTCAGAGAGCATCCAGTCAGTATCTCAGCTGGGTTGGTGTTGCTGGATGATTGTTGCAACGGGGATGTAGCAGTCAAAATTATTAATTCTACTATTCCCAATGCAACTTGTTTTTTCATCAAAGAGCAGAAATTGTAGAAATGTATCTGTATGACACTAAGTACCAAAAATATCATTCATGTTTAAATATTAAAGTTTTCAGCTAACAAATTAATTGAGATTTAACACCTAAGCACAGGCATTTCAGCTATTTTAAATGAGATTCTAGAGAAATTTGGTGACTCTTTGTAACAAAACGTGCACTATACTAGCACAATAATCATGAGGACTTGAGACTCAACTGAGTTGTTAGAGTTGTTAGTCTACTGTGTTTGCAATTGACATTGTGTTGACAAGTCCTTATTTGAATGCTTAACTCATGGATCACAATGGTTTCTACAAACAATTCCTTTAATGTAAAGGCCTATGAACGTGAAACAGTCTCAGCAAGAAATGCTTTTTTCACATGCTGTCCTATTCTATAACYAGTGTAGCAGAGAAATATATCAAATACAAATATTGAAAAAAATAAGACTGCAAAAATCATATTGAATTTGTGCTCAAATATCATGTATCTATCACAAAAATAAAATCAGAGTACACCTGGAAACACATTTTTATATCATACATGACATGTATTATTTTTTTTATTGCATACTGGGACTCCTGCAACACAAAAATGCAGTAAACTTTAAGTACCAAGCTGCTGTCAGAGCCCTGAGGGCATCACTAAGCTTTTTCTTCCCTGATGATTGCTCAGGACCACACTTCAGCCCATCCCAGAGCTCTTGGTGCCTGCCCTGGTGTTGCTCTAGGATTCCAGGCTCCAGCCTTATCCCTGACTGCGTCTGCTTTGCTCCCAGCTCAACTCCCTCAGCTGGGCATTGCCCTGGCCTGTGACTTGCCTGCTCTGGGGCTGTCGGGGAGCTCTGAGGCCAGTGACTGGTGCTGCAGGCTGTGGCCAGCCTCCATGGGACTGGATCACCCTTGTGTCCAGCTCCAAATCCCTCAGGGAGCAGCCCTGCTCACACCACTTCCTTGGCCTAGGGTTCTTTCTGCTTTTTCACCATTTGGACATATATTCAATAAGCAGCATGGATCACGCTGGGTGGTTCTAAATGTTTGGTCATACAGGAGAAAATAAATATTTGAATGAACAGTAATATTAAATTATAAGAGGAGATATTTTCAACTGGCTCATATGCCTTAAGCTTATATTAATCACTTATTTGAATGATGAGAAATTTAACTGAGTATAAGGTGTGGAAAAGAAGTTTTGGAAAAACTGCAGATTGAAATATCCTGTGAGGCCAGTAAGTGGAAAGAGATCATATAGCATGTATTTTCCATTTACACTGTGGATGTAAATGTAATAGGAAAACTGCATATTTAAAAAGCTTCTTGGCTAGAAGGTTAATCACAAAGCATAACTGGGATGTTATCATCAAATTAGCAGGAAGCCTTCATACTGGAGGCTATTTTACATTCAGTGTCATTCAAGATTTTCATTTAAAACTGGAAATGACAAATAAGACAGCATGCTAAACATAGAAGGATTCAGGAAAAGGGGCAATAATTATYACAGAAAACCACTGGAATAAAATGAGAGCCAACATAGACAGATGCGCTGTGTGTAAAAGAGGAAGAAATAATCAAGTGTCAGATCCTGTCAGGAAGTGTAATGAACTTCATTGCAGATGCAGGTTCTTTGTGCCTCTCAGGATCAGTCCATAAATGAACATAGAGGAAAACACTGACTCAGCTGGAAAGAGATGAGTGGTAGGTTACAGCCTGCGAYGGACTGACCATGACTGAGGGTTGCAGTGCTATCAATGAAGATGTACTGCGTGCTGAAAACAAGGAGTGCCCTGAGTAACAAAAGTCATGTGTTAACTCTGCTCTATTCACAAAAATTTGGCTTTAGATGGACTTCARTGTAGGATATTGTAGTTCAAAAAACAGCTGTAGGCTCAGTGATACAAAGAATGAGGGAAATATCAGTGGTACTGAATAAGTAAGAAAGAGTTATTAATGGCATGAGCTGGTGGATTAAATCTCAATGAAATGAAGAAAATTAGTGCTTCCAGAATAAAGTTATATTTTTGACTGATACTAWTATTTTAAACTCCATTATACAATATATGCTAATAGGCTGGTGGAGTTAATGTATCAAAATCATTATTTATTTTCCTCAAGAGAAAAATATGTTGTCCAGATAGAATACAAAGAATTCTGAATATTAGCAATAATTCTTGACTTTATCAGTATTCAAATGTAAATATTTTAAAACTCCCAAAATTCTAGAGATGTTTTACTGTTCAGATTTATAAGTACAAGTTTTGCAGAATAAGCAGATAGTAATTTCAAAATATATGATAATGATAATCATTCTTTGAGGACACCAACTAACAAAATACTACTTTCAGTTTCTTTTCTCTAATTCATCTATTCTAAATACTGTGTATTCATGGACTATGAAATCACCTCCTGTCTATTTCCTATATCCTTCAAACTGTCTAGTCAGATGCACATTCCTGATTAAAAAAAAAAAAAATGATGTTATGGCTATTTGGGTGATAAGTCTGGAAGATCATTACCATAGAAGACTTTTTACTTTATTTTCAAATTCCTGAAATGTTTCAGATGGACTTTAATTTCCATTTTCCTTTTGCATTTCTGTAGAGAAATAACCCAGARACTGGATGTATTAGTCACTAAAACAACCATGTGAGAAACTAAAATATTTCACTTCCTTCATCTGGTCTTCCTTGTAAATAAAGGCAAACATTTTGGCTAAAATATTAAGACATCTTCTTCAGGACCTAAGATAGCACTTKGAAGGAATTTAGACTTTTAAGTCCAGTAAACCTCCTCTCACATTCTGCCTGGCTGGTGAGGTGTCTGTATTCAATTAGCACTTTCATTTAATATTGAAAAGGATGTTTGATAGGCAGCATSTGCATTGCTTTCATAGGAAGAGAGAAATAGAAGTTTGAATCCTTGAATTGAGAAGGTTAAAATTAGATCTCCTTGTTTCTGGATGAGTATATAGGATACATGACAACTATTGAAAAGTTTGGCACCATTCTTTCTCAGGAWGCATTTAAAGTTTCAACTTTTTTTTCAAGTCAAAAACTAACTTTGCAAAAGGACTGTTGCAACCAACCCAGGCTGGATGGAAATGATCAGTGTACAACTCTGATACAGTTATTGTGCATGCATGAATAGATCCCCAGTCACTATACTGGATCACCTTTTAGAAATAACTTCCACCTAACTAGCTAGATTTGTAATATTCTGGAACAGGTTGCCAAGTGTTGTGGATGCACCATCCATGGAAGTGTTCAAGGCCAGKTTGGATAGCACTCTGAGCAACCTGGTCCAAAGAAAAGCGCCTCTGCCCATGGGAGAAGGGTCGGAACTAGGTGATATTTAAGGCCCCTTTCAACACCAGTCACCCCATGAGCCCATGAAACATTTCTACTTTTTTCATATTYCAGTCTAGACTGAGCAAGGAAGCTCTTCTAGTCCACAGGGATATGCATTAAAKCATTGTGTATTGCTTCCTCAGCTGCCTCCCTTGTTAAGGTGCTGTGCTTGAGTGTCTCCTAATTTATGTGTGCAGCAAGTCAAGCTGCTGCTGGGATCACTGGCTGTGTCATAGGGGTGCAGAGGGATGTGGATCACCCTGTTGAAAGTACCACCTACGTGTCAAGTGTTGCCATCTGGCCAACCAGCTGCAGGGACAACTTGAAGGGACAAGTTCCATAAGATTGTCTGATTAAGCTGCTGCCACACACCCTCTACTCCCATCTTTCCAGATCAGGAAGTTGTGTGATCACASAGTGAATTTGACTGAAAGCAGATTCTTTTGTACTGACGTTGATACTTCCTTGAGTTCACAGGCAGCTACACCTCGAAAATATAATGCAAGGGAAGGTGTAGTGATGATGAAATGAACTAAGGAAGAGGAAGAGCAGGAGATGAACAGGTAAGTTCATTCTCACCTAAACTATGCTTCTGGAGAATGTGTCTAAAGTTAAACAATTTGTTAGAAATACAGGTTAAGTTAATTTATCAGGAGGGTTTTTTCTTCCTCCTCCTTCTCCTTCTTGGCTAAGCTCTTTTTCTTCTCTCCTGCACTGGCCATGGCTTGTGGTTCCCTCCATGGGCCAGYTAAATTCATGAACGGAGGAGAAAGTTAGTGCAGAGGAAAACAAAAGGCATCTAATGTGCATCAGAGCCAGAAAGATAGAAGGTGGAACTACATAAAGAGAGGAGCTACACTGGTAGAGGAGAGGCCGGAAGAAATAAGCAGTTGAACAGCTCTGTGCTGAGCTAATACATCAGCACAGGTATCATACTTGCTTCTAGRGACAGTGTCTTGCCTTATGCTGAGGTGATTACAGCATATTCTTTGTGATATGTCATGACAACGAGAATGATAATTTTGTGTTGCTCAAATACCAGCCACATTCTGGAAACAAATAGGAAACGAGCTTGACCATATCTGAGAAAACTATACAAGAATTTACTTATTTCCACTGACAAAATAAACCCCTCTCTGACTTATGACCATGGACTTATGAAATGGTCTTCCAATGACCATTTGCATGGCCACAGTTTCTAGAAGCAACCATTCACCTGGKTACAAAGATAGACATTGTAAATGGAGCTGTGTCCACTTTCTAATTTTCTGATAGTCTTCATCCTGTCTGGGAGGAAAATGTTTTTCTGTTTACTGAGAGAAGAAGSTTTTTCCCGAACTTGTATTCTCCCCTCTTACACCAGCATTTTGAAATGTAAATGTTAACACAGCTTTCACAAAAACTCACTACAAATAATGATATATAAACTGAGAGACCTGACTCTAAAATCGTCTTTCAATTAAATCTTTATTTCATAGTAGCACAACTGAACCTAATAAAACTAAACCAGACAATAGAAATTACCATTCACAAAGCACATGTATTTAACCTTCATTCCTAATAATAGCAATAATTAAGGGATGTTGACAAGCACTTGTTTGACAGCRAGATTGGGGAGGCATGTCTTTCCTGACACAGTGGGATATAGCACTAAATTGTAACAATGCTGGCTGCCTTCCAAAGGATGGAGTCAAGGCAGGTGGTAATCCAGTTCAGCAGCAGCGGAAAATAGGTGACTGCATGTTGGCTTTAAATTGCATTGCACAGTTTGTTTTAAGAATAGAGGATAATTGATGTGATATATGTAGTGTAACACTTAAAGTCCTCTCATTTGTTTTCTTCTTAAAAATGTGTGGTTATTGTTTCTTTGGCTATTTTTTTCCTAGAAAGAATGAAAGAAAGAAGGCCTACAACAAGTAAGTTGTTGATTAGAATAGTGAGGCACATTCACAGCACTAAATTACTAACTTTCATTTACCTGCAGTCCAAACATAGAGTGCTGTAAAGAGAGTTTTCACTGGAAATTATAGTAATGGAATTAGAAAACCACTGTTGGCAACAATAAACCAGTAACTATCTAGTCAGAATATTTTACCCTCTCACTGAGTGTAAGTTGTTTTTAACTGAAATACGATCTCTAAACCCAGCATCCCACAGCTGGAAAAAATCCAGTAACAAGTCTATCTAGGGCGAATACTCCATCTTCAGGGCAAAACAGAGATGAAGTATTTTGCAGGCATTCATAAACTGTGAAAGAAGRAAAAAATGAAGTAGCTGCAGGAAATTGACTGAAGACTTCTCAGTAAAAACTTCCCGTTGCTTGATTGGTTGTACTGGTGGCTCACTCAGTGCTGGGGTGGGATACTGAACTCCTAAATAACCTGAACAAGACTGGAGTGGACAAAACCAGGGGCTCTGGGTTTCTGTCAATGACAGCTGCTCTCTAAAATGTTTCATCACCTGTCTTTGAGAAAGTGCTGCAAAAGTGACCAGAAATGCCTTCAAAGGTCTTTGAATTTTGCATTGTTACCTCTTTTGATCTTTACCACAAACTTCCTGTGAGTGTGCACACTGAATATGCTTAGCTGTGTAAGCACACTCTGTTTCCAATTGTGACATGGATCTGATTAGATTCTACTCTGATTAGATTCTATTCTATCAAAATAAAGCAGATCTAATTTGCTTAGAATAGCTGGTATCATTATGTCAAAAAGGCATCTGGTCCCAAAAATATCTTCCCTTTTGGCATCACAGTACACTGTGCCAAGAAAACTTTCAACTAAAACGTTTAGAGCATATTTTGAAAGACGTTTAATTTTAAAGAATGCGATTTTATGCATCTGGAAGAAAAACTTGGTTACACAAGTAAGTATCAGAAGTTTAAACAGCACTTTCACTGTGGTTTTTTCCTCATAGGCAAGTACACTGCAAGATTTAGATGAGTCAAATGCAGTAGGCAAGAAGGTAGGTTGGCATGTTAAGCATTTTTTGGATCACATTTTACAGATGCTCTCAACTTGTAACCTAGTTTATATCCATAACTCACACATTCTTTATCTTGCATGCTTTTTTTTTTTTCCCAGAAAAGCATGCTGGACAAAGTGACTTGTGTTCCTTAACAGCTCAAGAGATTTGGCAAGTGTGTTGCATTAAATCAAGCATGCTTGCAAGTCTTCCTTGAAGTGCTTCTTGGACAGACACACTTCCTTTTCCTGYGCACCAGTTCACTACATAAGAGTTACTTAGGCATTCAGGCATCGTCTGTGCTATTTTGAGCTGAATACTGCTTGAAAAACAAAACAAAATGAAAAGATGCATTGCTTGTAATGCATACATTCTGACTTCTGGGAATTAATGTTCTTCCAGTAAGTGGATSCAGCATATCCTGTCTGTCAAATTTCAATTCCTTTTGTCCCCTGAGAGCAATAAATCAACCACATGTTAGCCACTGTAGCCATCTAACWGAACTTGTGGCTCCTATGCTAAGTTAATCTTTCAGAATCCAACCAGGCAATAAATGTCTGCATATATCTGCAGTTTAAAATTTAATGAATATGATCACCTTTGATGCATTTTGGGGTTTTTTTGCTCATTTTTCATCAAGGCAAAAAACACAATGACTCTGTGAAATCAAATAGAAATTATTTCAATATTTTCTCCTTTTAGTCTGCAGAACCAAAAGCAAGTGTCTTTCTTGGATCTCTATAAAACTAATCTCTCTGTGTATATTTTATTGAYATCAAGTGGCATTTTCATAAACAGCTTCATGAAGAAGTTTATTGATTCACAAATCCCACCCTAAAAGCTCCCAGTATAGAAAACCACAACACTTACTTTTCAGCACTGAAGCTTATATTCTG
Source organism: Cardinalis cardinalis (assembly GCA_014549065.1). Classification (NCBI taxonomy): domain Eukaryota; kingdom Metazoa; phylum Chordata; class Aves; order Passeriformes; family Cardinalidae; genus Cardinalis; species Cardinalis cardinalis. The sequence continues at coordinate 1,287,514 of JACDOX010000041.1, forward strand.
AAAGTCTTTACTACGTTCTAGGTGAAGTCATGCACATCATTTAAAGATAAACATTAATTTTCTAGATACCTACACATTGGTGGACACAGTCACTGATAATTCACATACACAAAGACCAGYTTTAGGAACTATTAAAAGAACTTATCTTTATTGCACAGACTGCTAACTTGTTCAGGGAGATGCTGTAGTCTCTGCTCTTCCCCAGCTGGCATGGATGAACAAAAGAAGCAGCCACACTAAATTTAATGATTATACTGGTGCAAAGCTGCTGTCAARATAAGTGTTAATAACTAGATTTCCCTTTTGTCTCTTTAAAGTTTTATGTTAAGTCTGTAGATGTTTTCTCCTATTTTTTTATGGACCACCATGGTGACTGTGCTATTTTAACAGCCACTTTATAGTTACTTCTGGATAATGTATCCCATTTCAAGTGACTATATGCTGCCTGGATCAATGTTACTTCTGCAACATATCTCTCACATGGATAGAAATAAGAATTTTTTCTCAGTGAAAGATTGACAAATTCTAGTGCCTGTCAAGTATAAATTTACCCAGTGTACATTTTGCCTGAGTTAGAACTTTTTCTAAATTATACTTTGAGAATTTGTTATTTAATTTACTATTTCATTATAATAATTATATAGAACTTTGTTGGGACTTCCCTTTGCTTTTGAACAATACATGAGGTTATGTTATTGTAGTTTCAACACTCAATAGCAAGCAGTTCCTGAATAATATTCTGCTATTCAAACATCTCATACAACCCTGTTGTTACCTCTTTAACAGAGTAATTTACAAGTCATTTGTGAGTAATTTTAATGTTTGCCTGGCATCCTGAGTTCCATTTTCCTCTTCTGACTCATGGCATCAATGACCTGTATGAGGAGAAATTGTTTGCATAGCCCATGCCTGTTTTTTCATGCCTGCTTTCTTTCTTCAGTGTTGATATGCACAGGATCTGTTAAAAAACCAAATAACAGGAAAGAAAACTCTTCCTTTCTCTGCATAACAGCTGCTGGAGACAACAGAAAACAAATACCTGAGATATATCTAGCTCATTTTTCAGGTGACCTCATTATGAAAAACAGGAAAGACCCAGACTTCTGTGTTTGCTTTATAAAATGTTGTTTGCCTTCGCTGGCTCTGTTGGGATTTAGGGACTAACTGTATGACAGGAAGCTCAGGGAAGCAGTCTACATTGTCTGATGCTATTGTTTTTCTTTTGAGTTCACTAAGTTCATTTCCACTATACTGTTTTTTTACCAGCATATTTTTGAGTCAGTTTAACTGACTGGAACTGACTTCTTAAAATAATCTGACAGCAGATTTGGTGGTGATTTTATGCTATATTTTCATTTTTAATTTTTTCCCCTTAAATCCATTGCCAGTGATCTGAGGTAAAGCTTTGATTGAGGAGTACTTGTAGGGAATTTAAGGGTTTTGGCTCAATTCTGTTGAATAATGRCCAGTTTCAGCTAACAACAAAGCACATGTCTTTTTAGCAGCATGATCAAAGAACATTGGGTGTCCCACTAGCAAAGAAAAGCTGAGCTTATCCTCTCTTCTGAACTAAAAGAAATCAATGAGAGCTTTCTATTTTTTAGAATAATTCTCATTGTTTTGTTTTGTTTTGTTTTTTGGGGATTTTGGGGGTTTTTTTTTGGCTTTGGTTTGGGTTTTTTTATTTTGTTTTGTTTTTACCTGTGGATTCAGGCACTAATTAAGTCTTCACCGTTTGCTTTGTGAGTTTTCGAAACCACATTTTCAGGGCAGTGGACTTCTGTGACAAGCCTGTTTGACCCTTCGTATGAACTGCCATGCATTTAAGAGATTCACAAATAAGGCTTAACCTAGAAATAGCACCGGAAAAATAAATAAAGCATGTCATGAGCCAGGCAAAAATTTACTCTCTGTGTTGGGCAGGGACTGCATGAAACATGCCATAATCAGATAAGATTAAGTTAGGTGCCAAATGTATTATTCTGCAGAGGAGACTCTTTGGGACCATTTGCTTTAGGCTGTTTTGGCCACACCTAGACCACAGAATACAAAAGCACTTTAGCACTTTTGCATTTAGTCTGACAGCACACCCTAGTGCATTTCTGTTTAGTATTTGGGCAGGACATGGAATTACAAATTTAAGGAAGCTACATAAACTGATAATGTAAGAACTATAGTGCTCTCACCAAGGACATCAGAGAACCAGCTATGTGGAGGAAGAGAAACTAGATATAACCCTAGTGAGCATCAACAGGTAACTGCAGATGTCACCTCTGTATTTTTATATTATATGCCCTAAAACATGCTCCACATTTAAATAGGGTAATCTTGCTTTGGTCCTCCTCACTGCCACTTTCCTGATTTACTCTACCTGAACTCTGCCTTCTTCTGAGAGTAAAGAATTGAGATGAATCAATCCATAYACTACTTTGACAAGTATTACTCTTGAGATTTTTCATGTATATATAGCAGTTTAAAACTTCAACATTATTATTCCCTCAACTGTGAATAAAACATTCAATTATAAAGAGCAACTCAGCTATCCACACTGAATCATTAATTCCCTTTGATTAAAAAGCTAGATGCATGCACACATATGTACACGTATCTGGAGTATAATACGTAGTCATAATTTTTACCTTCCAGAGGCTTTGAATACTTTTACCAGTTCAACCACAATAAATGCGAATGTTAAATAGGAAATCTGGAATTTCCACGTAGCACAAGTTAAAGTAAGTAAAATTGTGAACTCCAGGTAGTCACCAGTAGCCAGACAGCACCAGTATCCCTATTTTATGTCCCATATGAAACAGMACCAGAGAAAACTGTAATACTGAAACACTGTGGAAAGTTGCACTAAGGAGGAGATTCAGCTCCAAATTAAGGCAACATTAATACAAGTTAATATCCAAGGCACAGAGTAAAATTCAGCTCCCTAAACTAGACATCAGCATTTCATAATGTTACCTGGAGTGGCCTAGGTGGTCTGAGACCTGCAGCTTTCTCAACCAACAAGTGGGGTGTTGGCAGGGTACCATGGCACATCCACAATTGTCATTACATGCCTTTGGATAAATGAGCTGCCTCCAGAGTCTTTACCAAATCATTACTGATGTAATGCCAGCTTTACTGTTGGTATAAGCTTGCAAAATCATACAGAATAGTAACATTTAAATAGCTATGATATGATATACACAAATGTAGTTGGAGTTAAATATATTTTTCTTGGAAAACTAATCAATAAAAAATCAAGAATTGAATATCTAATCATATCTAGCTTAAGAAGCACCAAGCCACCAGTCTGTATACAATTTAGTTCTTGATAGTTTAATAATTATTCAAATAAATTTGTCTCTGGAAAATYGTGTGGTTTTCTACATTTTCCTTCTAGAGAAACAACATTAATCACTGTATTTACCTGTAGCATGAAGACATGAGTACAAGTCTCRGTGATGAGACTTTTACCAGCCTGGTGAGAGGCATGTCAAAAAAATTCAGATTAGAGTTAAGGTAATAAAAGAGAAATAAGTGAGGAAAGAAAGAGTATCAGACATCATGGTAATGCAGAAAGAAAAGCAGAATTCATCACATAAAAGCTGGGAAGAAGATGGGAATATAGAGAATGAGAAAATACAGACTAGAAGCCAAACATTTGGGGGAAGAAAACAGCATATTTAAGGGAAAATGAAGATGATTAAATAAAACACATGAACAGAAGGACAGAGAAAAGAAAGGGATTGTTTTGAGAGTTTCATGGTTATCTGATAAACTGGAAAATAGTAAGGAAATGTTACTTTTACTCTGATTAACTTTCTGTGGGTTTAGTTTTAGCTAAGTTAAATCCTGCAGTTCTTTGTTCAGGTGGTATTTAATTTGACTTGCCCAGTATGTATGTAGAAAAGAAAGCCAGTGATTGATTCCAGATACTCTGTATTAAGCAGGCTTTGCTAAAAACTAAATCTCAAAAATGTTAAAATAAAACTCCCATATACCAGATAAGCAGTTTTACCTTTAAAAGCCAGCTTAATCAAATCACCTGCTATCAGAAAGAAATACGTAATACTTCTTTTCTCATTTCCATCTACTCCTKTTGATACACAACTGTGTGTATGTTGCAGAAAGTCTTTGACGTGAGGCTGCATTTCCTATAGACATAGATGCTCATGAGGAAAGGGTGTATTATGTGAGTCATTTGTTTCAACAAGGCCCCTCAGAGCACCTAAGCCACTCCTCTGTGTGTGACTGTCACAATAAAACACAAATTGTTCAAGACCTCCCTACAAGGACTTTTTTTCTCGCTCAGCTGAAGCCTCTGTGCTGAATAGTGCAGAAGTCAGTTTTACAATGAATTGTGTATTCTCCCATTCAAGAAATTACCYTCAACAGCATCTGTGTCTGGCACTAAGTAACATCTACTAATTGCAAGCATTATAACTAAACTGATGATGCAATGGAATTACTGGGCTTTACCATGTGTCAAGGTGAACCATTTCACTTCTAACTCTCCCAACTTTCAATTTCATTTTTCAGAGATATGCAATACTTAAAAAAAAAWAAATTCAGTCCTGTAAAAGTTATCAATTTACTATTTCTCCATGGTGTAATGGAGTAAAGTCACTTCTCCTGTATGAGTTCGGCTTCTCTAAGTTGTGCTAACAACCAAAAAGGAGTAGGAGATGCTAGACACATTCCTTGCCAAACATTTAGTTTACAATCTGGAGGCTCAACATGCTTTAACCCATGTGAAAATCCTGCACATATTGCAGGACTTTTATGGCTTCTGTTCTGATTTATTCTACTGCTTCAGACCCAATATTGTTCAGAGGAAAAGAAATAATCAGTTGATAATATTCTTCATTGCTCTCAAATCAGAGTTGAAAGAGAGAAACTGAGAAAGTTCAGGCAGAACATGAATATCCAACTACTCAGCAGATTAACCTGATATTTATTTGGGAAATTTCCCTTTCTTTCTAGGAAATGTGTTTCTTCATACTTTCAGAGTATTGGTAACTCCAAAGGGTTTCCTTGAAACACTTTAAAATCTGAACACATGTTAACAGGCTTTCTACAGATATGTTTTAAAGGAAATTAAAACCTTTAAATTTAATTAGAAGGAAAAAATAACCCTCTAAAAATCTCTTTAGATATTTAAAACCTRTGTATTGTTTATACATCAGCTTATTAAGTAGTCCCTTTGCTACTCTAAATTTAATGCCAGTGAGAGAAATATGTTTCCTTTTAATTCTGTGTTTTGATTTGAGTTTGAAATGAAAAGGCATTGCAGGTGGACATACTGTCCACCAGCAGAAGAAGCTTCTATGAGCAGTTTCAACATCAGCAGAGATTCCTTCCTTCTCTTCCTCCACCACTAAGTCAGCAAAGCAACGCGCGGCAAGAAGGCAGGACTGAGCTGATAAAGAGACAAAAAGTGTGACAGATATAAATGGTGTTTTCTCTTGGCAGTGCCCCTTGAAAAGAAAGCAGGAATTAATGTGTCCTGTTAAACTGAGACAGTGGTTTAGCACACTGTATGAAGCACAAATGTCCTCTGCAAGATTGTCATGTGGATTCTGCTTTAACTCTGCGTATAAAYTTCTTTAGCTAGGAATGATAAAATACGTGAAGACTTTTTACTGTCTTCTGTTTCTAAGCAGAGAGTTCAAATTTTTTTTTTTTGTTATTAGATCATTTTCTACAAGAAAAAGGTGGTACACATAACGCATGCAGTTTTCAAAGTTCTTGTATACAAAATGCATTCCTTTTTTGTACAATATTTAAAGATTTTATGGGTTAATTTAGCAAGCCTCAATTTTTTTATGACAGACAGGTCTTATGTAAATGTTTCTATCAATTTAAATAATTTCATTCTGATAGGACTAAGTCACTTAGAAAAATAGATAAACAAATGATATAACCTAGCAATATATTAACTTTATACTAACTATATTAAAATTCCTATGAAGGTTCTTACTCTGCATTCAGGATCTGAGTGTTATGCAGGAGAACTCATCCATCAGGACTCATTTAAATGACCTCTTTAGACTATGTCCATAGTCTACTTCCAGGATGGAAGTATATATCCATAAATAAATGTGCTAGTCACATCAAATGTGCTTCTAGACAGAAAGCAGCTCAGGCACCKTAATCATGGTGTTTGGATATATCAGTTATCAGTGCATTTCCAGACAAAATGGTAGAAAAAATGTTTTCTTAATGGAAACTGCTGGATGTTAAATATATTTGGCAAATAAGGAATTTGTCTCTATTTTCAAAAGATCCATTTTGAAAATTCTGGCACAACTTCTTGCTTCCTTTATCTACTTTGGCAGTCACTGAAAATCATTTCTTGCCAAAGGTACCTGCTATCAGTTTCTAACAGATAGCTGTCAATAATTCAAATGAGCAGAAATCCTTAGTAATGCTTAGAAATGTTAAACAAGCAGCTTGCCTTGATTCTCAGGCAAGTACCAAGCCCTAAGTAGCTGTTCAGTCTGAGCCTTGGAGACACATCCTTGAGATCATCACTTTGAGCTTAAAATTGAGAAATGTTACTTATACCAGTGATGTATCTCTTCAATAGCTGCCTACTTACACTATTTTTAACAATCTAATTATCTTTAATAGAAGAAAGTAAGGAAAATGTTGCTCTTTTCACGATTTTTTGTAACAGATTTCGAATTTTTCCATCTTGCTTTGTCATTTCAATTAACTATAGACTCCTAAAGTACTAATCTCACATTAAGAAGGATTTGCTCTTGGAAAGTCAAATTTTTTTAAAGCCTATCTGTACAAACTTTTCTAGACAGTGCTTTTGCCAAGAAATAAGGAACCAGACAATCCTCGAGGTGCCCTTCCAACATGGTGTTCTATAATTCTATATAGTATTCAGAATCACTATGCAATTTTGATAATTTCAGCAAGTTCTACATATTTTTCCAGAGTAGTTTGAAATTCTCTTGCATTAAGTGCAAGTTCAGGTCACATGAAGAGGGTATCTGCAACAGATAATGTAATATTGCTGCAAAAGTAGTATTCAAAAAAATGAAAGCAGGTAATGAATCATCCTGGGGTAAGCCCTGGGGCAAAAGCAAAACAGCAAATCTATTTCCAACTTGCACAATCTCCTGATGTATTTTCTACTCTCCTTAGAAGAGTTGCTGATAGAGTTTCTACTCTCCTTGGAAGAGCCTTCTGATGTTGATGCATGCAATACAATCTAATTAAGATTTCCACAAACTACACATAATATATAATACATGTAATATATAATCCTGGATTATGCACAATGACCCAAATAAGAAGAAAACAGTGTCAGTCTGTTTTCTAGAATATGTCCTTCATAAACTAGAGCATTAAAAGYAGCTTTCAAGTTAGGCTTGCAGTGATGCTTCTTCACTTGCAATTGCAAGTGGTGGTGTTGCCATTACCTCAGTGATGCATTACTTTCAGAAACTGGACTCGTTCTTTCTTCAAAATAAATTGTATGTGAAAACAGAGCTTGAATTTTAAGAATAAGATGCAAAAATAATGGTGAACAAATTACACGTTCACGGAACGAGTCTGCTTCCTTCCATCAGACAGAATGTGTTCTAGGTAGGGGCTTGCATTGGTAAGATAGATAATGTGCACTATTAGAAGTCTTGTTGCACAGCTTCAATTTAACTAGGCTTTGTATTATTAAAGAGAAGTATCTTTCTCCATTTAACATGTACAGCACAAAAATAATATTTTTCTCTTGCATTCATGCACCTGGCAATTTGAAAGATTGCAAAAGAGTGCTGTTACAGCACAAAGCAGAACAGAGCAGTCAAGATCTCTAGTACATCTTTTGGTGACAGCTGGCTCATCTAGCACAAGCTGGCAGTGTGCCCAGGTTGCCAAGAAGGCCACCAGCATCCTAGCTTGGATAAACACTAGTGTGGCCAGCAGGATCACAGCAGTGATTGTCCCCCTGCATACAGAACTGGTGAGGTCACACCTTGRATCCTTTATTCAGTTCTGGTCCCCTGGAACAAATCAAGAGAATGGCAAGTGATAGGACARGAAGAAATGGCCTCAAGTTGTGCCAGAAGAATTTTAGATTGGATATTAGATTTAGATTGGATTTATAAATTTTCTTTGCTGAAAGGGTTGTCAAGCTTCAGACCAGGCTGTCTAGGGAAGTGATTGAGTCAATCTCCTCAGAGGAATAAGACCTGAAGATGTGGCTCTTAGAGATAAGGTTGGACTTGGCAGCACTAGGTTAACTGTTAGACTCAATGATTTTCTTTTCCAGCCTAAATAATTCTGACTCCATTCTATGATGCTTTTCCGCTGTGTTTTGGAAGAGTATGAGAAATAATTTAAAACTATTTTTTCTTTCTCTCTAGGATGGCTAATCTTTAAAATGCATTGGATTTATACATTCCAATTATATATGCTGAAGAACAAAAGACAGTTAATAGGAGGCTTGGAAGAAATAGATCAAAAGGCCTTTATCAGCTGCTTACAATTCTCCACAATGGTTCTGACAGTGATTGAAAACATTTCTCGGGTTTTGGGTGCCAGCCCAGAGTACTGCTAATAGTGAGCAGGCAATCTGCAGTTTTATATTTTAYAAAGCTTTCTCCCAAAAACCCCATCTCCTTCTTCACCATGTTGAACATTGTACAAGTTCTGCAACTGTAGCCAGACCTAGCTGCTCTTTAAATGAAAGATCTTTAACACAATTGTGCTGTCATTTGTCCACAGCAGTGAATTGAATGCATGCAGTTCTGATTAATCATATTAGAATCATTCATTCATAGGATTACAGGCTTAATTGGGAAACAAATACAAGTCAAAATGGACTACTGCTGGATGCCCCAGGAGATTGTTTTTCTGAATTTTTAACAGACTGATCTTGTGTATACAAATAGGGCAAGACAATGAGAATAAAAAGCAAAGGGAGGTTGCCATCAAGTTGTGAAACCAACCAGGAAGTGGGGAACTTATTTTCAAAGTTCATGAAAATGCAACAGATGCTGTCTATCAAATGAGCAACTCTGTTTACAATTACAAGAAACGTCTTTAACAAAAGCTGGCATTTGGCTACATTTGCTAGATTTGTCTTTTGTTACAATCCAGATGTTTGTGCGGGTTTGCAAACGTGTTTCTTGAGGTCTGTTCAGTTTTGGGGACATTCTTGGCAGAGTGTTGCCTACTCAAGAGGGTTTTTTAATGTTTTCAGATGGAAACCATGAGAAGTTTCAATGTGTTTCATAAGATCTGGGCAACTGCAGGCAAAATAAGATAACTTTGTGCTGTTAGTCATGTGTTTCCAAGGGTCATTTGAACCAGCGCTAGGTCAGTTTCCTGTAATCTCTGTACATAGCACCAAAGAACTAGTCTAGACATGTTTACTTCWAAAGACATCATCAGATCCAAGTATGCTGAAGAAGGGCATTGTCTGGCTCAGGCCCAGTGATATGATGCTGCGTCTATTTGAATTCAGAATTTGAGCTGGGTCACATCTGGATGGTTTGAAATACAGTAGGGTAAGGTCTGTCAGCATCTGGCCACAATATAATATTTACTTCTTATGATCATCCTGATTAAGGAGATCTAAAWTATTTATTATTTAGAAATTGATGTAGTTTTACCTAACATAGACATTTGAACTGCTGCTCTTTCCTCTTCAAYTGCTTGATTTAACTAAAACCAGTTTTAGCCATCTGTTTCATTGGTATGAGCTTATTTTAACTTTATATACTTCAGGGTGATTCAGAGTATGTGTTGGTATGGTTTGCTAAAAGGGAGGCTTAATCACACATGGGAGCTGTCAGTGTTATAATACCAGAGCATATTCTTTGTACACCTAAGGAATTATAATTTTGTTCTTCTTTGGCCCCATGAAAAGGAAAAGAAAATAAACAATACTTGTATTTTGGCTTTTATAAACTCTGGATCCCAAAATAGCAGCATGCATAAATTAAAATCTACTGAGTGATTTTAACTATGCTTTTTTATTGTTAGGCCTTTTCCTATACACGATGTCCAAGAAACAATTAGCTGATCTGAAAAGTCTGAAGGGGCCTTAAGAAGTAGCATAATATGCAAGGGGTGGTCAACCTCCCAGAGACAGATCAGGAGATTCAGGTGAGGAGAGAGGACAGTGTAAAACCTTCTAAACAACCAGAAAGTCAAATAATCAAAATCCAGACTCCCACCCTCCCAGGATTCCTCCTGATTGCGAGATCACAAAATGTTGAGACAGCTGAGCAGTGACAACCCCTTCCCTAAGTCTGCAAGCTTGACAGCAGGGCAGTCATCTCTCTGAGTTAAAGGATGGTGCTCAAAGTGGTTTAGATTTTCCATGGGGTCTTTTGGCTGGGGCTTCAAAGTAGTGGCAGTGAGTGAATGGGGTAATGTGGATAAGGACTTCTGTGTAGTAAATGGAAATGGAGAAGTGGTTTTTGGATAAGGCAGATTYGTTGAGGAATCCTGTTTATCTTTTTCTCACTGTATCTTTTTATATTAAGTATTGTTGCGAAGCAGAAGAGAACTACTTAAAACATCATACATCATAATTTTCATGTGCAGGAAACAGCATAACACTATATCAAATCAACTTTAACCAAAGCCAACAAAAAGGCCAGCTCATGATTTTTTCAGGYAGATAATGCCCTAGAAAGTCAGCAGATGTACCTGGGGCTTGGTAAAAACCTAATCGTGATTCACTTTATACCAGCCTGACCTAAATTAGTAACCCACTCTGCTATGAACATACAGATTTTAATTAAAGCATCCTGCATGTATAACTTTCTTCTCAGTAATGGTGTAGCACAGTAGCCTGGTGACTAAACAATCCTTATCGACAGTTTTATTTTACATCCTCCTCCATCACCACCTTCTCTGCCTTACTCATGAAGAATGCTTTAGAAATTTCACATTGAAAGCAAAAGTTCTTAGTTGCATTGCAAATTATTTTCATACAGTATTCAAATCTATTTCCATCATAACATTTGCATATGCATCCTATCTGTGTGTATGACGCTGGAAATGCTGCTTTACTTGTAACCTATAACCTGAAATAAGGGCTGACATAACTTTTGACACAATTTGGCAATTGCTACAAAATGTGGTATTTTCAATTTTGTATATCGAAGCTCACACAGTTCATATTATATAATCACATTTTATGGTTTTGTTCTCTCGATTATTAGTAAATCAGAAAGATTCTAGATACATGAARAACCAACTCTGTTAAACTTAGATCCTTGATTCTGTTCCCGGCATTTATAAGTGTTTACATTCCCTAGTAAGTAATGCCACTTCTTTGTAGACCTGAGAGTCCAATGCTGTGTGAAATGTGTTATCCAGGTTTGTTTTTCTTCTGTCTCCTGCCTTTTTTCTCCTACAGTATTTTGCACCACAGCAGCTGGACATTGAACTGAAGTTTGTCCAAATGTCTGGGCTGATTTCCAAGTAGGTTCTTTGAACAGATGTTCCCACTGAATTTCACCAAGTGCTGGTTTCATTGTGCCTAGAACCTGCCATATGCTCCTTAAAAAAAAGGCATTTTTTTCTGGGGGAAGTGCGCTTTATATTGAGATTCAGCTAAAGCTATGAGTTAGAAGTTCAAAGTTCAGACCACTCTTTAGTTAGTCAAATGTATATATAATTTTTAATTAGCCAAGTACAGTAATTCCCTATATTGTACATTTTCCTATGTCTCTTAATAATCATGTTTTCTTAGCACAGGCGAAACAATCTCTTTCCTTTCCATGAGAAGTTCCAGCATAATTTTCTACTCCTCAGATCAGAGGCTGTCTAAGTACTGAGTCAAGATTGTTCTCTTTCCAACAAACTTGCTCAGATGCTGGAATATTAAGATTCAAATGTGAATGCTGAAACTTAATGACAGTGCGTGCAGCTGAAGATTCAAAAAACCTGTTACAGCTGAACACAAATTGCACTGCCTATCATTTAGTTATGCAGTTTTTAAGTAGCTGATATGTGACATCGTTTGAATTCCAGTGATAGAGAAGACATTTTCTTTCTCTTAGCCAAACATAGCAGTTACAGGAATCTTATCTGAAGAGAAATGTCTGATTTCCTTCCAGAGAACAGAAATATTAAATCCTAGTTCTAGGAATGCGATGTTTAGGTCATGTTGCCTCAGGCTAAAAGTACGTGTCTGGTAAAACTACGTGCATGTGTCCACTGTGGCCGAGCTTTGAGCCAGCCTGCTGCAGCAGAGCAGTGCTGAACCTGAGCTAACCAGCCTCACTGGGAGGACAGATATCCCAGCTCACAGTGAGCACCATGCTAATGCCATTCAGCAGATCTAGACCACTGCACAAAAACTGTCTGTGTGCAGCTGTCTGCGCCCAGTCATGAAGCCTCTGATCTTTCCTCTTTCTTTCCATGCCATGATTGGACTATCAGGTGTGATCTGAGAATGTCAGTTTGGGTTTGTAGAAATTAAAATTATAAAAAAAATATTTAAAATTTACTGAAGAACGAGTCATTTTGCAAGGCCTTGGCTAAAACGATAATAGCTTTGCTATTTTTTCTTTCCAGGTGCCTAGAAACGTAGTTGTTTCTTCTAAGAAACTACTAGAAATTAATTCTGTGATGTAGATACAAGTTTGAAAGGTGTAATTTCATCAAGGAAATACATAGAGGTCACAGACTGAAAACACCTTGAGCTGTTTTTTTCATGGTAGTAAACTCACAGAAGAATTAARTATTGAATTTACTGAAAATAAATGCAATTTTACAGGATTGATGATATCCACAGTTTTAAATATTAMTTGTTTATATATAGGGCAGAAGAAGTCCTTAGTAGGAAGAAAATCTCACGTAATTGATTTCAAAAGAAACACTTCTTATCCCAATCACTCTCAATGGCACAACTAGGAGGAAACTGTGAGAAATTGTTATCTCACCCAATGCATGTTTTGCTTAGGCAGAAAACAATCTCTATGTGATGTTGTTTTTAAATCCTWCTGTCTTTCTCCCTTGCAAAAACTCACTCCAGTGCTTTCCATTTTGAATGGTATTCATTTCTTTCCATGTCATTTATTCATATCCACAACAAAGCATGTAATATCTGTATAGGAGTCCCTGAATAAATGAGTCTTTTTTGGGAAATTTTAGTTATTTAGATTGAAAAGAAGTATCTAGAGGACTAATATGTTGATAGATTGAATKAATAATGAGAATGAAGGATGTGGTGTAAGAACGAGAACATAATAGAAAAGTTATTTTGAAAGCGCATTAAAACCATATTCAGCAAATTTTTCTTTGTTAGAGTTCACTAACTGAGCTCTACTTTGCAGCTTACATCAGCACTGGAATGCTACTGGAATTACTCCGTATTTAGCAGTGCTCCAACTAATTGGTGTTTCTCAGAATCAAATTTGTGCTTCATTAAAAGAGAATTTTAAAAAATTCTCATTTCAATGTTATTACTTATACAGCAAAACCATTTTTCTTTCCTTTAGTTTTCTGTGTAGCATGCACATTGTATTATCTACCACATTTGTTTTTGAAAGAGTCATTGCTTTACAAACACAAACTAACAGGACCCATTACATTTGCCTGAGCAATGTTGACCATTTAGGGACATAGATTTGACTCTTATAAAAGCCATCCTTACAAAACCAAAAGAAAACTGATTTTCTCMGTGTGTCAATACTTACCTAAAGAGAGTGACAGCAAGGATCTTCATCCTCATTAAGCCACTTCTTGTCTTCACACATTTGCATATTCCAAATTTAGATCCTATTATATGCTAACGAGCGCTGCTATACTGTGATGTGTGAAATTCAGAGCTTGTTCAATTCAACAGGAATGGCCTGGATTTTCTGCATATGTTAAATATTTCTGAGCCAACAGAATTAATTCTTATAGTATGAGAACCTCTACTTTTAAACAATGTATGTGGCAACTAGACATGAAATCATTATGACTTTCTGTCTTTGTTCTCCTCTTTGCACCAAATGTATTCCCCCTTTTTTAGTGAGGGGTTGCCTTATATTTCATAGTTCGTAAATTGCTAGATTTATAGCTGGTAGCTCTAGAGTGRTTATTGCAGTAACACCTATTTATAATTCTCTTCTATGGTTAAAACAGCACAACCTACACTGCTTTCCACATTTTTAGACCAGGAAAAAGTAGAGGGTAGTTTTAGTATGCTTTTTCTGGCATATTCAAGTCTTTGCTCACAAAAATTGTCCCAGTGAACAGAACAGTGAGTGTAGCAATTTAATTAGAATACGATAGATTGTCTATGTTTTTAAGAACTATCAWTTGGGAGATCTTCTTCCTGAATCCAAATGTAAATAATCACAGCTGTAGTGATTATAGTAATAATACTAAAATAAAATAATTTCATCTAACTTTTTAGAAATGGCTAGCTGTAAAGATTTTTTTTTCTCTGAAGTATTCAGGGTAAAGTAAGGACTGGTAAATGGAAGTAATATGAGGAATAAAAAAAATATGTGGGCAAACTTCTAGGCCAGAGATCTAGGAACAATTTGTCTGAAGTGGCTCATCAGAGCAAGGAGATTTGCATTTCCTAGTAGTTTATATCTACAAATAAATTCAATTGGTCCAAGTCTATTTCTTTAAAAAAAAACTGAACTGGGAGTACATTTTCTTAGTCTTATAATTTTCACATGCTTTTTTGAGTTTACAACTATGAGTATCTTGTAAAGATGAAGACAAACATTATCACAAAAAACCTAACTACCATCAAAAAAGTACAACAAACCATCCCCCAAACCCCACACTGCAAAAGTCAAAAGGTGGTGTATCTTAAGGTGGAATAGTGCAAAGATCTTCCAATGCTAGAATTAAAACACTGAGAAACAACATGATTGTGAAAAATGGTTTGAAGTTCAGTCAAGGTTGTAATGCAGGGCAGTGGTAAAGTACCCTTTTCATAACGTTCTTGTTTATGCAATGCAGCCAGCAGGCTTCTAGTTAGGAAGATTAAGAAAAAAAATTGATAATACCTTGTTAACAATAGACCTTGTGAATTTGGCATAAAAAGAGCAACAGATTATTATTTCTGAATGGATAACAGATGTGTACAGCCATATAATAAAAAGCCACCCTAGAAAAGCTCAAAAGAAAGAAATTTTAGTTTTTTGCAAAACATTACCTTAGCCTCATTAAAAACACATGACTGTCCATATAGAATATCATCCTCAGAGAATGGAAATTTAATATATTTTTTGTGTTGAGACTAAAATCTGAWCATAGTACAGCAGCAGATTGGAACAAGTTGAAAGCCAAATTCGTAGGTATTTTAGGTATTTTAATTTTTATACTAGCTTTTTTCCTAAACTAATTATGCATAGGAAAACTATCCTTTATCCATTATTTTTTGAAGAAAGCAAAACTCCAGTACTGACAGAAGGCAGAGGCTGAAGAGAACAGATTACAGTCTAGCCTTATTTCAGAAAAAGATATTGAAAGACATTGATATTTAAGGATGCAATGGGCTAAAATATATTAGCTGCTGGCTAATAGAGCAGACCTTCATAACAAGATCCACGGCCTAGTTTATCAAAGTAAGCAATCTGCTTTCTTTTACCACACAGAATACCTTTGAAGAAAGAAGATGTGAATACATATCTCCTGTACTGGAAAAATAATCTCTATTAAGTAAGCTGATTGCTTCCACCTACAGAATGATCTTGGAGTGTGTGARTGAACATCTCTTTAGCCTTATAATCAGAACAATGGGCACAGTTTTTAGCTGAGTGTTGAACAGAAAGAAAAAGGTAGGTTTTGGCATGAAGGAGGACATGGTTCTCCACACAGCTTATTGTAAACAGTTGACTTCCTTGCAATTATTGCTGTCCTGGAAGTTCTCCCATGCTTCCTGTCCCTTCTTCCCTCACCTCCAGACCAGTGTCTACCTTCTCCACAGTCTTTAAAGATTTGGGAAAATATTCTTATGCATGTCATCCAAAGTGTATGTCAGCTTATGGATACATGACATATTTACCCACAGATCACCCAAAGAGTGTTGAAAACCACACAAAATGCTTTACAAAATATAAAGAGTTAGAGGAACATGAGATAAGTTAAACTTTCAAATTTATAACAAAGAAGAAAACAAATTTCTTCAATGCATTGTACCTTGGGACCACTGAGTAAATCTGAAAAATAGTTCACTGTTAATTTTCCTGTTTGAGAAACAAAAGCTTTCCTAAGACCCWTGAAACACATAATTCAATCTGGCAAGAGGAATCACTGCCCATCTGGGCTGACTCTTTGGAGGAGAAAAAGGATCCTATAACATCACAATATGATAACTTTCAAGAAGTAAAATTCATCTAATCTGATACCTTCAAATGGAAACCTTATCAGAAAACAATATTATRTAAATCTCTCTACAGATCTTTTACTTAATTTGAGAACACATTTTAAGAAACTTAGYTGGCAAATTATTAAGATATTATAAAATACTCTGCATTTAGTATATATTTACATATTTAAATATTATGATTTATGAAAGAGGGAGGGGCAAGAAAACTCAAAAAAATGAAGGCTTAAGCTACACATTGAAGAAAGTGCTCAAGTTGGAGACATGGAGTAAAAAATGAAAAATGAATTATCTATCTTCTTGAGGAAAAATCTACTGATACCTACTTTTATTCATAGCACTCTCATGCACCCTTTTTTATTGATTAATTTGTATAGCAGAATGATAGACACTTCTCCCACACACACGCTTTTGTCAGTGGCAATGATTGTCTATGAATATCAARTCATATACAGCAGGATGTCATTATGAGTTGCCAGGTTTGATTTGTGGAACACAGCACATTTGCATACTCCAAATAATACTTTGAGATACAAAAAAAAGGGGGAAAAAGTATTCTTTTTAAAGTATTCATGAGAAATACTTGATAAGTGAAAGACAACTTTCTGTATATTTGTTGTCTCTTTCATTTACTTGGTCTTCATCTCACATTTTAATTYCTTTAGTTCAAAGTGTTAGTACCTATGCCTACCAGATAATCTTACATAGCCCTACACAAAGAACAGTAAACGGTTGCAGGAAGGCTTCTTTTATGGCCARGTATAGCTTGTCATTTGGCCTCAAAATCCCAGAAAAACCAGCAGTTTCTGTTCCAGCAACAAAGAACCGCATCTTTGTCAATAATTGCTCACAGAGGTAAGTGCAAATGGAGTGTGAGGTGACAACAAGAAAGTAGGATGGAGATAGAAAGGGTGTAGTCAGCCTGGGTGCAGGTGTATGTCTGAAGTTTAAATTAAAGTGTTTTAAAGGGCTACCCCAGTGCATGGATAAAATTCATCCCTGAAAGCAAGCCATGCAAGGGCTTACTGAACATGAAAACTTGTTTCAGGTTAAGGGCTTGTGCTCCCCCTTTTCAGAGGTGCAATATTTCACTTTTTTTTCTGGAGGAATGCTTTCTATTTTTTGTTGTGCTTGTTCTCTTCTTTTCAGTTCAATATCAACCATGAGTAGGTGGCTGTCAGTTCATGTAGGAGAACACTTGGTTACATCAGGAATTCTTGCTTCACTAGTGAGAGGAGTGAAGGAAAAACTCCCACCAACACATATTTTTTCAGCCYATTTAAATAATCTTGGCAATACCAAAGAAAAGATAATAATCTGGACACCTACAGACCAAGGGCCTACTCATGCCTTCCACATCTACATAGAGAAAGCAGGAGTCATCCATCTTAGGTGCCACCATTTCCTCAAATTTAGAAAGTCCATTTCTGTCTTCCAAGGGCCACATAACCCTCTATGCAAAGGCCTCCAGTAGAAGTGGTGCCATTTGGGATCAGCTATGATCATCCATTAGTACCAGTAATTTGGTAGAAGCTGACACATGCTCACTGAAGACTGTATGAACAAGGACCACATTGACTGCCAAGCAATTCTAAAGTCAAGAACTCTGGCAAAGCTGAACATCTTTTGTGAACCTCTGTAAATGGTTTGTTTGATACCTGCAATCTGAATACTTAGTCAGTTTTAAAAGAGAGGAACAAATTGTACCTTTCAGGAAAACAAGAGTAAATTGAATATGGGAAAACCCATTCATTATCCCCATGATATTTTCCTTAAAAACAAATACWTGGAATCTTGAAGACAATTTGAGTATGAAATGTTGGCATCATGTTCAGTGGCTAGTTACACATTTTTGTGGATTTTCTGTGACATTTCTATGTCCAAATCTGTTGTTTTGTGRTGCCAAAACAGCCATTTCAGAAAAGAGTAAACATTTTAATATTGGTTTTATGATATCATTAGGATATAAAAGAATGATGGAAAAAATTCAGTGAAAGTCCATGGAGATCGTTTTTAGCTGTCCTTATAATGTATCATAGCATCTCCATCAAGATGACAGATCTTGTGAGATCCTGTTAGGAATTGTTCTGGAGATGGAACAAACTTTTTCTGTTGCCTCTTTCATAGTCTAGGTAACAGAAGGCAGTTTACAACTAAGCCATTATAGCTGCAGAATGCTGTCAGATGTATTTTTTATTTTGCTTTGAAAGCAGCAATGCAAGTGCCAAGGACAGAATCTTGATGTGATACGTTGTTTAAATGATRGCATATCAAAGGGAACAGAAATATGTGCCAAGCTACAAGTATGTGAAWAAGCACCTTGTCCAACACATTGACAACTGTGTATTACAATGACAAACAATTAATGTTAATTCAGGTAGGAGAGATATCACATAATTTTAATGACTTCACATTTCTAAACTGTGGAACACACTGCCAAAGAGTTTATAACACCAAAAGTGTACATGGTTTCAGCTGGACAGTGGTCATGTTCATTGCACAGAAATCTTTGGAGGATTCTTAGATACAGAGAAACAGTTCATTCAGGGACTTATGGGCAGGAGTCTCTTCCAGAATACTCAGAACAATTGTAGTTTACACAACTTTTATTCTGTGCTTCCCCTAAGCATCTACTTCTGCTCATGACTGAAGATGACTGAGCTATGTGAACCTTTGGTTTGCCCTAGTATAACTGCACATTTTGTGCGGCACCTAATGTGAAATACTCTGATATTACCATAGCAATAATAGAAAAAACTAGCTCCAAACTCTGAAGCTAATTATTTCCCCATCCATTGTTGTTACCATGCTGCCTAGAATCAATCAGATGGATGGGATCTGCTAACACCTATTCTCTCAGATTCTCTGCAGAGAAATCAAGTGAACACTCTTCCCAAAAAACTTATATGAGGGAAAACAGACACTTGGGCCCAAACACACAAAGCAGATACAAAAGAAAAGGCAACAGAAAGCCCAATATACAACAGTTTTACTGGTACAACAGCTTAATTACTCTAAAGATTTTTTTTATTTTTAGCCATAAAATAAACAAGAAGCATTTGGATCTCCATATTACATTAGCTGGCTAATRTTTATAGAGAGCATATCCCCACATGAGGCTGCATGTAAAGAAGCATGAAAGTTCTTTCAGAGATGAAATCTCACATAAATGATTAGTCAAATGTGGAAGTCCATATTTCAATAATTAATGAGAACTAGTATGAGGAGATCTGATCAGTCACACATATTCTATTTCAAAATCAAAGGCAAATCAAATTGTCCTTAGCCTTAGCCTAATGATGCTGTATGTATGTTGAACTACACRTATGCTTTAAAATTTTGTCTTTTAATATAGCAGTTATTACAAAAACATAATAGTGTACAAACTGAAATGCTTTGGTTTTGCAAACTCTCTGAAGCAAACTCTTCAGCAATTATTTTGTAAACTTATACAGGACACAAGCAAGAACTTCTGCAGGATACAAAAATTCAAACTAATTTTTTACTGTTTTGAAGTTTTCCTTTCTGCCACATTATATCCATTGTTCATTTCAGGAAAGTGTCTTTTTAATCCTCTAGTTTCATTAAATTAATGAAAATTCCAATTTCAAAAAAAAATTTAACAGAACCTGCAATAGCTCAGAAACTCAGCTGCAGTCCCTGTCTCTTTAGGCATATAAACTACTGGTATGTCATCCGTGAAAAATTAACTTATAACTGTTAATATCATTCCCAATACACTTGATTCAGTGTAAACTGGAATCAGTTTCTCTTTAAGGAATTTTTTTATTATTATTTTTACTCACATTTCTGTTTTAGTGCCAGACTCTTTCATTGTATCTCTCAAACTTTTTTCAGCACAAGAGAATGAAAATGGGTAGCAAAGTTCTGGTTTTTATTTTCTGTGCTTTGTTTATATTRCATTTATAACAGGCCTTGTAATTTTCCCCTGTTTATTTTGCKGCAAGATTTGGTAGATTTCACAACAAATGGCCATTTGCCTCATTTCTTTTTCATGTACACTGGATTTTACATAATGAGCTCTTGGGCCTGCAGTTTTAGCACCATTAATGACTTGTTATGTAAAGTTCTTACAGAATTCATTTATGAAAGAACTATGGTCTCCATGAATTGTATTAGTGCTAATCAACAATTCTGATCTTGCAACACAAGAAATTCATCCATCTAGTTGTCCATCAAACATTAAAGGTAAGGGGTKTAACAGGAAGGGGAACTGTATCTACCAAGAGTGACTCTTACCTCAGTCTATGAGTAGCCCCCTTTGAAAGTATTTAATGGGTCTCAGATAATCTAGTTTTTATAACCTAAAGGTTGGATATTAAGGCTAAATTCAGGCTCCTTCTACATAGTAAGCAAAGGGAGATAACTGTTTCCAATGACAGATTTATCCTCATTGTCTCTGGAGATGCCTAGCTCTTAATGGAATAGAAAAGGACAACTGGTTTGGGCTAGTGACCTAATGTTAGTGGCTACAGGTTTAATTAAAATATTCCACCCATAGATTATTAAAATGTGACTTAAATTACTTAGATTAAAATAATTTCCAGATATTTCAGTTACTTAGTTGTTCAATAGGTTCTACATAGCTTCAGTTTTTGCAGATATGTCATTATACAATTAGTCACTCAAAATATAGCACTTTTCTTCTCTCAGTTTCCAACAGTAACTAATGAAGGAAATTTTGCAGGCAGAAAATTTGAGCAAGGAGAATACACCAATACGTCTTCTAAAAGAAGGTTCCTGAGTTTAGGAACATTTTCAGGTAGTTATTACATTTAAATGGTTCCTTAAAAACATGAGTTCCTGTGTGGCATTCTCAGAGCCACAGGTTAAATCCTATAAAACTGTGAGAACATTTGTAGAAATTAGAATTAACTAAGAAAAGCAAGCATATGAATTCTATTGGCTTTGATTTATATATTTAAAAATTCATTATGGCTATTTTCAATCTTTTACCACATTGAGTTTGATTTTAAAAAATAGACTAAGATAATTAGCTGAAATAATRTGCACTGTAACTAACAAAATTTGTGTAACCATTTCCGTGCTCTATTGTCTGTTTAGGCATTTAAGAAGTGGACAGTGTAACCYATTGTCTTTCTGCTTTTTGAATTTTTCCCAAATTAATTTTGTTGAGGACCCTCTAAGCAATTGCCTACAAAGCAGACAAAATATAACATTATGACTAGCAGTTCTTACATAATGTGRCATTGAATAGACACATGATATATTGAAAGTTGAGCTTGTATTCACTTCATGGAGGGCAAAATTTGTATTCACAGCAAACACTTATTTAAATTTATGTTCCAGAGCATTTACCAGGGCACATCCAGCTTAATTTATCCTGGTTTTAGCTGCAGCAACTTTGAACTATCTACATAATAGTTCAATCTAGCCTGTTATTTTGAATAAATGTTTCATTCTGGGTTGCACAAYTATAAAAGGATTCCAAGTACAAATGGAACTGTTAATGATCTCTGGTTTTTTCTTCTCTTCTTTTTGAATTAATTAAGACTTGATAGATTTACTGTAATGGTCGTTGCTTCCAGCACATAAAACTCAGCTTTATTTGGCTACATGTATTTAACATATRCTAGTGTTGAATACAGCTGTCTGTTAGGCCCAGCTTAAGTGTGAAGCTGGGGTTCAGATGGAAGAGCCACTATATATTTACTTATCTGTGTTTAGTGGGACAGCTGCCAGAAAAGTGTTTTATAGAGAGCTAGCAGATAATTGAACAACTAAAGTCAGTCACCAAGTCAGCTCAGATGGGAGCTTCCACTGGGCATTTCCCTCACTTGAGCATGTACTGCTCAGTAGTGGATTTGCTTCATGTTTGCTATCTGCTTTTGGCATATGCAGCATTCAARTTAGCTGCACTTCACAGGATCCAGCCAGGCTCATGGGATAAAGAGACGAGCACAGGTTCAAGAAACCTTTTGTCTGGTTAAGGAACTGGGTGTCTCAGCATCTCTGGTGTGAAATAGACAGTTATTGGGTTGGCTGCCCACTGGGAGGTAATTTAGAGGAAAACCATAGTGCCTAATTACTAATGATGTGGAGATTCCTACTAATAACTGGAGATAAAAAGCAAGTTCTGTCCTTCTACAAACAAAACTACTTTTGCTAAGACATGGCTTTTCTACATCTTTTTCCTGTTACTTATTTAAGTTTCTTTGCTTGATCCTTGTCATTTAAATGGAGAGTGACATGGCCTGGAAYGGCACTCAGAAATACCAGCAAAATTATTGAAAAGATGTGAAACATCATATTGTTTTGAATACTTTGACATAGGACTAACTTACAGTTGCCTTTCAGCCTTGTTACACATTGCTTGTGAGCGGGGCGTCAGCTGAACTGCGAGGTTTTGCTTTCCTGGAGGGAAACTTGAGCAATAACACAATTGACATATGTAATTTTGTATTACATATTTTTACTCTCTAATGTATCTATGTTTGTGGGAAGCCATGTAAGCCAGAGATTCAAATGCAAATGCAAAAAATTTTGCTGTTGGAAGACCATTACAAAARGAAAAGAAATAGGACAGAAAGTATCACATAAACCAGGAGGTTATCTAAAATACTTAAATGATGCCATCTCTGAAACTAGTACARGAGAATAAGTGTTTATGCACTACATCAGAAGAATATTCGAGAGGTAAGAAAGCAGTAACTTCATTCATTACTATGAAAAAGCCCTAAACATCAGTGATATATGTAAAAACTAAAATAGTCAACCATTAACTCAACATTTAATGGAGATTTAGAGTTTCTTGTTAAGAGAAACTTGACTGTGCCAGTATAATACAGATAAGCAGCTTCACGGAGACAAAAGTCATCCAGAACTACCATCTAAACCTTTGAGCTGAGTTAAGATCTACAGATCCTACAAACCTGACATTCAACTGGAATATCTGGGCTAACTCTTGCCCTTTACTGGCAACTCTACGCTGCAGTGTAAAGATACAGAGGGACATTCACAGGTTTTTGTAGTACAATGAAATTCACTCTTATATCAGGTAATAATAATTCCTGATATATAATGCATTCCCAAATCTGAAATTTTCCCATAAAAAATATTATCTCCAGATTTTAAAATGAGCTACAACACGTGTGTACAGTACACTGCAGAGTTTACAGTAGAACGCACCTAGAGGCACATTCTGCTTTTGATGATGCATGTAATTACTGTAACATAATGATAATATGAGTTACATGCTTATTTTAAACCAAGTCCTTCTGCTGACATCAGTACAAGCTTAACCAAATCCTCAGTAGAAAAAGAAGAGTAGTGATTTAGAAAGGAAGCTTCCTATAGTATTCTATTACACCAAAACACAAATATTGCTAGTATGGTTTACTGAGCTGCTTCACACTACTAACATTGTTTTACAAATCTGTATGCTCTTCCTGTGTAATTAGGAAGAGTTTCTTCTTGTAGTTCACCAGTTAGTTTAGCGCTTCATCCCCTGCTTTCATATGCTGCTCCAGAGCTTTTTCAATCCATTTGTAGATCACTTCTTTCACATTAATATCTCCATTAGCACCAAATATATCCTTGTAAAGATGTACCTGATCAAACTCAATGCCATGAGCTTTTAAGTGGTCAATGACCTCAAGCTGTAGTTTCCTTCAGGGCAACTCTACCTGTCCCAGCATGGAGGTATCCCASGTGCTGCAGATGGTTATCTGCTCCAACATGCTGTTCCACAGGTTGGGAGGCAGTCTGCCTCACCATGGTCTTCTCATTRGGCCAGAGGTGTATATCAGTTCCAACATGATCTTCTCCATGACTTGCAGGAGAATCTCTGCTCCATCACCTAGGGCACTTCCTCCGTCTCCTTCTTCACTGACTTTGGCATCTGAAAAGTTGTTTCTCCCATTTTTGTCACTCCTCTCTCACAGCTGCTGCACATGATTTCTTACCCTTTCTTAAATAMTTTGTCACGTAGGTGTTGACAGTGTTGTTGATGGTCTCCATTTTGGGCACCAGTGGGTCTATTTTGGAGTTTGAACTGGTTCTGTCTGACATAGGGTCAACTCCTGGTCTCACAGAATTCAACCCTACAGTACCCCAGTCTCTCCCCTGGCTAAAAAACCCTAGTCACCTAAATCCTATGCAGGGATAGTCAATGTTTGTTTTCAGTTTTAAAAGGCCAATAAAAGACATTTCAGTTGTAAACTGGGTTGCCAACATTGATAATTCCCAGTAAAAGACTTTCTCTGAGTTTAGAACTCAAGGAAGCATTTAAAGTCTGGACTATAATTTTCCTATCTAAGGGATCTAGGATGCTAATCATTGCTTTCTAAATGTCACACAAAATGTCTCTTAGAATTCCAAAAGCAAAGAAARACAAAATGTAATATACGACTAAAATTTTCCAGTTCCTTTCTCTTTTTTCCTGTTTGAGAGAATCATTTAGATCCTTAGTGCTTTGAAGCAAGTCCTTGCTGTATTGGGATGAGCCATMCTTGAAGAAGGTACACCTTCTACTGCCCCTATGAAGAGCCGTTTTATCCAGCCAAAGTGCAAGCCTTGGAAAACCATGGGTAATGTGATATTTTCAGCACTAARCAAGTGAATAACTGTAGCCTTGTGATGCTCTTGAGCCCCCAGYTCCATGCTTGGACCATCCTACCCCCTAAGAGGTGATGTAGCAGACTGAAGCCCAGAACTGATGTTGTGAAAAACATCTAATATCTGTAAAGGAGATAAGAAAAAACARGACAAGGAGTATATTCACAGAGGCAACAATAATGGTAAGCAGGAATAGTGGATGGAGACAGGGGAGACTGAATTACAGTGGGTTGATTGAGTCTTAAACTGTAGCAAGAAACCAACCTAATCATGGCTTAGTGAAAATTGATCTTTAAGGGTGGGTGAAACAATATTGAGTGGCAGGAAAGCACTGGGTGAGATGAGGAAKTAAAGACACAGAAAACAGAACTTAAGGGAGAGGTAAAACAGCGGTAGGAAATAGGACCAGGGTCCTCATCTATTGCAGAATTTTTTCAGAAAATCATACTGATGTTTTACATAACACAAATACCATTACATCAGGATAAATGGTRTCTCCTGTCAGGAGTCAAAGTGACTAAAGGACAAAATATAACGTCTGTGATTTCCAGTTCACCCTGAGGCTGTGGAAGTTCCTCTCTTCAACTTTTTTCATGAAACCTGCTAAAAGGTGGGGTTTTTTCCCACTTCAAAAATATATCATTTTTCCTAGCTTGAATTTATGCATTATCAGCCCCTTTAGCCCTCTCAGGCCTGCAAGGAGATAATATTCACATATATATCTTTAACAAATGGTGCTATATGCCTGGTGCTGTTCTCTGATAAATGATTTTCCTCTAGCGCTCCCTCTAAAGGTATCCTATGTATTCTAAAGATTGATCTGATTTTGTTTTATGATGCTCCTAACACTCTGTTCATAATAACTTCTACAGCTGCTTCTAAGAAAACACAGGTTAAGGAAGGTGTCTCCAGACATGTCAATCACTTCTCCATGTCAAGTGCTTATAACCAGTACTTATAAACAGCACTGTATTACTAAAGAGTAATCTTTTTCCTTCTCTCTCTCACTCACAAATGTACATACAGAGTGTTATTTCCAATAATTGCTTCACAGACATCTGCTATAAATCATAAATGATGATAAAATAATTACAGAAAAGTGGCAAGAGATTACCCTTGACATTTCATCTCCTCTTCACACCTCACGAAGCTGAAATACATCCAGCTTSAGAAGCATTCCCACTCTGATTTTTATGTGTAACAGCACAAGAGCTTCAGACTGACTGCTGGGCCTTTAATGGCAGCACTGAACACYCAGACAGGCTGACTGGCAGATGTGCACAAAAACAAAGCATACAGAAACACTTTCCTTTTTTTTCTAAATGTTTATAAAAATTATTCTAACAAATGGTCAGGGGAAAAMCAAGACAGTTAATATCAGAGACTGCCCCTTCCATCATGGAGATCATGGGTCAGATTGCAACTGAACTGTTCAGAGRGTTTTGAGATGGATGTAAAAGGAATAATAATATGAATCCACAATGTTCCACCTGGGATTCACCACATCAGAAAGGGTATTTTTTCCTATGTCCTCACCCTTCTACCACCACCTTCCCAAACTTGAAACATCTAAACAGTCTCTAYAAACTTTCTTTCACTAATGTGGGTTAAGCAGCTGTGGCACTCTGAGGCTATCAACCTGTATACAATAAATGCTTATTTGAAGGACATGGATTTGCAATAGTTCCAGTAGAGCAAGATTTCTTCGAAACAGACCCTGACCTGASTGCTCCCTAGATGAATAGTCCTTATGTATTGAGACATGCACTTTYCCTTTCTGAAGGAACTGGAGGCAGATAACATTTTAGTATGTAGGCAAAACTGACACATAGATATGCAAACAAAGTCAATTTACAGCAGTAAGTAAAAGTCACACCATGCCTGATTCAAAGCAGCACAATCAATGCCTATCTGGAGGAGGCTCCACTCTCTGAATCATCCTGGACAGTGCCTATTCACAGGCACTGTAGGAGCAAATACACTTGACAGGAGGAGGATGCCATTTTTACTGTGCCAAACTCTGCTCACGCGTGATAAAAGCAGAGGGAAAGCCTGTATGAGATGGGAAAGATTCAGGCAAATGTGACATTTATTCCTCACTTGCTGAAAGCTGAGGCTGTGTCCTTCAAAGGCTGTTGTCATTAAATATCTGCAGCTTTTTCACAAGTGCTGTCTCTAGTATCAGTTTCCTGCTTTGTCATGGTTTTTGTCACCTCAGTGTGAGATACTGGTGCATTGCTGCGTCCTTTTATTCAAAAGCCTATCAAGTTAAGATGACAAAGAATTACCTCAGGTTGTGCCAGGAGAAAATTAGGCTGCATAGGAGGAAAAAATTCTTCACTGTAAGGGCTGTCAATCACTGGAGCAGGCTGTCCAGGGAAGTGGTTGTGCCCTGGAGATATTTAAAAGATATGTAGACATGGGACCTAGCAACACAGTTTACTGATGGACTTGGTAACATTAGGTTTATGATTGGACTTGATGATTTTACAGGTCTTTTTCAACCTAAACGATTATTTGATCCTTTGATCCTTGTTCATCCATCTACATGTACTGCTTCCCAGAAAAATGGCTTAGATGTTTGGGGYGGCTTGATGAACCAGGCTCCCCACTTGGGGGTAAGCAGGTGGAACAGGTAAGGCAGTGATCCTGAAAACTATGCTGGAAAATAAAGAACCATATAGAAAAGGGAAGAAAGAAATTCCATGCTGTTACCCACATGCTTTCTCTGCATGGCTACAGCTCATGTTTCAGAGGAACTTGACCTGATACAGCTCCCACTGCATCCTGCCTGGTARGGCAAATCCAGCTTGATTCCAGCCCTCATTCCCACACCTTTCCCTACTAGCATTACTTTTTTTCCAAGAATTTACTAAGTATTGATCTCAGTTTGGGGTTTTTTTTCCTTTTAATCACGACTACTTTGATTTTTTTTTTCCTTTTTTTTTTCTTTGATGTATACATGTAAAAGGAAAAGCTTCAATGTCACACCAATATAAACAGTAGAAGAATTTAGATAAACTGGCACTTACATATTTTTACTGGCTATAAACCCAGCAGTGGGATGAAAGTTATTGCCACAGAAACTGAAAATGTAAAAGACAGGATTAGACGATGAAGCTTAATAGCGCTGGAACCTGTTGAACATTCCTCTACATCCTGAGTATGTATGTCATACACCCACAAAAGCATACATCAACAGGAGTGGGTAAGACTAAGAATGAATCTAAGATTCATTGTAAGAACTAAAGATTCATGTATGCCAAATCTATAGGTAGGAAGTCAGTATTTAATTTTACAGCATTTTTTTTTCCTTACCTATAGCTGTATTCATTTAATAGTCAGCCTTATGCCTCTTTCCAAATATGCAACTTGCAGCCTTCTGCCTTCTGCCAAAAGCATTAAACACAGGCAACCTATGTGCAAAATCTTTAGGGGAAAGGAATAAAAAAACCCCTCTCTATATATAAATCTTCCCTTTTAATTATGAAAATACAAATGCATGGCAGAAATGCATCAAATRTAGTACTTTATTAATGTCATTTAAAAGCTCAGTACCTTTTAAAATAACTCACTGTGACTAAGCTTTTGCTGTCTTTTTAACCAAGCAGAAAAATGTTCAAGTCAGAGAAGTTTGGGTAAATTCAGCCACAAAACGTGCTTAAGTTGGAAAAACTAATCACTGTGTGCATATTTTGTTGCCAAGCGACACTTCAGAAGAGCAAGGCTGCAATCAAGGTTCACAGGCTGTTCTTGGCAGTGGTGCTGAGAAAAGCCTGGCAGCCCTGGCCCTGCAGCATCRCAGGCAGGTCGTGCTAGACCTTCTCCTTAGCCATAACGTGGGCATTKGTGCTGGGATGCTGTGATAGCAAAGGCACGATGAGGGTTTGGGGATAACTCCTCTAAAGCACAAGCAATCAACTGTGGGCAATGTACCAAACCTGTACCAAAGATAACTCTAATGCAGCTTCTCCCACCAGCAGAAGACAGTGGCTTTTGARATGGTCTTTCTGTAATTTCCAGTCTAATCTTTTCAGCAGAATAAAATTCATCCCCATTCAAAATAATCCTTGATTTCTCCTGCTGAGACTAGTCACTGGCAGACCACAATAAGGGGTTCACCACAAGTTTTAAATCTCAACAGTTTTGAAAGAAACTTCTCCAAGATGAGATTAATATTACCAGATACTATTCCTGTTTTATCTGACAACAGGAAACTAAGCAAGTTCTTTTTTTCTGACAGGCCAGGCAAATGTGGAGACAGCACAAAGATATGAATTATTAATTAAGAAAATGGGAAGAATTAAGGTTCTAATCCCTTTAGGTTGAACATCCTTTTAGGGGCAGAATAAAGAAGAGTTTTCAAGGTAGAAAGAAGAAAATGGAGCACTCTAGGTCAGTGTCTACACTATTCCCCTTGCTGGTCAGCGTCCAGAAGCTTTAAATTAACTGTCCAAGGACCAAGCACTGAAGACTATTGCATCCCAGCTTGCTCCATTTGACCTCCTTTTGGCCACTCTCTTTTACTTTCTTTGGCTGTAACAATAATTTTTGCAAATCTCAGTGGTCACCTCTACCTACTGAATTTTATGTGCACTGCTTTCTCCATGTTTTAACATAGCTTTTTTAAGAAGAGCAGTAGCAAGTAGTTATTCTGCGCACACCTCCAACACGTGAAGGATACACTGCAAGCAGGGCTATAGGGCACAGTGTATAGGAGAACAAACCATGGCATGACCAAACAGGAACCTCAGGATGATGCTGGAGACTCCAGACTATAAACTACTCAGCAGTTTTCAGGTAAGGAAATAGAGACTAGCAAATCTGGCCAAGCCAGTTTTAGGTGTCATTGGACTGGCCCCAGCTGGATGCCAGGTGCCCACCAAAACCACCACCCTATTGCTCCCCTCCTCACCTGCACAGGGGAGCGAAGACAGAATGAAATGCTCATGGGGCAAGATCAGGACAGTGATAGAGAGAGATYACTCATCCATTGCCATTGCAGACAAAACAGACTCAATTTGAGGAAATTAATTTCACTATTTACCAATCAAAATCAGAGGAGGGCAATGAGAAAAAGAACCAAATCTTAAAACTTCTTATCCCTGCCTCTCCCTTGTTCCTTGCCTCAGTTTTACTGCCAGTTTCTCTACCTCCTCCCCCCAGASCAGGGGGATGGGGAATTGGTGTTGTAGTCAATTTACTACATTACGTAACGTGTTGTTTCTGCTATCTTTTCTCCTCACAAGCTGCTCAGAGAAGTGGTGGAATCACCATCCTTTGAAGTGTTCAAAAATGTGTGGACATGGCACATGGAGATGTGATTTACTAGTGAGTAAACTAGTACCATCTTTTCTTATGCTAATGATCTTTTGATCCTGTGAACACCAGACGGAAAGGAATATGCACTGGTGAGATCGTATGCAATAAATTTAACTGGTATTTTGTYCCATTTTTCACCTTCCACCTTTCCTCTTCCTTCTTCCTCCTTCCTTCTTCTTCTTTCCTTCTTCCTTTACTGTCTTTCCTTTTTCTTTCTTTTTTCTTCCTTCTTTCTTTTTCTGCAACAAATAGATCTGAATATGTTTTTGCTGCCTAAATTCATCCACAGTGAGAATGATCTTGTTGCATAGTTGTGCATTTACTTTTTGCCCACAAAAAGAAATTTGACCATAAAAATRAGGATGACCAAACATCTACTTGATGATTTCTTGCTATGAAGCGAACTCAGCTGATTAACCACTCCAACTTGCTAAGAGCATCTCTTCACACCTTTTTTGGGGAGGGAGATGATTATCCTAGCTTGATTCACAGTAACTTAGAACAAATTAGACCTTCAATGTAATCTCAAACTTTCCATTAAAATACTATTTCTCTGCCGTCCCTTTTCATTTCTTAAAATTTTCCCACGTTGGTTTTGTCTGTTGTAAAGATTTTACTATGTGTCAGGCAGTTTATGTTTGCTTTTAAATGGGATTACTGTTGTGCAAACAAGGTGATCTCTAGTCTTCCAGGAGCTTCTAAGGATCAAGCAAGGTTCTCCAAAGTWTTTAAAGGTCCTGAGAACTGTCACTTCTGTAAGCTTGTGTAGCTTTAAGTCATGTGACCATATGCCACTGTGAACTCTAGATTAAAAATATAAATCAGCCCTCAGGAGCTTTGTATCTAAMTGCTTTACATACTTACAGATACAGAGAAAAAATATCCACAGACTTTCATTTTCAGGGGATTGGCTATTTTCTGCATTTTCCTACCTGGAAGTGATGGATAGACTACATTACAAAAACCAGTTCTTGTCGGTGCTTCTTAGAGCAGAACCATATGTCCTTCAAAGCAGATTACATTTTTTGTAAATGTATTTGGGGTTGTCTAGACATTTGTATCACAGGAGTTAAAATCAAAAGGACTAGGATCAAAGAAACACACAAGGGGGTATTAATTGTACTGATGTAAAGGTTCACTGCTAAGCACTGCTACACACACAGTAAGTGTTTAACATTTTCTTTCCTGGATTAGCATGCAGGTCACTGTCAAGGCCACAAAAGAGTAAATTCTAGTCATGTCTTGGTGCACTTTTTCTCTTCAGAGGACTACAACACARACATTTAAAATGGTAGGAGATTTTGTAATCTGCCAGCACCGCATGGCTGACTGTTATTTTCAGGTTTTATTATACTCATTCCAATGTTACTTTCTAAAACAGATATACTACTCAATCTATCAACTCACTGGAACTTATTTTGTCAAACTGCGCCCTAAGAAAGCAATGAGGTTTAATCTAATAGCTTTTGCATGATGTATACTGACCCAAATTCCTCCTTGAAGGAGGCATATATATCAATAAATCAATCAGTCATACATTACAATGGACTATTTACACAACTTCAGAGGGCTGCTAAATAATGAATTTTAAATTACCTCAGCTAAAGCTCAGTCGTATGAAATGCAACCAAATGTACCTTAAATAATTTTACTGACAGATTTCAAATGAGTTCAAATTCATTCCAGAAGTGAGGAAGAATGAAGAGTATAACAGGACCAGGACTGAGTAGATGATCTTATTTTGAAGGAGATCATCATACAGAAGATCTTGTCACATAGAGAGAAAAAACAATCCTTTTAAATTTAAATTGTGGATGATGAAAAGGCTATGAAGCCAGTACAAAATATATTAAATAGCTAAAAAATAATCTTAAAGGGTTATTAAAAAAACACCAAGTCAATCCTGTTTCAAGAAACCTGAGAAAAGTACAGTGAGCATTCCAGTACTCAGATGATGAATATATTCCACTTATAAACATAATGAAATTGTTTTCAAACAATAACTTTATTAAAGGAATGAAACTCCAAAGGAAAACTCCAACAAATGCAATATAAACAGTTTGTGAAATATAAAACCTGAGAGTTTTCCCTTGTATTACTGTGAGACATGATTTTCGTCCCCTGGAGTAGCTTTGACTCAGTTATTAGCATTTTTAGCTCTCATTGGGGATCAAGGTTTGATTTAGATTGATCYAACCTGTTGTTCAATTTGTTCCGGCTGGCTGTCTCACTGCTGCAGCTGCTGCTTGTAGCTCGCTTGGCTCTGTGCAGTGAGTTKCCTCTGCTGATGCTTCTGTGCCATCCTGGCTCTGCCTCACTTGCATCTCCTCCCACCACCTCTGCCTGGTGCTGCTCCTCACTCCCTACCTCTCCATCTGATTCCCACATCTTTGCTAACACTTCTGTTTCAGGCCCTAGGAAAAAATGTGTGCAACCTTGCTAAGGCAAAAGAGTCAGCTCACAGGAGATGCTTCAGCATCTTGTGGCATCTCTAACACCATGGAATGCATTTACATAAAGTCTCTTGTTCTTCTTTTTTTTTTTCCTTTTCCTAGGTGCTAGCCTTTGCACCCTGATATTGGAATTGACTCTGTTAAGAGTAAACAGGAACTAATTCATATGAGGTAAACAGGAGCCCTAGGACTATTTATAGTCATGTAAATTAGCCAAATTTTCTATATGTTGTTACAAGCCTTATAATTTTTAAAACCTCTTTAACAAAAAAAATCTTCTTCTCTTTATCTTCTCCAGGTCTTCCAATGTCTAAAGAACACTGCCCCTTTCAGCTGCTCCTTGCTCTAGAACAGGAGAGAAGTATATGCTCCTTAGAGACATCAGGGATGATGAGCCAAAAATCCCCAAGAAATTGTTTTAWTGAGGTTTGAGTGTGCCATTTTGAGACAGTTAAAGCTCAATACTAAAAGCTTTGCATGGAGCAAATAAAGCATTATAGTTCTTTATAGGTCAGAAACATTCTGACCCTACCAAGCATGGAGGGCTCTTCAGCAGCATATGGTGCATGGTTTCATATTTTTAATTTTTTTTTTTTTTATTGCAGGTGCTCTCTGGACACTACCCAAACTTATGTTAAAACTGCTGCTGTCAAAAAGGCTGCCTGTATGTCCCTTTGAAAGCAGGAAATGGTGTCTGTTTGAAGGACAATTAAGCACATAGGGCTGTCAGAGATATCAGGAGGGTGGGGAGGCACAGTGGCAGAGCCTGTGGCAAAAGYTCATCCTCATGGATGCCTAAGAGGAGCTGAGAGTTTACTTGGAACAGGAGGCAAACAGGAAAGCAAGCCCCAAAAGTGACAGAGAAATGTTTACCCAAAGGTTCAGAAAATATTGGATGGAGTTTGTACAACGAAAGAAGTTGCTGAAAGGATGTGGGAAAGTAAGACAGGAGGAAGGTACCTGCGTGCCTGCTAGAGGGTGGAGATTTCTTTTGAAAAACAGCAGACAACTGATGCTCCTTGAAGCATGCAACATCAGCTTCACTTGTCAAGAACAGCACCTCTACCTGTATGCTAAAAATGCTCCCATCCCTCCAACTGAAATTGCCCTGGGACAAGTTTGTCCAGGTGATCTCATACCTTGCATTGTCTCATATATGGTGGTGTTGTGAATTCCATAGTGCTACTGGAACTGCATCTGATTTTCTTCATGTTCTTCCTTGCAAATGCTCCAGCAGCACTTTTTCCCCTAATGTATTGTACCTCTCACTTGGCCTATATCACTGTCAAGAGTACTTACTCTTAACTAATTAATTAATTATCCATTAATCAATTCACTATTCTTTTGTAAGAGGCCATGTTCATTTAAATTGTTCAGAAATGTATTCAAAACCTTATTATAAACTTTCTGGCCATGATAGTTTTTTGACTTGTAGAATGAATATAAATTTATATTGGTTTTCATAACACTTCCATCTTATATTTGATTTCCTACATTGAAGTCTGCTGATGCTCAAGAGAAACAAAAAACATTTGAGCTCAGTTTCCAACCTTCTGTTTGACAAATGAATGTGTATTATATGATCCTGTGTACAATTATTTCTTTTCTCAACTAGCTACGYTGCCGAGCAGTAATTGAGTGAACTTCTTTTCATGCATTTAAATAGGTCTTGATACTGATGCAATTTATGCTTATTTTCAATGTTTAATCATCCAGAACTATCATAYATATCACAGTGAAGAATTCAAGAATGACATGACAATGTAAACCAATGTGATCTATCACTTGGGAACTTTCACTTCCTTGCAGCTGTGATTTCATTTCTTACTGATAAATGACATCTTCATAATCTAATATTGGAACTATAGTTATAGCTGTGACATTATCTGTTCTGCAGCATTCGGGGTAAGATGAACCATGGCACAAGGAAGGAAAACAAGTTTTATCATTTATTTTACCTTATGTAATATTTACATTATCAGCGTAGTTATTGAAAATTCCTCCACAATAAACTTCTACATATTTTGATGGAAATCCAAGTTATGTAAATTGCAAAGTAAATCCTCACCTTTCTTACTCATAAAATTTTACTTAACCAAATTGCAGCCTTTTGAGAAACAGCATTGTTGTTTGCCTACCAAGGGTCCTGGCGTCTTCAGAGCCTCTAGCAGAACTCCTTCTTAGAGCTGTTCATGTGTTTAAGAATTTTACTTTGCTGTTGGAAGCTAACAATATACTTTATATTGTCTCCTCCTCTTAATAAGGTAATACAAAGAAATGGCATTTCAGTTAAGGGTCTTTTATTAATAATGAAGGCCTGTAATTTATTATCATGCTCACAGATAAACATTACATGTCCAATACAGGCATAAAGCCAATTAACTGAATATGTATCTATTAAATCTTTCATGGAACCATTGAGACCTCTTTATGAATGAAGACAGCACATTAGATAGATGACAATACTRCTATCAGGTTTTTATGCTTACTGACATATTATTTAAATTATAGAAAAATAATACATTTTCATAGTAGGATATTGGCCAATCATCATTGCAGCTAAAATCATGCATATATATATCACCACAAATTCAGTCATAGTCCAATTATTTTAGAAAGAGATTTCCTATTCTATTTGATATCCTTATTAGAACTGAGCATCCAGTAGAATGYGGCATGAACTGGTGCCACCCTTTCCTATATCTCAGGAGTAGTTATTTTGGTGCGATCACCTGAATAGATTTGATCCAGCTGGCTGAGAAATAAAGGAATAAAACTAACTTGCTGACATAGAACCCTTTCGCAGAAACAATGATATATTATGTTTGGATAAACAGAAGAATACAGGATTAAGTTCTCACCTGGCTTTAGTCATAGAATCAGAATGGTTTGGGTTGAAAGAGACCTTAAAGGGATCTAGCTCCACTATGACTGCCATGGACAGGGATGCTACTCACTAGACCAGCTTACTCAGGGCTCCAGCCAACCTGGTCTTGAACACTTCCAGAAATGTGACATCAACAACCTTTGCAGGCAACCTGTTCAGTGTTTCACCACCCTCTGAGTGTTGAGGAATACACCAGGTGCATGTATCTCAGTTTGCAAGCTACAGTGCAAGATGCAGATTGAGGAGATTGAGCTCTGGGTGGGAGCCCAAGACAGTCAAGACAAAGGGCACAAGGGCTGGTGGCCCAGTCAGGTGAATGAGCACCAGGAAACACAGAAGAAGTCGAGGGCTTGGAGGAAGAGTGAGACTTGTGCCTGCTTGGACTCTGAGGGTGTAAAAGCCATGGGGTTCCTTTGTTGGGGGTCCCTCCTCAGCAGCAGCAGCTGGAGCTGTTTCTGTRTCACTGCACTGTGAATAAATGGCTTTATGGAATGAGACCCCTGAGACTCTGCAATGGGAACCYGGGGGTCAAAGCGGGGAGGGAGCCTGGTCTGCCTGGCTGGGAGTGGGGAGTGCAGGGAGTCAAGGGGGCTCCCCTCRGGCACTGGAGCTGCTGCTGCTGCCAAGGGGCTCCAGTCCCAGYAGGGAAAGTCTCTGGCCTTGGGAGTGTGACTGCCAGAGAGGCTCCRGAATGGTCAGTCTGGGAAATTTCCTTAACACTGAAGAAAGGATTTTCTCTTAACACCRAATCTAAACCTGCCCTCTTTCAGTTTAAAAAATTCCCCCTTGTCCTGTCACTGTCTGTTCATATGAAAAGTCACTCTTCCTCTTTTTATTAAGCACCCTTAAAGTACTGGAAGGCCACACTGAAGTCTTCCCAGAGCCTTCTCTTCTTGAGACTGAATTATCCCAGCTCTCAGCCTATATTCATAGGAAAGGTTCTCCAGTCTTCTGAACTGGCCCCAGTCCTGTGGAGCTACACCAGCTATCAAAATTGCATGGTGCCCCCGTCATGGGAATGATTGGCATCTGACTCCAAGGGTTTGGAATGCTGAACACTCACTCGTTCTATTAAAACTATATTATATAACATTACAACCATATTAAAGAGAGATACTAATCTATACTATATCATACTAACTACTAACTCACGACTGTCTGCAGATCGACAGTCCATGCAGCTTGGACCTGATGGACCAATCAACACAAAMAATCTCTACCAGAATCCAATTACCAAATTCCTTCAGGTAACAATCTTCCAACACATTCCACATGTGCAAAACAGGAGCAGCAAGCAGAGATAAGAATTGTTTTTCCTTCTTCTCTGAGGTTTTCTCGCTGCCTTTCCCAGAAGAAATTCTTGGGAAAATGTGCCTTGCTTTTATCTGTAAAGAGAATTGTGGCCACAACCATCTTACACTGTGGTAGGATAGAATGCTGCTTTCAGTCTCTTCCACTGATGAGCTGGACCTCAGTGAACGTTTGAACGTTCAGGCCTTTGTGCACCGTAGAAGGATGTCAACAGAGAATTAATTGTAGAATACATTGCTTCTTCACGATAGCCCAGAGAAAATGGGACAACCTTGTAGAGGTGAGAAAACCATGGCTTCACATCCCTGGAGAAGGAATTGAACCAGCAAGTTCTCAGTGCACAAAGAAGCACTCTTACCTGTTGTAAAAATGGGAACACTCTCACCACAGCAGTCCCTTTCTTCCAAAATGAAAACACTTAGTAAGTAAGGGTTGATTTAAACATGGTGTGGAACAATCKAAATAATTTTGTTAAATGTTCTATCACATGCAATGTCCTTAGTGAAATCTACCTGAATGATCATTTTCTTTTAGACCAAATAATATAACACCCAAAGACATTATTATAGGAAGAATTATCCTGTTGTACTGTGGAGTACRGAGTGTAGAGTTTTTCTTCTGCAASTTACTGTTCATTTAAAGTTCAATTTATTAAAATTACTACAGTATTCAAAAGAAACAGTAGAGACTCTTTCCTTTCAACTATAGTTTTTCATATATTCAGTGGCCAAGATTCTTGCATAAAGGAACCCCAGTTATTTAACACTGGAGTGTTTAATAGTCATGGGAACTTTTACACTCAGTTGAAATGTTGACTTTAAGCACAGCTTTCTAACTTTTTTAACTATCAATACACTTCAAATTAACTAGCAGGAATTAAGAATAGCTTTAGTCTTGGTTTTTCCAGCTCAGACTTTCCCACAAAGGTTTGTAAATGGATTTAATTAATGAATGGCATGATTATGGCTCATTCTGGTCTCCCAAAATGAGTAACTGTCTAGTGCTTTGCACCAATAGAGAATCAAGACCATAAAAATAAYCTGTAATTTTATCAGTTCCACAGATATGACACTTAAGAGGAAGATAATGCTGCCTCCATGTAGCCTCATCCTTTCAGTAAGCATTAAAATTATTAAATTATTCTTTACCATATATAATATTTTAAATATTTTCTTTTTATTTTTATTCAGCCTGTAATGTAATTAATGGGTCCCTAAGCAATGAATGAAAACGTACTGCTTCTGCGGCACTCACTGAAGCTGAAGGAATTACCTCCCATATTTCTGCTCATCCCTAATTAAGTACTGTGCTAAAATAATACATTCCCATTAAAGAAAATGTATTATACTGTATTTATGGCAGAAGTACTTTCAACATGGTTCTATTTAATGAATGCACATTCATTGTCTTGATGAAGATCCCTGGATTTGGACTCAAAAGATTGGCTTGGCATTCATTATGTTCTGCATTCATTAGAGGGGGAAAGCAATCATGAAGCTAACAAGATTGTTTGTGAGTAGAAAATTTTCATTATGAACAGCCCCAGACAGAAAATGTTTGTATTTATCACACAGAACAATGGTGCAGAAATTGTGAAGGCCAAGGATAAAACTACGTGGAATTCGGCCTGAAGTTCTGGGTGATTTTTGAAGAGATTGTATCTAAATAAGTAGCTTCAACAAGTTGCATTAAATTTTCAAAGGTTTTTTTGTTTGTTTGTTTTTTTTAATGTTTTTTGTTTGTTTGTTTTGATTTTTGTTTGGG
This sequence comes from Cardinalis cardinalis, assembly GCA_014549065.1. NCBI lineage: Eukaryota > Metazoa > Chordata > Aves > Passeriformes > Cardinalidae > Cardinalis > Cardinalis cardinalis. The sequence continues at coordinate 1,326,155 of JACDOX010000041.1, forward strand.
GGGGGTTTATTTGTTTCTTTATTTGTTTCTATATATATATATCCATTTCATTTCCTTAGCCATTCATTAAATCTTACACGCGTTTTGAAGACCTTTTTCTTATCAAAGCCAAAAGCAATGTAGTAAAAATTTCAGGAATATTTCAAGTGTGTGTTTGATTCACTCTTGTTTGACTTCTCATAGAGATGTGAAAAGTTTAGTTTCAACTAACTTTTTACAGGAAAAAGAGGTTTAGGGAAGTAAAACAGACAGTGTGAAGGAAGGAAAAAAAGTAGCAAAAATGCCTGTATAATAACTTTTTCAGAGAGAAAAAGAGAGAGTGTATGGTCTGTGAAAGGATTTAGTTTGATCATACAAGATAATAAGAAAAACATGCTTTACACAGGTGAATGGGTTGATAACATAACTTTTCTCTGAGTTTAATGAGCGTCATGAAAGACATGTTTTATGAGAAGGAAATACTGTAAACCATACATTACTGATGAAGGTGTTACTTTAGACAGAGCACTATGAATTTTACAGCAGATGGATTCATATGGGTTTTGATTCTATAAAAGTTTTATATACGCACTTATCTACAGTTATCTACATATGCGCTCTTGTGGCTTATTGAAATAATGGCTTTATTCAGTGTAAAAAGAAATAATTGGTTCATTGAAATAATGTGATTCATTGAAATAATGGCTTTATTCACTTTATTCACTGTAAAAAAATTTAAAACACATATAAATATTTGCTACACGAGAGCTTTTAAATACACAAAAAAGTAGATATAAATTTCAGCCTGCTTGACTAAAATGTAATAATAAAAACCAAAACATGCAAAAAAGGCACAAAAAAAGCAAAGAAGAACCTCCAGTTTCACTAACACAGCTACTGATATTCCCACCTTACTGTGTGTTTAAACAATTTTGGCCAAGTTTTGCATAACATCACTGAACTACTCTAGAGATAATGTAATTCAGAATATCAATGTTTGCAATTAGCATGAACTGAATGGCTAAAAATTAAGTCAAACTTCATGTTTTTCTCATTCAGAAGGAATGTACAGTAAAGGTTTAGATAACATCACACAAGGGTACTGTTTAAGTCCTTCCAAGAATAAACTTATTCCTGCAGTGCCTATAATTGGCATCTCTAATTCYTTATTATGTTTCTATATGATGACATAGAACAGTAAATACAACTGTGCTATCTGAAAAATCAGCTGTAGTTGTTTCATTAGTTTATGAGCACTATATTAAAAGAGAATAAAATCAAGAAGGAACAAAAATAATCCCATCCATTYCATGGTTCCAAAGCATTTTTACACTTAAAGTTTAAAAAAAGAGGAAAAAACTTTCTAATATTTCCAACCATTTATCAGGCACAATAAAAATTTATAAAGTTTCTCCATAATTTTATTTTTCATTTGCACCAATTTCCTGAACAAACATATGTTCACTGGAGTTTATTAAAGTTTGTTGTGTGAAATTATTTTAAACCTTCAGAGTATTTCTCAACAATCAATTATGTTTCTAAATATAATACCRTGTGTGTCTCAAGAAGTTAAATGTGTATATCCCTGTTTTCCTTACATTTAGTACACTCCTAACACCTCYAGAGATCTTTCTGAAGCAAATAAGGAACATATTTTCCACTTATTCTAATGGACACTGTTCCTGAGTCCTTGAAGCAACTTTGAAAATCTGAACCTTTCTAGCTGATGTTTTATCTTCTGGAAAGTGTTTATTGCTGAAGTAGTCTGGTGAATAACTCATGTGTTAGTACATTAAAAAATGTTTGAGAAATATCAATACACAGCAATTTTCCTTTTCAAAGATTAAATCCAAAATATCTTTAAAAACTTCAAGAGTCATTTTGATTGCTTGTGGTTCACTGCCTTTGAAGTGACAGCTGATTCAGTTCTTGACAGACTCAAATGAGAATTATWACTGGTGTGTACTATGTCTTTAGATATAAAGGATAAAATTTTTATCTCAAATATAAATTTTAATATGTCAAGTGCTGTGTAAATAATATTCTCTTTGGRTCTTTGGGGCTGATCACAGGCTGTGACTATCTGTGGGTTTTGCCACCAGCAAAGGTGGATTCCCATCTTAAATGACAATTTTTTTCCTTTAATAAAMTACTTACATAACTGCAGTCTCCAAACACTCATTCCTAAAATATCTGCATTATGAAGCAACCCTAGCAATGCAGATAGGAAAATCCTGGCTATGGTACATCCACTTCAGACACGGCGCAAACGGCCTCATTGCAGGACCAGCCTGGGATGCTGTAGTTAGGTTATTAGCAATAAATATCTACCTGTGTTGGTAAGAGGACTGTGAGCCAAACATTGTAACCCTTACTCAAGTTCAAAACACTGAACATATGAAAACATTAGTATTACTGAACACTCTGGTAAGTATTTAAACTGTCACACACTTTGAAAGAAATGTAGTAAGGTCGTTACAAATTGTCTTTAGCTGATGGAGAGAGAGTGATCAACCATAGTTCAGCCAAATCTTTGAGACTCAAAATTATAGACCACAAGAAAAAAAAAGAAATTTTGCTTTTCTGGATTTCTTGAAATRTTCTCATTAAAAATATAGAAGAGGCATTTTAAAAAATATTTAACTGAAAGGAAACTCTATTCTAAATTAGCTTTAAARTAATTTGAAAATATATGTAGTCTATCTTTTCTCTTTAATGGAACAGTTAATTTTGGAAATAAATTAAATTCAGCAATATCTTACACTATATTGTTTAAGRAGTGATTCTTGCTACTTATTGTAAAAATACTGATTCTCAAATAATTTTTGGCCTTTCCCATTCAATACAGCACTGTATAACTATTCCAAACTTTGTAAATCTTTTAGAGAATTCCATAGTAAGAAATTTGTGGTATCTTTCAAAAACAAAGTTCTGGTAAGCAAATCCTAAACTTATGTTACAAAGCAAATGCAATTTTTAGAATTTTTTTCATTAAATTYGGGCAACCCAAGGAAGGAAGCAGAGACACTTCTGTCACCCCAGAGGGAAATTTACTTTTCCCAGACCTATCCTTTGTCCTGACCAGGCCCGTCAGCTCACACAAGTTGACACAATCTCGTTACAAAAGGGTTAGGCATTGTCAAGGAGGGGGAATTTCTCCTCAGGGTAGCTAAAAATCTAGAAATAACTTTAATCTATTTTACTGAGGAGGAGGTTTGGACTCTGTGGCCTCTACAAATGCCCTTATTTCCTTGGATGGGGCTATTCCTATACAGCAGGGTGATATCTACATGTCATGCATTGTGCTAACAGAGGGGGAAAATGAATTCTTTGAAGACAAGAGCCAAAGATTTTGCACACAAAATGCTGTAAACAAATGTCCATGCCCTCAAATTTAGCAGCCCTCACATGATTTGGAGCTGACTGAAGTCAATTGAGATGTTTAGTCTGCAGCTGTTGGGAATATAAGCAGGATCATGCATGATTGCRAAAGTGTTTCAACTGACATCCATTAAAGATGGAATATGTTACCACAGCCCACAGGCCCACAGCAGGATTTCAGGTGTTTAAAGACTTCTTGCTTCATCAGAGCAGCACATACTATGAAGACTTACTAGCTAAAAGAAATCAACTGCAGGATTAAAATTGCATGTTAAAGACTCTGTTTCCACATGCAGTCTTACCTGTGTCAGTGATTTTTTAATGAATAATTAAATAGAGGAATAAATTAGAGGAATAAATTATTGGTTTTCCATCCAAAACAATTCTGTAATTGACTTTGAAGTGGAACAAAATTATTTTATTAACATATTTAATTAGAATTTAGTAAGGGTATGTTGGAATAACTGTATAATAATTCCTTTTCTCTAAAAGGTCAGCTTTTTCATTAGAAATTTAAGGCCTTGTAGTTCAAACAGTGAGAAAAGGGGTTTACTTGGGTTTGGTGCTCAGTTTATTCATTCTTTTTACTAATTCAGGACAAATTCACTTTGACAGCTGGTCACACACAAAACAACACTTGTAGTACTAAGCAAATGATGTGAAGAGCCRTGAAATATGCATTGACTTAGGCACTGTCTGAGTGAAGACCTTTCCAAAACAATGCACAAAAGTCTTGAAAAAAATTATTTAAACTTTTTARAAAATACATAATAAATGTCAACTTTTAATTGCTGTGGATAGGCAGGAGCACTAATTCATACACAGAGAGGAATCTAGAGGCTTTGAGAAAAATTGTGCATAATTAAGATTAGTGCTATTATAGTTAAAATCTTTTCCAAAAGGATTTTTACAGTTTACTCAAAGATATGTAAACATATCATAGGCTTTTCCCATTAAAAAGAGTGGAACATAAGGAATGACTCTGTTTCTTGCTTGCTAAGCCATATAGAATCTAAAAATGTTGCATGTTAAAAGAGGCATTTACCAGACTCAAAGAGGTTCTATTTCCCTGAGCATGCCAATCACCAAGTCTATTTGTCAAAAGCTTCACTGAGAGACTATAATTTCATCTTTAAGCCTCAGAGAACTTCTTTAAATCGTTTCTCAATCCATTTTCTGGACAGACTGAATACTTAAAATGATCATACTGCATTGATTTAATCAATATTTAAATTTTTTTTTCATAAAACCCCAAAACATTACTTAAATCTTGCAGAACAATTGYGTAACTGGAATGGGAAGGAGGGTAGCATTATACCAAAGTTCCTGCTTCTCAAAATTATTTCAAGATTTAATTCAGTTTARCTACAACATTTTTTGTTTATACAGACACTTTCTGCCTGAAATTTGTTTAATAATACACGGGATATTGCCTTGTCGTGAGTTGTCCCTTACTGGATGCCAGGTACCCACCAAAGCTGCTATCTCACTCTCCTTATTAGCTGGATAGGGGAGAGAAAGTATAAAAGGTTCATGAGCTGAGATAAATTCTGGGAGACATCACTCACCAGTTACCATCACATCTTTGCAAAACAGACTCAACTTGGTGAACTAATTGAGTTTTTTTCCAAGCAAAATTACAGCAGGATAATAAGAAGCAAACTTAATCTTAAAACCACCTTCTCCCCACTCTTCCCTCCTYGGGGTCTATCTCCCACCTTCCAGCACAGGAAGATGGGAATGGAGGTAATGGCCAGTTCATCCCTAGTTTCTGACACTGCTTCCTCCTCAGGGAGAGGAGTCCTTCCCCTGATGCAGCATGGGGTCCCTGCCACTGGAGACAGTTCTCCACAAACTTCTTCAGCAGCAGTCCTTCCCAAGGGCTCCATGAACTGCTCCAGTGGGTGTCCCATCATGGAGTGCAGTCCTTCAGGAGCAGACTGCTCCACTGTGAGTCCTCTGCAGGGTCACAAGTCCTRCCAGCAAACCTGCTCCAACTTGGGCTCCTCTCTCCATGGGTCCAGAAGCCCTGCCTCTCTCCACAGGTCCAGAGGTTTCTCTCTCCATATACCCAGTGTGGACTTCCCATGAAGTACCAGCCTCCTTTGGGCATCCACCTGCTCTGGTCTGGGCTCCTCCAGGGCTGCAGGTGGATCTCTGCTCCCCCTGTTCCTCCCTGGGCTGCAGGGGCACAGCTGCCTCCCCATGGCCTGCACCAGGGGCTGCAGGGGAATCCCAGYTCTGGTGCCYGGAGCACCTCCTGCCTCCCCATCCTCCTTCACTGACCTTGGTGTCTGCAGGGCTATTTTGCTCACCTAACCTCCCTCGTTTCTTCTCTGGCCAGAATCACTTCTGCGCAATAATYTATTTTAGTTTCTTAAATACCTTTATCACAGAAGCACACCTCCAATTAGCTCAGCCTTGGCCAGCAGAGGGTCCATCTGGCTGGCATTGGCTCTGGTACATGCAGGAAGCTTCCAGCAGCTTCTCAGAGAAGTCAGCCCTATAGTTTCCCTGCTAGCAGAACCTTGCCACTCAGAGCCAGCACATACCTAGATTTTAGCTGTGTCCCAGGGCAGCCAAGGCTCCTGTGTGAGGCTTACAGATACTAAATTGAAGAGAGTGCTGCACAAAATCATAGACCTGTTTTTCACTATTAGGGATAAGAATTAAGATATTTTTAATAAAATGTATCTTAAGATAATATATTGAGATAAATTGAAATTAAAATAAAGTTCAAAATAAACCTTTATGGAAGCAGAATTTCCAAAGTAGCTTTCCAAAGCAGAATTTCCAAAGTAGCTTTGTGTGAATTTTTAGCTGCATAGGCCTAATTACAAGGACTATAGATTCTTTGACCTGCACATGCATTTTACAATCAGAATTGGAGGTGGAACAAAGCAAGACAGGCATCCTCTAGTTGCTGTACTTTTCTTGGCTACCAGGTAGCTGGATAAATGCCATTTAGCTCCTGCATGAAACCAATGAAACCAGCCTTCTATTAAAAAACATCTGGATCATATCAAGGCATGTGTTTTAATTCATTTCTTTGTGAAAAAAATAGTATAATCGTATTTTAAAGAAATACTAAGAGTGCAAAATGAACATGGAAAAGGCCAGAAAAATAATCCATTTTCTCTCCTACAACAGCTGTTGGTTTTTACCATAATATTTTCTCCAGAGGATATGTTCCTTKTCCTGCATGGGCAAACGTACACAGTCATGAAAGAGGAACCTTGTGGGGAAAACAAACCATAATCACATGGACACTGACAATGTGTATAGAGCACAGATATGCTCCAAGCAACCTGCAACTCACATGGGCACCGGATTTCCAGGCAGATGCTTGGTTAATGCTTGGACCACTCTGCCATACTGAAAAACCCAAACTGAGCTCCTTGCTCCCTTTGACTAGGATGCCTGAATTTGATCAATTCTACCTTGTACTGAAGTGCAGAAATGCCTGCACTAGACATTCAAGAGACAAGTTTGTAAAAATATAATTTTGGCACTCCCTGATTAATTAATGTTAAAGCCACACTGTGGTTGCACTTCACAGAAATTCAGCCACTTGCCTTTCAAAARCAGGACTTGTTTGGGCTTACCAAAACGAGCTTTATATCATGATTGAATATGGCATAAAGGCAATAATAGAAGAATGTTCTTCAGCAAAGAACATCGGTTTTGACTTTTGGACCAGAAAACTTTGGTTTTGACTTTTGGGCCAAGTTTTCCATGACAACCTTCTCTGTGCATCCACAGATTGTTACTGGCTTTAGAGAAAGCTGGTTCAAACAAAGACATTGTCTGCCCAAACTGTCAAGGTATATTCTGAATTTTTTAAATTAAAAAAAAAAATTTCACAACCTCTCATTAAAAAAGTAAATATATGAGGTAAGAAATTATATTAGATGGCCCTTTAGCTGTATACTCAGATTTTAATAGGTATTTTATGACATCTGAAAACTGCTAAACACAATACTAATGTGAGAAGAATGCMATTTTGCAGACTGTTAAGAAAATGTTCAAGGGTACATCTCATTGCATTCCAGTTTTAATCTTTATCAAAGGTGAGGACTAAGTTTTAATAGTGATCTCTATTACTCCACTTGCGTCTCTTGGTTGGCCTCATCTTTAAAGGGGTTGGCAGCTTTTTTTGTGCAGTTCTATGTGGAATGCATTTGTAGGAGTTCCTCCCTGCAGTACAATCTTTTACCTACATGCTACAGATACTGAAAACACATTCTCAGAAAATACAAATGTGAGAGATGAGTTTGCTGGTTTTGAAATCAATAGCAAAGATAACTGGTGACAAACAAAAGTAATTGCCAACCCAGCCCCCTCCTGCCTTGAAGGGTGCTAATCTCAGAAATATGGAAACATTTAGTAGTTTCATAATGAAAGAAATAAACATTTTATGCTTCTGCCTTTGGTTAGCAGAACCACCCATTTCATGTCTGTAATGTGACCTGGTAATTACCTTAAAAGTTTCCAGTTTTGATCTAAAACATTTGTGGATAGCAAGTTTTAAAAATTAAGTCTACAGCAAATGCCATACACTGGAAAGACAAAACCAGCTAAATTTGAATCACATTTGTTCAGATGTTTCTGCTGATGTGTGGTGTGTAATGACCCCACAAATCTGTCTGAAGAGGTTTCTACACTAAGATTTTTCTTATATGCAGAAATTAGCATGAGTCTATATTCTTACCTCTAATATCTGGCTGTTATCATAGTAAATAGCATAAGTAAATTTTTCTTTTTCCTTCCCCTTCTCCTTATTCAGACAATGTATTGACTCATCTCAATGGGAATTTTTCCCATGTTCCAAATTCAGGACACCGATCTGAGGAGAAAGGTCTGGGTTTGGCTCCAGATCCACCACAGATTTCCTGTATGACCTTAAGCAAGCTATTTAGTCTTTCTTCAGTCACTGTTCTTATGCCTATTTCATGAATATATTACTTTACTGATCTTTAAATAAGGATAAGAACACTCTTCCTTGGCCCTTGTTGTTGCAACACTTACACTGAAAATTGCAAGGTCTATGGTAACGGAGTCAACACATATAGAAACACTTCTTTAAGGTTCATTGGTTTTATACTGCACAMGGGAAGGATTAAAACTGTGAAAGATAACTAATTTTAGGACTGAGGTGTTATACATATATATAAGTTATCTATAATAACAGAAGCTATATATTAGCACACATATATTTACATGGCTTTACAAACATGGGTTACTGCCCATATTCTCTTGAAACCTAAAAGCTCTAGCTGATTCAGATACCCRTGAAATAATCAGAAGGAGTTTCAGAATGGCATTGCTCCAGTTAGGRTACTGAAACCATCTAAACTCTGTGGAAACCATTCTTGATTCCATATTATCAGTGAAGAGAAAGTGTTTAAAGAGAGAGTGGTCTGGTCCTAATGTAGATGCTTAGGATAGACAGATGAATTTTCCAACAGTAGGTCAATTTATGATTTATTTCAACTTAGATGCCTAATTTTTGGACATATAAACCCAGGTAAGATTAACTAACTCCTGTAGGTCTCCAGTGGTATTATTACTGATTTGTATTCAAAGACCCCAGTCAGAACACATACCCATGAGCAAGTACAAAACTCTGAGAAGTTTAAAAAATATTCACATGCTTTTTTTCTGATTTATTTAGCCACAGTTGCAAACTAGGTTGGCAAATGTACAAGGAGGCAGATGAGTTACACAAGAATTGAAGTCCTTTTCTTTCAGCTGTTACACTGCATGATCTTTGCAGAGAGATCCTGGTTCTTTAGAAATAACAGACCAGAAACAATTTCATAGAACAATAGGTGTGTCAGTTTGTTAGCTTTGCCCCTGCTTTGTACATAATTTGGCACATCTCTAATCTAGAAATCTTTCTAAAGCATCTATTCAGCTTTTCTTCTCTGCCATTGAGTGTAATGGAAAAAAGAACTGGAAGGCAAGAAAATACATTCACTCAGCTATTTAGTGCAAGGATCTCAATGAAATAAAGAAATTCTTTAATGACATTACACAGTTTATTAGTTGGCATGTGTCTGGAAAGCCAATGACTCCTGAATACCTTTGAAGTAATAACTCCACCCTGACAGGACATGATGGCATCTGACAGGGAGCCACAGTGGAAATCTGAGCGGTTGATCAAATCTCTTTCTGAGTAGATCACCTGGGCTAGCACTCATCAGGTTCCAATTGTGGCAAAATTAGGCTGTAACTCATCCATCAGATATTTTTTTCCTGTGGGAAAGAGTTTATGTCAAGTTATCTATTGTCATCAAAACATCAGATAACAAAGGCATGACATTTAATTTATTCTCAGATTCTTTTTTTTTCCTCTTTTTAAGATTACACAACATGGTTTAAGAAATCAGTTTCTGCAGATTTATAGAAGGTCATTTGCAATGTTGGCCTGAAACTATTGCTTAGCTGTCTGAGGTAGGGTGTTTATGATGACATTTTCAATTTGTTTTACTGACATAAGAGACATATATGGGTTTTTTTATGTCATCATGGGCCAGAGCGGTGAGCAAGAAGGTGAAAAGGAGAAAGACAAGGGAAACAAATAAATGCATTATTTTTTCAAGTAAAAAGAGATTGTTAAAATTTAGAACAATATTTTTTCAGGAGATAATGATGAAAGATTCTTGAAGTAGATTTATACTTGATTTCTTATCATGCTACAACTTATCTGTCTTGCATCTTCATTTGAAAAAAAAGATATAAGTACATCCATTCACAATTATGTTTATTATTACTACCAGGGGGGATTGAGGTCATTCATACTTGAAATTTGCATAAGGATTCAAGGGTATCTGCCAACAGAAAAATATTGAATTAACCAGAGAAAAAGCCAACACACATATTTATCCACTTTTGGGTATACTGATTAACAAGAGTCAATTTGTAATCATCTTCACACACTATTTTTAGAAATATTCTTCTATTGATTTACCATCTGCACGAAATYGTAAAAGATTTTTCTCTCTTTGGTAAATATTTCTGAGAAAAAGAGTGGTAAGAGCTTAAGAAACTCTGCTTGGAATACATAATCATCCTGCATTCCTTCTAAGGCAGTCTAGATATCTAACTCAAGGCAAAAATAATTAATGTGCATGGGGATTTTAGCAATATGAAGGAAAAAAGAGAGCTGCTGAATTAATTGAAACAAATAAATCTTTGCAAGACCAGTCTCAGGAAAACTCTTAGTCAGCATATAATGTTTTGTGGTGGGCATAAACAGGACATTATGCAAGATAGGAGAAAGTGATTTTTTAAAATGTATATATAATTTATATGTATAAGTGAAGGAGGCTTGGGTTCATGTTGTTCTCTAACATAAGACTTTCCTATATATTTAGTCTTTATTCTGTAAGGTGTTCTAGCAGAATACTTGGAGGAAATAACTCTCCAGGCAGATATTTATTGTTTCCTTGCACAAGCAGATACTAAATGCAGGGTTTTAACTTTGAGGCTCAGGTTTCTTTGCTACAGTTCTATTTTACCCACATAGGTAGTGCATCCCTAAGGACAAAGATTATTTTTTCCTCTGTGTCCATTCAGAAACTGCCATAGGACAACCTTCATTTTTATACATAATTTTGGAAGMAAGTTCCATAAGTGAAGTATATTCTAACATAGTTCCCAAATTTAAAAACATTTGGATTACATCYCTTAAGTAAACCAACATATATCAAAATTTGTCAGAGATGAAGACTTTTATGTGACAAATTTGAACTTCTCCACAGGTTATGACTGTTTGTTTGCTTAGTTGATTGTTTGTTTGAGATTTTTGCTTTCTTTTCTATTTTCTTCCTCCCCCTGAATTATATTTCATGGGTCTATTTTCAAGACTCGTCTACAAACTTTCAGAAATGCAGCATAGAAAGCAGAACTTAGATTATTCACCATTTAATTAAAGTATGGTTCTACTATGCTTCTTTTTAAAATAGGTAACTATCTACTGAAAAATCTTCTCACAGGACATAGCAATAATTTGAAGAGAGAGTACCAGTAACATCGTATTTAAAAATACAGCCAAAAATGTAGATATTTAGCAAAAGTTTGCTTCTGATCTGCTAACAGCAAGGATAAAAATAGAAATACTGTAATTCCTTATGAAAAAAATAATCATAGTGGGCATTGATACTCAAGTATATTAAACACTTCACTTGATTTGAGTGGGGCCTCTTAAATGTGCAAATATGAACACTTTGGTGAAGGAATAGATAAGTTGGTTGAATCCAAAGAATGACAAATAATATTGTATAACAGGTTCATGAATGTTGACAAGCAATTACGTAAATTGCTGAAATACTTCTGTTTTATTTCTTTAGAGGTTTTTCAGAATATGTTAAACAGCCATGTAAAGGTGCTCAAGTACAGTTGATTCTGCCTTTGAGCAGGGTCAGAGTGATATGTTTCCTTCGGTGTTTTTTTACTTGCAAGATTTATACTAAACTTTACATGTCTCTGAAGCTTCAGTGGACTAACTCACATGAAKTGAGTTGAACACTTAAATAGTTGTTTGCAGGTGAACTAGCAAAAGTATGTATGGCATTATTTACATACAGAGAATGAGAGACAGAGGTGAATGGAGACATAATTACTCCTTTGCTCCTCTATGCTTCCTAAAAGGAAGGGAAATCTAAAAAATAGGTCTTTGGGCTGAAACAAAATGTGAATATCTTCTACAGAAAGAGTAACATTCCTGAGTGTTATGAGGAACTGAAAGAAGAGCCCATTGAGATGGTCTCAGCATTCATACTTAGTGCCTTCTATATTTATGATGTCTCTCTTGCTTGTCTATTTCTTGAAATAAAACTCTCTCTTATGAGCCATTTGAACAATACTGAAAACCACAGCCAAGTCTTTCTGGGAAGTGCTGTAAACATAAGCTCTATTTATTTTTTTACAAATATTGTAAATATTTTTTCTATATGTAGAGAAAAACTTAAATGCAACAATAAAGACCAGACTTGCTAAGAAGAGCTATTCCACCAGAAAATAGAAAGGAAGTTTAAATACTGACATATAGACAAATTATATAAACACTGCATTATACACAGCTTGTCATAAAATACTTCTTGATTTCTTGTGATGACTCAGTTACTTTACACTTGGATGTTTTTTGTGAGTGTGCACACATATGTGGAAAGGAAAGATCTTTTCCATATATGTGTACACACTCACAAAAACACTTGGAAGTTGAAAAATTTGCAAGTAACTATGACCTGTCATCTGTAAAATATAAAAACATTTATTGTAACATCAGGATCTTTAAAGCTTTTGTAAATGGAATGCAACTTCTGCATTACAGGGAATGCACTGCAGACCTGAGGTGAAAAGYCTCTCTGCATCTTTCTTATACATTGAAAGGCTGCAGTAAGGTTTCCCCAGAGCCACCTTCTCTTCCCCAGACTGAGCTACTCCAACTCTCTTGATCTTTCCTTATAGAACAGATGTTCCAATTAAACCAAATGACCTCAACTGAATTTAACCTAGGAGTCTGCTAAAGAAATGCATCGTCCTTATCCTTCTAGTCTTGGCAGAATTGGCTTTTACCTTTTATTTAGCTGAAATACAGAGAAAAATCTGGTGTTATTAGTGGGAGTACAACTATGAAGGACTCCAGGAATTTTCAATTTATTCATGTGATCAGCTCTTGACCTCAGACCTGTTGGGGAATCCACTATTAAACTAAAAAATTATAGAATTATTAAATGTAGTTAATTTTTTTATGCAAGGGCTACATGGAAAATGTGGTATGGTTGGTATGAAGGAGAAATTTGTTCCTCTAGTACTAATATCTGCACTTTTTAAAGAAAATTGAATCAACCGTCATGAATTTGCAGTTAAGTGGGGTTTTTTTAATTTTAAATGTTTCCTCAATTTCTTCCTTTGTTTTTGCAGATGCAGCACTAATTAAAATTAAAGTAGAAAAAAACAATGAGGAAAATATTTCTTTAATTCCAACTGTTAAGAGTCTACGAAACTTGAAGCAGATGATGGCATGCAGACCATATCTAATTGTATGCCACATTTTACTAATTCCTCACAGGTTCAGGCAGGCAGATGCAAGAGGTTTAGACAATACCATTAAGCATCCCACAAAAATGAGAAATAACTTGCTAAGACTAGTATTTTCAAATTTCAGAGCCTAAAGCTATTGGAACATGTTGATGAAACAAAAAAAGCCTCTGCAATGTTTAGTATCCAGGACATTTGAAGAATGCTGAACACTGAGTGCTGAATGTTCAAGTATATAGTGGAAATATGAAGGTTTGATAATCCTTCTTTTAAATACTTTGAAAGATTTTTCTTCTAAAATATTTTTCCAAATACCAAAGGAGAAAAAAATCCTCAAGGAAATTATAATGTATGAGCTACAACTTAATAAAGTTTTTAATTCAAATTTTGAAATTCTTTTGTGAATACACATGATTTTTTGGTAGTACATGATATTTTAGTGTATCTCATTAGGTATCCAAGTTTGAAATGCTTTGACATCAAGTTCAGGAGGCGAGTTATCACCAAAGGAGCTCCTCTTTCATATAACCTAAATGCTTGTACCCTTGTTTTGATTCCCTTGGATTCTAGTTTTGTTTGTTTACACTCCTTGCTGCAAAGGAGTTTGGTGTTTGCTGTTTGGTGAGCACAGGAAATGCAACAGCTTTGAACAGAGTATATATTTCATATATTTCTGCAGTAATTATTTCCTTTTTTCTGTTTGCATGTCCCTTTGCACATTTCAAAAGCAATCCCTGGCAAGAGAAATCCTAYCAAAAATTCTCCAGGGAACTTTCAAAGTGAAAGCACAAGATATCTTTATATGTGCACTCAGAGGCAAGGCGGCTTGCAAGGGCCCAGGAGACAAGCTGTCAGATCACTGGCACCATCATTACAGTAAGATGTACTTTTGGCCAAGGCAGCATGTGGTACATATTTGACTCGGGGTTTTCTGACTCTGTGACAGAAGCATGCCTTTGTTACTTATTCTACAACAAAAAATCATCTTGAGTTTAGCTGAAGCAAAAAGGGAGGAAAAGAGTCAGGTAACTTGTAAGTACTGTCAAAGGGTTAGGGTTTGGGGCAAAGGGGCAGCTGTAAAGCTGTGCAAACTCAAAGGTAATGCTATTTCAAACATAATTCTGTTTTAAACATTATTCTCTGACAGAGAAATCCTGAAGCTTGTCTTGTGTTTGCATGCACACTTGCACCGACAAATTGCGTAATTGATATGTGTGCATACACTTTTGATTAATCATAATYAAAACTCAGGAATAAAGGTACAAAGGCAAAAGTTTTAGGTAAAGTTAACAGAAGTYGTGAAAAGAGATAAGGCATTTGAAAGTACCACTTTCCATCCAAATTCAAAATAGACAAAAAAATAATATATTGAAGAATGACAATGACAACATCCAGCTTTCCTCAAAATAGGARGGATTTCATTACAACATTTCAAAAATAAGACTGGAAATGGTATGCATGGGTGCATCAAGTATTAGTGTATTAGTTACACAACATACTTGTTCTTACAGCCTGAATTTGTGTCTCCTGCTCATAGCGGGGTGGTATAACAGAGTACAAATCCTGTCACCCTAGCTCAGGTGATGATATATGGGTTCATGTACTTGTTTCCAAGAGGCCAAAATTAACTAAATGTTTTTCATGCTTTTCATCCCTTTTTACTTGTTTCTACTATGCATATAAATTATTATTTAATTTCATGTATTCTCTGGATCATGCCTTCAATTTGCAGACCAAACCTAAGAAAAAAGATTTAGGAAATCCCCTATATGAGAAGCTTATTTTCTGTCAATCTTTGTGGATTTCAGAAATATTAGTTAATCTAAGACAGTCAACACGGGATTTCCTTTTCATCTTTTAAAATATAGCTACGATGACAATTGAAAACAATTAACAATTTTCTTATTATTTCTTTCCTTTTTCCTTTGTTATATTTTTCACAGGTATTAATGCCATTGAATTAAAAAAATCTTGGGCTTAGTTGACTCCTTTCAATACAGCTCATTTACAAAACATACAGTAATACTGCAGTACTTGACCCTGAGGCTTATAAGTAGTTGAGTTTGGGTGCATTATGCCAGAAGAACAAATTGTTAAGGATGAGAGATGCAATGGCTTTGAGCATGGGCAGAAGTGGGAAAAAAGAAAAAACACACAGAATGGACAGTATGAAAAAAGCATATGAATGGAAAGTTTGAGCTGGAAATCATGAGCTAAAGAGAGTCAAGAGGGAAAAAAGAAAACAACACCTTAGTGAAAAGCTAGGCTGAACTTGAAAGGTGAATTGGAGAAGTGGAGTTACTAGTCTTCCTCTTCCTATAACATGGCAGAATGAAAAAAAAAACCAAAAACAACTAGCAAAACCAACTCAAAACTCAGAAAGTGGAAGTACTTTAAACAGCTCTCTTAGGCTGGATGAAAGTAGTTGATGACAAAGAAAGAAGTAGTAGCTTTCCTGGCTTTATTAAAATATATGTTCATTTGAGCTGTGACTGGTTGCAGTAATGTGTACAATTTCCAAGTTAAGAAATTTGGTGTCACCAGCAGCTTTGAGAGTAACAAGTTGTAGCTTGTTTATTTGATTATATTTTAAAAGGGTACAACTCTTCCTGTCATACTACTCATGCTATATAAATTATTCCAAGTACAAGCAAATTGTCTTTAACGGCATGGGGCAGGTGTCTCAAATCTACACATAAATCAATGTCACAGCAAAAAGAAAGGACATTGCAATAATTGCCCATAAAGCAACACAGAATTGTGTGAGATTTAGGTCCTGTTCAACGAGGTAATTCCACACAAATGTGTGGGCTTTACATGCTCACAAAGTTGTCCAAAGAAACATGTCACAGAATTAGGGACTTAACAGTTAGCCTTGTGTGTTGAAACAGCCCCCGTTTTTTTTCCAACCACAAGTGAGTGTACTTAAAGGCCTAGAAAAAAACTTCCAAAAAACCTTCCATATCCAGTTTTGTCTTTATYACTAAATAATCAGAATAATTTCTTTTCCCATTTTATATTTGGTACAATGAATCAACAGGATTTGTAGAAGAGAGGAGGGCTGTTCTTTAGAAGGACTTTTCATCCTGTATCCTGCAATATTCTTTATCCCARTTAGGGTGTTACCATTGGGATATGTGAAAAAGCAAATTGGTAAAAAAAAAGGTTGGCTAATCAGGATCAAAAAKATGTTAATGGATCATTTAATCCAGCTGGAGACCAGTTTAAACCAGCTGGAATACTCCAGGGTGGAGTATCCCAGGGGGCTGTCTTCAGACCTGTCCTGTTTAACACATTTACCCATGACCCGGAAGAGACACTGTGTGCACTCTTGCAAGTTTGCAGAAAGAGAAAACCTGATAGGAGCAGTTAATATGCCAAGGACAGGACTGTCATCCAGATGAACTGGGACCTGGTAGAGAAATGGGCCAAGAGATACCTTATGAAATTCAGAAAAGCCAAAGAAAATCTCTGCCAATAAAGGAATGTCTCTTGAAATGATATGAGGTGGAGATTGACCTGTGGGGAAAAAGCTCTGCCAGAAAGAACCTGGGGGCTTAGTGGACAATGAGATGAGCCAGCTGTGCCCTGGCAGCAAAGATGGCCAACAGCTTCCTGGGCTGCTTTAGCAGAAAAAGAGCCAGCATACTGAGGAAAGGGATTATCCCTCTCTGCTCAGCATTTCTTAGACTACAGCTAAAACACTGTTCCCAGTTTTGGTTCCCCCAACCTAAAACAAACTTTGATAAACTTGAAGAAGTGCAGTGCAGATCCACTGTGGCGACTGGAGGCTGGAGTACACACCCTGTGAGGAGACACTGAGGGAAAAGGCTGGTCCAGCCTGAAGCAGAGATGGCCTCAGGCAGGAAAAGCAGCTGCCCCCTTGCATCTGGAAGGAGACACCAAGGCAAAGTCGAGCTCTTCACAAACATGTGTGGTGGGAGTACAAGAAGGAACAGACATCGACTGAACCAGGAGAGGTTCTGACTGCTTATAAGAAAAAGCCTGTAGAAATAAAAGTAACAGTTTTAACAAATATAGGAAGTGAACAGTAAAGTAATACGTGTGAACAGCTTTCTGTGACTAACTATTCTTTACATTCTCTTGTAAAAAAAATTAAAGCCCAGGGCTCTTAGAAGCAAAAAAGGGCTATAGAAACCAAAGCTATAAACTCARCTTCAAAGAAAAGCTCAAGGGATAACACTATCATGTAGAGGTACCTCAATTAATAAACCAGAAAGCAAAGTAAGGGAGTCAAATAAGTAACAGTCACTTAGGAAGCTATTAGAAGACGTGGTGGAGAACAGACTGTTAGTTATTGTGTATCTCCTAAGAACACAGCTTTAATAGTATCAGTATCACATATATATCAATACAATGCAAATGCAGTCAATCAGGAGCTGAGTCACATGCTGCAACTATACAGGTGGCTAATGACCTTATAGATTTTTTTGAGATTGGAATCATCTGTTTGTCTTTCAGAGGACTACCACAGCAATCTGTTTAAAGCCTCAGCACAAATATTGCTCATTATCACACAATAAATTGCTTCAATGGATCACAAACAAAGAGCAGTGAGAGAGATACTTAGTGAAGTAGAAGGAAGGAGATTGATAATGTGGGGAGAAACATTCATTCCCAGCATCTAAGTGGATAGTTAATAACCCTTTTTCAGAAGCATTTTATGTTGTCATACCAAAGCTGTACAAATGAGACATGCAGAGCGCAATTCCTTGCTAAAACATTGCCCATTTGTAATTTTTTTTATTGCTTTTGTAGCATGCATACAGTTTGGAAGCATGCAGATGCATCATTAATTATTTCTGATAACAGAGAAGTGCTCAACTTTTCCATATATTTTCCAAATCCTGGCATGGCAGATTCCCAGAAGCTAAGAACTTTAAATGGACAAAAGAGATTATCTAGGGAAATAGGATGGACGACTGTCACTGAGGGACCAGGAAAGGCAAGCAGGCATCCTGTGAGTTTCAATTATTTCTTTTACCCCCCAATTTGTTTTGTGAATCTAAGTTGGCTCCATTTTAAAAGCAAAAATAATAAAACAGTCTCACTTCCCTAATAAGTTCCCAGCAAATTTGTATAATAAAACCCCAAACAAACAAAAAAWCCCCAAGGCACAGCTTCCTAGTTCAAAGATTTTTCTGAGTATTTTTTGGGGGGTTGTTGTGGAGCATGTTTATATATATATAACATACATAAATATTTATATATATGTATATATATTATATATAACTTTCTACAGAGAGGATATCCACAGCTTAGGTTACCAAATTTCTAGAAATTAAAGAAGCTTAAAGAAAAGAGAGAAAATATGATTGTTCAGGCTAGGTTTTGTAACAGTTTAAGATTGTCTCTAGGGAATGCAGTATATCTAGATACCCACAAATGTTTTCTGTAGCACATTGAAAGCTGCAACACACTTCATATAATTAGTGAGAGCCATTGTTATGCTGAAAATGTTCTGAGACCAAAACAAGCTTGCCAGGAAGTTACCAGCCAAGAGACAAAAAAAGCTGACTTGGAACAAGGGCTGCTTTACTTGTGAATGATGCCAAGAGACAAAACTGAGGTATTCTCGGTTGAGACTTTAACAGCTAGAAGAAAATAAAATGTAGGGATCAACTGTTCATGGAAGATACTGTAAAGTTCCTTCTGGATGGAGGAAATTAATTTTGCATAGCTGAGGTGGAACATGGTAGTCTGTATTGAGTAAAACCAGAGAGTAGAGAGGAACCAAGAGAAAAAAACTTGTGGTCCTGGCCAGAGCACACTCTTGCAAGGCACAGGGTTCTGTGATACAATCAGGTTCCAGGCTACTCCACAGAGAATCTTAGTCTGGTAAAATCTCACATAGCAGTAGTTTTGTCCATTTGTATTAAGTACATGTTGAGGTAATTTAATTCATTCTTTGACTGAGAAAATAGCATGTTTTTATATTTGTGTTTTGAAGCATCAATTTAAACCTAGTCAGTTATTTATTCACACTGGGCTTGCCTTATTTAACAAAGAGCTGGCAAACAGACTGAGCACCCGGGTTGTGGCAGATTTCACCAATGAGCAGCAGTTTTCCCAACCAGTAAGCCTCACCTCCGTGCTTGATAAGTTCATGAAGTAGAATTTCCTGGAAGATGTGTCAAAATATACAGAAGACAGGGAACTGAACATATGGCTTCATCACCTGTTTCACTTAGTTGCCTTTTATGGTGAAGCAACTACATCAGTGGACAAGGGAAGATTTTTAGATGTCATCTATCAAAACTTCTTTAGGGCCTTTAATGCAGCCCTTCCCAATACTCTTATCACTAAATTTCAAAACTATGGGTTTTCCATTAGATGGAATTGTTAGATGGGTTAGGAATTGGCTGGATGGCACATCCACAGAGTTAGAGCCAATGGCTCAGATTCAAGAGGAACCCAGTAATGGGTGGTGTCCCTCAAGGGTTCATCGTATTGGTTCAAGTGGGACCAATACTAATTAATGTCTTCATCATAGACATGGTAGGATCCCTTCTATGGCTCAGAGCAGTATTATCTGCATAGAAAGTAAAAGGCCATAACGTGATTTTGAAGGTCTTCTTGAGCCTTGGGAGTTCAGAGATTCGACCAGTGAGAACAGTAACCACCTGGGTATGCAGGTGTTCCTCAGATAGGATGAGGAGCTGGCCTTGCCTTGTCCAGCTGCTCCTTCACAGTCAAGGCCAGTAATTGGCCATCAGTCTCCCATGCCAGCACAGCACCAAAACCAAATGTGCCAATCCCAGAGAATGTCACTCCTAGGGACAATCACAGAATCACAGGATCACTAGATTGGAAGAAACCTTCAATACTATCGAGTTCAACACATGCCCTAACACCTCAACTAAACCATGGCGCCAAGTGCCACATCCAGTCTTTTTTTAAACACATCAGAGATGGTGACTCCACCACTCCCCTGGGCAGACCATTCCGGTACTTCATCTTTCAAAGCATGAGATTTAGTTGGCCAGAATGGATTCTCCCATCCAGAATGCTTTCCTGAAGTAATTTAACAAAAGATAATTTATGAAAAATAATTTTTTGCTGCACTAGTTCTATGTTAATCTTCTTTAAACAAAACAGTAAAAATAGATATTGTGAAGTTTAAAAAGAAAAGGAAGATAATAATAGCCAACATCATCCCCAGAACATATGTTTAAAGATTACCTGAAACCAAGAATTCCAGATTTGCTACTTGGTTAGAAAATCAATATTAACTCTCAACTGTGATGTAAGATCATGTAGTATAGCTAAGCAAATTAACAGACCTCCACTGTATTCTAAGCATTGGGGGAAACTGTTGGATTTTTGTTTTGTTTGATTGCTTCTGTTTTTCTTTTCTTTGGTTTAAACTCAAAACCATCCTCCAACTAGAGCTTGTCTTTGCTAGTCAGTTCTTCCTGACTGAGTTGTCCTAAAAATAGAATTCCTGAGACGCTCTTTTTTGCTTTGGCATTGGCTTGTGCTGATTCACCTCAGCAAAGACAGCCTGACAGGACTGGTAGAAGGACCTAGAAATTACTTGGCAGATTATGGTCCTCTCTAAGTCACACTTGGCTGTCAATTGCATGTCTGACTGGTGATACAGGTCTAGACAAAGTTACTGTGTGCTGACATTCCAAATCTGAGGTCTGTGCTCCTTATACTGAATGTATTATTGCCTCTTGCTCAATAAGACCAGTCTAGAACTGATTCTTGAACAAACCTCTGTGTTTATGCCTTGAAATCTTGCTTTAGGACTCTGAAAATGACCATATAATGGAAAACACACCCTCACAATATTTTTTGTCTTTTTATAAAGTGAAACAGACTAATCATTGCTTTTAAAACTGTGGATTATTCTAAGACAAACTCAGCATGCCACACTGAGAGTGTTGAATTTGTATTCACTGTGGAGAGGAATGAGCTGAATCTCTCCTGCTTGGGAGAAAATCTGTTTGGGAAAGTTGGATATAATATCCTTTATGTGATATATTGCAAGAAAATAAATCTAGGCTAACTTCCTGATGATCCTAACATCACTAATGATCTACCTAAAATCTAGACTATGCATGACCAACATATCTGTATTGCAGTAGTGGCCAGAAAAAACTCTGACTTTTTTGAAACTTTCCACAGGCTCTGAACTATCTTCATCTCTTACAGTAGAGTCCAAGACATTACAGCATCTGGTTTTATATTACAGTGGAATTTCAGGATAGGCTAACTTCCTAACTYAAAGCACAGAGACCTTTGATTCTTTTCCATTTCAGTACAAAGTAAACTAACTTAAATTGTTAACATCACACCTTTTGGAAGTTGCCAAATTTCTTTTCCAGCTCACAGTCATAYAGCATACACCTTAGAGGCTGATTTACATCTTCACAGGAGTCCATATTAGAGGGACAATTAGCTGAAAATTTCTAGTTAAAATTCATTTTGTTTGATTTCAAACAGATCAGCTAAAAGTTAGACCAATGTACTTTTATGGTTGTCTGAGTTTGCATATTACATTTCTATTAATAAGGTGTATATAAATTGATTTGTAATTGGTCAAATGTGCTTAACAGATAKCTTTTTCTCCACATAGCCTTTGCAAACGCCAAGTTACTCAAAACTCAAAACATCTTCTTTCCATATAATTCTCCCTTTCAAGGCTTTGAAACAATTAATCTACCACTGTATTCTAATAAAACCAGTTAAATTTTCAAATAGATATGTGAGGATTTAAATGTTTTGCTGACTTTAGCAGGGCCAATGTAGATAAATTCATATGTTGTGTTTCAAATATGTATCCCTTCTAGCTTAAGGAAACCTATACACTGAATTCACAATGGTGGCATGAAAGTGTAATAACAAACAGCATTAAAACCTCCTAGAATTTCCAAAGAACTTATGAATACACTTCCTATGACTTGTTTTTCATATTTGAGYAGAGAAGCCTGAGATCACAGTAAGAAAATCAAATTCCTTTTTCACAGTGAAAAGTGGGGAGGAGTTTATTTGTTGTAATTTGAAATGCAACAAATGTTTCCCTAAACAAAGAAATATATCAACACACATCATGCTGACTTGAGGTAGCAAAGGAGTTTATGACATCTCATTCATCCATTTTCCCAGTGACTCTCCAGTCCTTTGGTTTATYATCTGTCAAGCTCTGCTTTTGATGGGGTTTGGAGACCTTAAAATGTACTAGAATAATTTCTGCACAGAGTAAAATATTCTGGCAAAGGCAGATGGTAGACAAGTTCTGGTAGGCTGCAGCTTAGCAGCTTAGGTACTGAAACAAATCTGTGAAGAGCACGTCTGTAAATTCATATCTGTGATGCAAAAGCATTTGGAAAAAGAAAAAAAAAAAAGTTCTACAAAGCTGGATATTACTGTTGAAAGCTGCAAAAAATAGGAAAGTGAGGAGACTTTGTAAACATCTGCAAATTATCTTTATCTAGCTACAAAGTCCTCCAGAACAGAGTCTACCTGAAGAACACAAACMCATGCCCCTCAGTTTAGCATTTCATCAGGCTATGTTTATTTGTTTCATATGAAGTGGTGTGCTCAGATGGAAGCATCTTGCATTAAACTCTAGCCCCTGAAGAACTGAGTGTGAGGTTTTGGGAAAAGGTACATTTAAGGTGGCAGGAAAATGGAGCAGACAGCCTTAATTATGAAGTCTAGAGCAGCTGGGCTGTGACGTCTTGTTTCTGGGAAGAAACCATAAACGGACAACCCGAGGCCAGGAAATTTATTGGACGGGCACAGAACAGGGAGGGAGGGATGGCTCAGAGTACCTGGCTCAGCAGACTTGGAAACAGCACAGCAATCTAGTGGATGGTGTGCAGAGGGAGTGTAAACGGGCTCACAAAGCTTCTCTTTCATTTTCCTTCTGGCTTGGCCAAGTTTTATCCCGAGCTCTCTGTTACCAAAAAAAGATTGGCCTAGTTATTCATCATTAAAACTCAGCTGAGTATTGGTTAGATGACTTTGGAAGCTTCAGAGCTCATTATTTCTGAATACTTGGTGGTGTTTCAACATTAATACATTTCATGTTATTAAGAAAAAGAAGAGCTAAATTAGGCTCTTGAGAAAGCATATATGTCCTTAATATTCCTATGAAATAATGCAATGCAAGTTTTTTTTCTGCTATTTCACGTTGTACTGAACAATAAAGAATAAATTTMTTTTAGCAACCAGAATTATACCCTTCCTTCATCTTAACTTTCTCACTCATTAAAAAAAAATACTCTAATTTAGTGTTAAAAAAAATTTCAGACTGATATGGTAGGCAAATATTTTCTTTGTTGGCTGGATGCTTAACAATATGTAAAATACATACCAATTATATTAAAAGATGTGTAATATACAATGGATGAATATAAATGTAATATGTTCAAAATAGAAACTTGAAAATTAGCAAAAGGCAAGTAATTTTCAGYCAACAAGATGAATATTCATTATAAGATAAGATTCATTCATAATAAAATTGAAAAATATTAATCTTAAATATTATGGTGCACAAGCTGATCCATTTTGTGGTTTTTAATGCTCTGCCAGCCAATATTAGAGTGCTATTTTGCCACTTCTCTGGASTTAGTGTTTTGTCAATGTTCCTGTGTAGAACTACCTTTTAATTGTTTTTTAGCTCTGACATAAAAATTTGCTATAGGACGAAACTTGGTATACTAGGTCTGTTTACAATAGGAACAAATRTATTTTCACTACATTTCATTTAAGTATTATATTTTGAAGATATAGAAAATATATAACAAGATATGTTTGAGGCTTCAAATTTTTACTTCATCAGAAACAAAAAGTTTGGTTTTTAAGAAAAAGATTTCTTAATAGTAAAAAAATTATTTCCCCTGGAATACTAAGAGTTGCTGCTGATAGTTTACTTGTTTTTTAAAAACTCTCCAAAATATTTAATTGTTAATAGTTCTGGCTTTGAAATAKTACTCTTTTTCACAAAAATGTCTTCCTGCTTGCCTGCTTCTCAAAGTGCAAGCATTAAGAACCACAAATTCTACAGTRTAAGCAGACAAAGCACATGATAGAAAAATATTTATTTTCCCAAGTTTTGTTTCATTTTGTGCTTTCCTGTCTGTGAAATAGTTCTTTCCACTAAAGACAGCCCAAAGTCTTTCTCAATTGCTATTTCCTGACTGATACTCCCCCTCCATCATCTTTGCTTGTTCACAAAAAATTAAAAAAAACTATAAATAAAGAACACTGTCTTCTTGGTGTGAAGCACTGAACAAGTGTACATAATTTATGCTTTACTTTGCCAGCAGTCACAGAAGAATCASAATCTCTTGCATTGCTATAGCTAGAAGAGCACAGAGAAAATTCAGTTTTAAACTGGACATTAAAATATGTCAGTGACTTTACCATGATGACATCATGTCATCTTCTTAGAGTGTCTAYTATATTTCTGTAAATATATTGTTTATCTGAAAAATTGAGGTAACAAATAGATATTTTTTTTTTTTTGGTACAAAATCTCCATCATTCTAAGGGACATTTGACCACAGGATATTTATTTTAGATAGTGAGGTCAGAGTCACAAGCTGGTTCATGCAATATGGACATATACACACTTACTCCAGTAAAAGAATGATCTTTCCCTCTAGAAAAAATATTCTTAATGTGTCAATTACATTTTTGCTGTTSAAACACAATTTTACTCTTTACTGCAGGCAATGCAAGCATGTTCTTAATAGTCTTTCACCCAGACACAGTGATTTTGTCTTTCCTCTGTTTCATGACAGTACTGCAAGCTCTGACTTCAAGAATGTCACAAGACATAAATTACTTGTGAGAAATAGAATTTGTACCATTAAAGCTCTTAAGTACTTTGGAAAGGAGTTCTTCCGTCACAGGCTTATTGAGCTGTTTCTGTGACAGTGTGGCTGTTAGCAGCTGGTGTGGATCACTGCTGGCAAGCCCAGAGTCAGGCACGCCTGCCTGGGGTACCCACAGGTGGCAGAAGAGAAACAGCTGTAGGCACATCTGCAGGTTAGCAGAGAGGAGCAATGGTCCATCAAGAGACAGCCAGGAGGTTGGAGAGCTCTGGAGCTGCCAGAAGTGATTCGTTCATGGAGCCTGAAGCTTTTAGCTTTGTTCCTGCCATGTGAGCAAGTCAAATGCACTCATTAGGATAACAGTAGCATCTAGGCCTTGGTTTTGGAAACCTATAAGCACCACTAATATGTTTTTGTGGAGGCCTTTTGAAGCTATTGTTTTAGCAGGCCTGTTGCTCTGATGAAGAAATCTACTGTAGTTGCAATAATTTTGATTTTATTGATTCATTCAGTACATTGTTGTAAATTCTTCTAGTCCTGCTATCCTAAATTGACTCTATAATAGGATTTAGTTCACAAAATCATTCAGCTATCACAAATTGTTTGCTTTTGCTCACTTAAAAATGCCATTGTGCCTTTTTTTTTCCACAGAAAGACAGCTATATTCTGAAGGCACAAGAAGCTCTCATACGGCACATCATGGTTTGCAAGCAAAATGGGTTATTCTGTCTGTTCACTCTGAGGTTGAATTAGGTSTCCGACACCAATTCTCACCTTTGAACTTGATTTTGCTGACCAGCTCTGGGTTTTTTTCAAGGTCTTAAATTTGAGCTGGGTAAAAAGTCGCTTAATAGACTGGTTTTAATTTAAAAAAAAACCCTTTGTATGCTAGCAGTCCTAAACAAAAATTAGAATTATAAATTTTATTGAATTGGTGGCCTACTRAAATTTTTAAATACAATGAAGCATTGTATTTAAGCATTGTATTTGCATTTCAAGCAGGTTTTTATTTTTTTAAACTCATACCGTTATATCTCTGACTAATACATTTTTATTCAAATCAAGAATATGCCACAAATATTCTTYATCTATTCCTCATTCTAATAAAATCCTAATATATTACACAAAGTTGTCAGGCATTCACATTACAGCTAATGTTGTTATTTCTATACAAAGTTACAGCTGTACATCACAAAAATTTTCTTCCTCTAGATCATTAGTTCTCCTCTATTATAAATGCTAATTATCTGAAATATAATAAAGAGTCTTTCAATCTCCATTTTTTCTTGGAATAATATCCAGTTTGTTTTCTAATTCACAASAATTAGGTAAAATCACACCCTCCTCATTCAGGGCAAAATAATTGCAACATCAAGATTTTAACAACCAATTTAGAACACATTAAAATTAATATGGTGGAACTCACTTTGATGAGTAACCACTGCAATGTAATATCTAATGAACCAGGATGTCAATGCAGACTTGAAATTTGAATAGTTGTTTTTACTTGCCTTTACCAAAAAGGAAAATAATGACATTTCTAAAGCAAATATTCTTCAAGTACCCTCACTGAAACTCAGAGTAATGCGTTACTGCAGAAATGGTTGTATTAAAAGGCATAGGCAGTGAGAAAAAAACCCTTCCAATTTAAGAAAAAAAMCATTAATGCAAACATTTTATGGTGAGTTACGTTGATGTTTTGCCATTACTTCAAATCTGTAACACACTGAAAAAATCTCTAGTTTGCAGAGAAATTTGTGCTTCTTTCCTTCTTCGTGTTTGTGTATCTGTAGAACTTTGAAATATAGCAGAAATGGGAACTAACCAGCTTCTTAGAATGGAATTCTACCACGCTTCAGCTTCCCTTATCTACAAATTCTGAAGATTCAGCTAAAAAGCYGACAGAACATCTGTGGTTTTTTCCTCCACATGGATGTCACCAGCACAGGAGAATCTGAAAGTAACATCTGGATCCATCTTGCTAGTTAATGGATTTTTTCCTTGAGGAATAATCTGAGCATGATAGAAGAGCAAAGGTTTACTCTATCCTGCAGAATGTCCATTATCAGGGAACTAGCATTAGGGGAGAAAAGTAATTGGCAAACTAAGCACATTCAATATGRGATTTATTCAGAATACAGATCTTACCTGCTATTTCAGTGTTGCTGCTTAAGGCAAATAGCATARCATTTGTAAATGCTGAATCTTCTCACATTTGATGTATGATATAAACCAAGATTTTAGTAATACTGCATTTTTTCATTCCGAGCCTACTATGTTTAACAAAGTGTGACTGTGGTCACAAGGGTTTTCAGGATGAGAGAGAGACAAAACTGTTGACTCCATGATTAGAAGGCTTGATTTATTATTTTATGATATATTTATTATTTTATTATATTTTATTATATATTACATTATAAGTATACTAAAAAGAAAAGGRAGGAGAAAGTTTCTCCAGAAGGCTGCTAAGCTAAGAATAGAATAGAATTAATAACAAACGCGCTCTCTTGGACTCTGTCTCAGAGAGCTCAGTCCTTGATTGGCCATTGATTATAAACCTCCAAGATGGGCCAATCACAGGTCCACCTGTTGCATTCCACAGCAGCAGATAATCATTGTTTACATTTGTTGCTGAAACTGCARCTCTCAGAAGGAAAAATCCTATGAAAGGATTTTTCGCAAAAGATGTCTGCGACAACAAGGTTTTCTAATGAGACTACAATTCTCCAGAATGTCTGTCACTGAGGCTTCTGTGCAACATATCTGCCCTCATGCATTATGCAATCCTCAGTAGAAGATTTGCCTATGGTTTTGATAGGCAAAATTTAAGAAATTAAAATAACAAAACCAAACATCCTCTTTTTAAACTGTTTTAGAAGTGGGCTAWATTTTAAATGGTAAGTTATTCCATGATGTATGTGGCAGTCTTGTAGAAGGTCTTTCATTTACACTTTTTTCTAAATCAAAGTGTATCTGTGAACTCTCTCCTGGACACAGGTTTCTGTTTGTCACAGTAGAGAACTAAATGGCAGTAGAGGTTGGCTTCCATGCTTAGATGATCATTTCCAGACTRCATGTGAGTGACAGCAACAAGGCATCTCTTTTGCAATTAAATGTGTACACTATTTAAGAGTTTGCCATCGTTCGGTTTGTTAATCAGCCATTTGTCTTTGAATTTCCTTCTTTCTCAGTTTTAGAGCTGTGCTATGTGCTATGCAAGAGTAAGGAGACATTCGTAATTACTTGAATTGTTCTTCTTTTTCCTCTTAGTATATTAGAGACTGCAGAACAGGTTACTAGAGTGTGCACTTCATCCCTTGGCAGAGGTTCTGTGCCTGAGCACCATTAGTGTCACAGAGATCCATTTGATTCCTCACAAAAGAACCATACAGGTCTTCAAATTCCTAGGATTTGAGTAATGATGCACGGCAATCTATAGCCAAGCTTTTCATGTAGGAGGATTTCCTCTTTGGTTGCTTTGTTTCACATTGGTGAGTCTAATGACTGATTAGAACCCCAATTCTAAAGATTGTGGTGAATTCAAGTGAAAATGTCCATAAAACTTTGGCTCAGCATGTAACTATTTAATATAAAAGTTTCTAAGTCATTTTGTTTTTAGACAACAGAAAAGTCTTTCTTTAAATATTCTATTCATTTGTGGAAAAATTGGACAGATAATCTCCCCAGAAATTAAATAAATAAAAACACTCTTACTGCTCTATTCTGCACCATCATTAAAAAAAMCAAACATCTTTCAAAGCATCTGGTAAACATAATTTTGTGTTTTCAATATATTTTTTGTAGAAGAATTCCAAAGAAATGTGAAGCTTCAAAAGACTCTGGTCTCAAATAATGCTACTGGAAACAATTTTCCATCCATTACAAGTAACAGGCAGTAAAAATCCACAAACAATGAACTCTTTAAATTTAAAATAACATATTATTTTAACAAAGATTTTGCTTCTTCAGGCTGTAAAAAGAAAACTCTTTAAGATTTTTTTAAGGTTTTTACTAAACTCTAAGGACATAAAAATGGCCTAAATAAATAAAGTAGCAATAATCAAAACCAAAGGCACAGGATGAAAATGACATACTAATTTTAAGTCTACACCTAATTTATAGGTCTTCATGAAATCAAATCAGACAACCCTACAATGATATATAACATGAGGAATGATCACTAAGGTTTTCAGCCTATTTCTTTTAGCTCTGTAACTTCCCTGAAAGTTAAGAATCAAACAATCTAGAGCACAGGGGCAAGGTATATCCAAATAGCACAGCAAATGTGTTTGTAAATAGTGCAGTGTCACTGTCTGAAATGGGTCTTTTGATTTGTTTGGATTTTTTTACAAGAATGACTTTCTAAGTCTTCACTACTTCTCATTTTGCTATGGCAAATGTAGAACAGATCCTTCTTTCCCCATTTTTTATATGTTTAAGGTGACATTTTACACAAAAGAGGAAACTTTAACATAATAGATATCTGTACCTAGTTCCTAGAGGATCATAAAATGCTCCATACTTGAAAMTTAACACCAGTAAATACATTTCATAATATCTCAAATGCATCTGTGAAAAAAATATTTAATTAAAGTTGGTATTTACTGACCTTGGATAGAGAAAACTAGATGTTAACAATACCACTAGATATTGTTAATATCTAGTGATATTGTTAATATCACTAGATRTTAACAATAGGAATCATATGGGGTTGCAGAGCTCTAAGCAATTGTGTTATCTTGCATCAATCCTCACTGAATTAATGAACTTATCTGTGTTGTGACCAYCACAGTTCAAAAGTAGAAAAAGAAACCCTTTGCGCTTGTTAGGGCAAACAGAATGTGATGGTTTAGGGTAAAGTAAAACTCACAAAGTATCAAGGACTCTTGTGCTTTATGCATAAAATCTACCAGTTGTACATCATATATACTCTGCGTATGCTCATTCTACATGTCTCCTCAAAGATAAACTGCTGAGTAGGAATGATCATCTAACAAATCAAAACGTCAGCCAAATCTAAAAAAATATTTTTTAAAAATTMTTTTTCCTCATGGAGTTACTTCACTGTGTTATGAAAAGAATATTGCATATTCTGTTAAAACACCCCAAAACAAAACAGCCCACTGCTGCAAGAAAAATAGTGTTTTCCAAATAACTCTAGAGAATTATGTGGCTAACCCTTATGGGTTTGAAATAATCTGACCTAACAGTTCAAGCTTTTGCTCTAATCTAACAATAAAGGAAAAGTCATACATTTATGACTTTGTAATGCACAGTATGCTCCAATGCTGTTTTTGTAGTTTATGTGGATGCTCTGCAAATCCATCTGTCCCTCCATAGCTGTAGTCTGGCACTAGCCAAATTATCTCTGAAAAGAATGTTCCATAAAAAATTCCATAATGGAGCTGCAAGCACAAGGCACGTGACTACTGTTAGGAAAAATGAAAAATGTTCACATTTTATGGTCTTAATTTCTGCATTAAGTAGTTCTTACCTTTCATTTTTCTGGCCTGAAGAATGGAAGTGACTGTCTATCATTTCAAACCTTCAAAATCTAGATATCTGAGGGAAAATGATATACTGAAGTTGCATGTCCTTCCTTTATATGCAGGTATAGAGATTGACACACTTTTTTGTTGGCTTTGGTTTTTTGTTTTTAGGTTTTTTTTCTTTATAGCATAGATTGGCTGTGTTATTTTGGCTGTGGGAAACTCCTTTCCATGAGGAGGGCTGATATCATCATCACAAAAAACAAATATAAAGATTAACATATTTAATTTTTTTTTATGTTATACAAGGTGAAAGCAAAACTGCAAAACATTTACTGTTCATCCACAAAACTAATTAGAGTTCCTGTCAGGCTGGGAGAAATATAGGAAATTGCTATTTCTGTTCAAAATACTTAGTTTTTCCATATGCAGATGGAAAAATTTTCAGCCACTCCTACAATSTTTTTAATCATATATATGCACCTGAGTACAGCAGACTCTATAGCCTATTTAACAGAAAACTCTTTCAGAATAAGGGGAACTCCACATCCCTGAACACAAACTAAAACAGCAAGGGGAAGGTGCTGAGCTATGCCTTCAGAACTGGGGTGATCTTTCTGAGTAAGGTCTGAAGCACAACATGACTGACACACAGAGCTGTGCCCTAACAGTGCCTCCCACATCTGTAAAACAAGAAAGGAAAGGCAGTCAAAGCACCTTAAAGTAAATGTCTAAGGACTTCATTCTGTTGTCTAAAGGCAGGTATCTGTTGGCATCTGAAAAGTCCTGCAGTCCTGGAAACACCCAGGTGGAGTTGAACATTGGGATGCAGGATTTATGGGATATCTATGCCATAAAGAATAGGCATTGGGAGAACAAAAAGGAAATCTTATGGCAAATTAAATGGCATTACATGCCTCTCCCTAGGCAACCAAATCACACCAAGATAATAACCTGAAACGCTTTGGAGAAAATGTAAGTCACCTATCCCAATTCTTCACAACTGATTAAGGTATTACATTAGCTCAAATTTTTGAGCTGGAGTTACTGTGTTCAGATAAAATTTCTCAGTCATCTGCACTGACTGTACACGGATTGCATGGCGCAGCAGATTTTGAGAGTGCTACCTGGGTCCTGTGTGGAGGAAGTTAAGATAAATAACACACTCATGGAGTGCAGCCCAATGCAACCCAGCTGCTAATGAGAATCCAGTCTGTGGAATCAGAGTAGAGCTTAGCCTAAGCAAGAAATCCTGAAACGCATATGACTAGATGTTGGGACCACTACTTGTTTCCCTGTGCAGATWTAATTTTTTTGAATGATACTGTTTGCTAAAGTAGATATAATTAACATATAACCTGTTTTCAGTGACTATGTAGCAACACTCTAACTCCTTCACATCAGCTGAAGCAGTTTATTTCTGTCAGAGATGCAAGCATTTCCAGGAGAAGAGAGGTTCTCCACCTCAGCTGCTGAAACCATCCTGCTGGCAGTCAGTACCAAAGAGCCCTGAGCAGAACAGGCTCTTAATAAAAAAAAGAAAACCAAAAAAAACCAAACATGGGAATCCAGATGCCACAACAGTTCATATACTGGATTGTATATATGTTCATCTACAACACTCCTAGAAAGTGTCTATTTCCTCTCAAGGTCCCCATGCTCTACAAATTGTCCAGGCTTCTGAGGATGAGTTATCTGACTCCTGTCCAGCCATCATTTCTCTTCTCCAATCTGTAGATGCAGAGGGGTCTTTAAATGAATTTAACTAAAGCATTAAGAAACCTTCAAAAAACCTGAATCTGATTTCATTCAAATATACTAACAGAGATCAAATATACTAACAGAAATAAACAAGCTGTGAAGATTGCATAATCTAGKTTTTGACCATATTCTGTATGTGGCCTAATTAAGGACATTCTTGAAAATATAGGCAGCAAGTACCTGATAAAATATTTTTCTCAAGGTAATTAGGCAGACTACAGACAATGTTGTACTTCAAACTGTATAATGTTAAAGGTATAGTAGAGATAGGGATAACATTTCTGTGCATTCTTAAGCACCTAAATTTAGGCATTTAGAAAATTTGCTGGAAAGTCTTAGAGACTWAAGCAAACCTGAAATCAAGTCTGACTATACTCACTTGAATGTGATACTGTGTGATACTTTGTAGGTTATAAATTTTTGATCTGGCCTAGGAGATTACTACCATGAGATTTTTTACTAGACCTTGCTAATATTTTTTTAGAAATGTTTATTGTGAAGACGCTTCCCTATTTGATAGATTTCTGTGTAATTTTTATCAGTTTGCTAAAAAGCCACAAACAGCAATGAATATAACAGGAATACATGAAAAAAAAAGCTTTGAGAGCTAAAGAAATAGGTGTAGTTCATGTGTATTCTGAGAAATGCCTTCAGTACATGTTAGTCTTGAACAGTATTAGTGTCAATGACAGCCTGCCACTGCCTTTGTGCAGGGCACTGGTAGACTATTGCATATAGAAAAGTATGATAATTTTACAGATTCAGCTGTGGTTTGGAAGAATGAGGTGATTATGTCTGTAACCTTTGAACCCTCATATCCAAAGCACAAAGGATAATTTCATTGACATGTGTAATTGCTCTCTTCAACTATCCTAATGTCTTTTTCATCCCAGACTCCAGTGCCATGCTGTTCTTTTGCATCTCTGCTGTGAGAGAGGCTCGAATGGCAGGCWGTGAATCATTAAACTCTGAATAGAGCTGCATCTACTTGGAAAGGTTTACAGCTGCTGTTTGATCCAGCCCCAAAACTTACATTTGTGTGACATTGCATYTGCTCATCAAATTAAATTCGCTTATAAAAAAAACCATTATTGTATTATGAATGCCACATTTCCAATTATTTCAAACCACCGATGTCACTGTTCTAAATGTATGTCTAAATCTTAATGACATATTAAAATAATGAGAAATTGCATGCAACTCAGGAACTTCTTTTTTTTTCCTCATCCAAAAGTTCATTACATTTTTCAAGAGTCTGGCACACAATTTTACAAAACATTGCATGAATATATTGCAATATTGATACAAATTCAATGTTTGGACACTCTCTTGTTTTCTTCTCCACAGATTCTTTCCAAAGTACACTATTCATTGATTTTGAATAAATTATTATGTATATCAACCCTTAGAAACTTAAGGGATGAAATATTTAGACTCCCCAAAATGCTGATACTTCTAATTTCTGTCCCATTAGTCTCTTGAGGATGCATTGAACTAGCAGAGATCATATCAACTTTGGCTGCTGCAAGCTACCTGAAGCTGCAGCTGTTGTTTTTTTAGCACTTTTTGTTCACTTTTCTCACTCATGCTTCCCTGTGTGTGCACTGGGTGCTGGTGCCCAGGCGCTGCCGTGGGGCTCTGGCATGAGGGGCCGGGGCTGACCCAGCCAAACACACCCAGCTCCACATGGCTCCAGTCTCAGAACAGACCTACAGCAGGACGTGACTGAGGTCCCCAGCCAAGATGACAACAGTGGTGAGAAAGTGTACTTAAGAAAGGGTAAAAATGCTGCATGGAAGTTTTGAAAGAGGAGTGAGGCAAACAGTGTGATCAACAGACCTGCAGACATGCGGGTGAGAGAAGGAGGTGGGGGAGTCAAGATGGACCTGGGAAGCAGGGTGGGGGAGCTATTTTCATTTTTTATTTTGTTTATCACTATGCAAATCTGGTTTAATGGCAATAAATTAAATTYATTTTCCCCAAGTTGAGCCTGTTATGGTCATGGCAAGTGAACTCCCTGTGCTTATTCCACCCCATGAGCTTTTGATATTATTTCCTCCGCTGTTCTCTTAATGAGGAGGGTAAGAGCATGGCTGAGGGGGGCAGCTGGCAGCCAGGCAAGGTCAGCCSACCACAATGTGCATTGAACCACAAACACTCAAATTAAGTCGTAGACCTTGCAATTGTCTCCCCAACAGTTTTATCATAATTCAGCTTTGYTAATTAGAGGGTAAACATTGTTTACTTATAGCAACATGTCAGGGATGGATTCCAGCAAACAAAAATGGAAGACACTGGCAATGGTTATTCTCAGGGATGCTCTGCCTCACGCTGACTGATGAGGGCAAATCTTAAAACCTCAGAGGGAAGTCTCTGTGTTGCACTTTCCATAACTGTTCTATTCTTAGATATCTACAATTGGTTATGATTAACTCTTTTTTTTTTCTGGAAAAAAGGGGAAATGCAAATAAATTTAAATATAAACAGTGTTTATATTTAAACACTGTTAAGTGTTAAGTGTTGTGTTGTGCTAGCAGTGTCATATTACAAAAACAGGTATTCTAATGCTACTCTACCTGTCAGTAAATCCCTCAATCCATTGCCACTGATTACAAATGCTTGAAAACTCTCAAYGTTTCAAAAATGTAAATTTCAACACTATAGCTCCTATTTATGTCTAAGAAAGCTACCTGAGTGGATACCAAAAAAATCCCTCCCATCTCCAACAGGAAAGCCAGTTTACTACTGGTCTTCTAAAGCCTAAATCTAAAATATTTAGGAAGAAGGAGAGTTGTATGGTAGGATTGTAGCATAAAAATTTACATTAGAATTATTYTATGAGTGGTGAAAACTTGTATTGCCTTTAGCTATACTGTGCCAGTTATTCAGAAATAAAAGTTTTAATGGAAAGAAAATAATAAATGTARAGCAGCTGCAAACATTGATTCATTTGTCTATCAACAGATGTCTATAATTTTGTACATTTTACAATGCTCTCAAAATGTCYTCCTTCATTTAAAAAAAAATCTATAGTTATATATGTGTATAACATATATGCTGGACCATAGTTCCATGGGCTACATTGAACAGCTGGTTCTGAAGAGTGCCTATTGCACTATTGATTAGTGTCCTGAAAGACTCTCATAAATTGCTGAATATAGACAAGAAAGCAAATTGCACTTTAGCTTGCACAAACACAACTCAATGATTCTAAATCAGGTTGAACTAATTTGCCTTGCTCATGATGTATTTGTTTGAGAATGTCTTTTAGTCTCACTGGTTTGAAAGAAAATGTATCAAAATAGCATTATGAAYATATTGGCTCATTCTAACAATTTATGGACTACTTTATCTGGCTTTATTTAAAAATAAAACCCAAAACAATTAAAAAAAAACAAACCAAAGCAAACCAAATCAAACAGAAAATCCTATGGAAAAATCTCTGCGCCATTCAGGCTGCAGTGCTTGGAACAATAGCTAAAGACAATTTGTGGTTTTGATGTGTTTTTCTGCTGGGCTTAGAAGTCCTGCATGCCAACCTGCATTGCTCCTGTCACCAGCTAGGTTAGGCATCTGCTCAGGTGTAGAAGCTATGGGGGCAAATTGTCTCAGGCCCAGTTTGGCTAAGAACTTCGTGCTTTAGGACAGACTGAAATGCTTCTGGAGGAAGACAAGGGAGCTCTGTGAGTGATAGAGATATCTTAAAAGCTCACAGAGGAGCTCCAAATCTATTGAAGATTTTCAAACATCTGCAAGATTCATGTGTTTTTTAAGGAACTTTCTTTACTGTCAGTTCAGGAGCCACTCTAATTTATAGTCACTTCACCCAAGACTTTAACTGTGYGTCCAAAGTCCCTTTGTAGTGGGAGGCTCCAGTGAGTAAATGGGTCTCACCTGAGTCCTTACACAACCTGTCCTCACACAGTCAGACCAGGATTCCCTACAGGTGCAGCCCCAGGTTTCCCCCAGCACAGTCTCAGAGTCACCCATTTGGTTCTCTTAAGCAATGGAATCGTGGTGCAGCAGCATAACTCGAGCTGGKGCTTCCAGGGAGGAACCCAAGCAAAGTGATCTCCAGGCTTTTATACCCTTACAATCTGTGCACACACTCTTCATGTGCCTTCCATTAGTCTCTTGGTCCAATTGTAGATTTTGGTCTGGGCTCTTSTCATTTCTAGTTGGGTCCTGCAGGGTCTCTGTCTGGCCAGTGATGCAGCTCTGCTTGCCCTTTGTTAGGCCAAAAGTCAGTGCCCATCCTCATCTGATTTCAGGGGCTTCAGCCATTTCTCACCACCCAGAGCACAAAGTGCAGCTTGGATACTGAGCTACCTGCACTGGGGGTATTCCTCAACACAACAAAAGGTACCTGGCTAAAATGAACACATGTACAAATAAGATGACTGTCTGAAGTCCTTTCATACCATCTGTCACTTTTATAATGTAATTTATCCCTTCTTGTGAAATACCTAAAACAGTCAAGCCAAGCCCTATAAATATGTCCTTTYCCCCATAGACTGTGAGAAAAGCTTAAAATCATCAACCTGGAYATTGTCCTCAAGCATAGGAACTGGCTCTTAACTGAAACACCAAATACATTAAGCCATCCCATGGGGCATTTGTCCTGTTCCATAAAGGCAYGGACCTCCCATACATCCTGTGTCTAATCTGCAAACCCCATGTAGATGTCTCTTATATCCTAGGATATTTTAAAAGTCACTAGCCAGTTACATGAGAAACTCAATGGTCTTTACTTGTGGTCAGCCAAATAATTCTCTATGCTTTAGACTTTCTCATTGACTCATAGACTTCCTTTGACAGTAATTRTAGACTAAAACCAGATACCCAGCTCACAGGCTGACACTGACCTATAGATGCATGCACTTCAGTGTTAACCTGCACACTCACCAGGGTATTCTCATTTTGGGCTTGACCTAGCTACCTGAACACAACTAGCCAATGTCATTTGAGATATAGGCTGTCCAAGACAGCCTCACTGCTCTGACACTGTGACAGGGGACTCAGGAAAAACTCATGCCCTGCTCAGGTGGTAGATAGACACCKGGCAGAATATCCTATGGCACTGGTAATGGTAATGGTAAATAGCATTAGATGCTATTGATGCTTGATGCTAAATCAAGGTAGTATTCATTTGTTTAGACATAAGGTTCCAGTTCCATGTTAGTTAATGTGAGGTCTCCTATCTGCTTTCATCCAATGATTCAGAGACTGCAAATCACCCATAAGAGCTGAACAAAATGCAGCATCTGCACATTATTKTGTGTTTTGTATGTCCTACAACATCATTCTTAAGTGACTTCTTAATTTCCCCCTTTTGCATATAAAAATGAATGTAGGTGAGTTAATGGYGAAAATTTCAATAAATATATAAGCTGTCGCAAGTCCCTATTATTTTTAGTGTCATCTCAGGTTATTTTTTTCCTTCTTAAACCTACGTTCTATTTCATCTTAATAAAATATAAAATTGTGCAAAAAAATTTAAACTTTACATATAGGAAGCATATCTATTGTGACTGCTGTAGGATTGGAATGATTACAGTTTCCATTTTTATTCATCGTTTTTGGACATACTAATATGAGTCTAGATGTGCTGACACACTTGCATACGGTAAGATATTATTTTCTCCAGAATAGCTTGCAWATGCCCCAATTTTGACAATTTTTAAGGACAACTGTAATATTGAAGGAGAAAACTGATAATTTTATTTATGCAATTAACTRAATAAGGCTGTTGCCATCATAGCAAATCAGCATTACAAATCCCTGTTTTCATCAGGTCAGCAAATTGATCTTGGCTTGGATCTTTTAATTCCTGTTGATGGAATACTTTAAAGCTATTCAACTAAACACCAGGGTCAACTAAACACCTGATCTCAAATTATGTGGTTATTTCCAAAGTACAATCTGTTTCAAGGGAAGCCTAGCCTGTTTATTTACTGATGCATGTCCAGATGTGCTTTTCAGACTTTAAAGAACTGAATCAGAAGCAATTCACAAAAGTTCAACATAAATAATTTATCTAGTTCTTACACACTTAAAAGAGGAGAAGGGACTCTATATGTTAGCATTTTGCTAACTGGGACATGTGTCATAATGTTTTGGTCACTGGGTTTGTCATGCTTGCACAATAGGTCTTTCAATTATTCAAAGTATTCCAGATTGTGATAATTCACTGAGAAGGCCAGAAAACCTGGATGCCTGTTGATTTGTGAGTGCTTCCAGTAATTCTCTTTCCCAGCGACTGCTGGCTTTGGAGAAAGTCTAACATTTCAATACAGATGAAAATGCTCCAAACATTGACTGCTCTGTTGTTAGTTGACACATWTAGAAGATGGCTTATTTTGTGAGCTTATATACTGAACATGTAAATATTGGTGCATCCAAATTCACAGTTTGGGATTGGCCCTAAGGCTCCATATACTCAAGCACTCCCTTGTTRATGCAGCACACAAGGCTAAGCTAGAAGGCAGGACAGGGGAGCCAAAATCTGATTAGTTTAACCTAGTATTATGCAATGTCTGTATGAAACTGTAAGGCACTGTTCAAGAATGAAGAGATTGTCTGAGAAGGTAGCATGTGTCATGCTGTACTACTAGAATCTTTCAGGRAGCACAGACCAGCACCAGATCCTGGCCACATGTTCAGGAAAAATGAATGGGGCAGGTACTGAAATAAGCCGTTAGCATGAAGAAGGGAATGGAGAACATTTCCCCTGAGACAGGT
This sequence comes from Cardinalis cardinalis, assembly GCA_014549065.1. Classification (NCBI taxonomy): domain Eukaryota; kingdom Metazoa; phylum Chordata; class Aves; order Passeriformes; family Cardinalidae; genus Cardinalis; species Cardinalis cardinalis. Next base: position 1,365,366 of record JACDOX010000041.1, read on the forward strand.
ATGTAAGTCTGCTTTATCCAGCCTAACAAAGTAAAAACTGAAAATAACATCACTGCTGCCTATAAATGCACCAGGCAGGTAAATGCCTGGGAGGAACAAAAGTCACTYAAGTTTAAGAACTAAATCGGCACAAAAACAGAACACAAAACCCATTAATAAACTTAGGCTACAAATTAGAGATTTCTAACAATTAAAGCACAGATGCTCAGCATTAACAGTCTTTTAAATAAGAGCTTTATCGTCTTTTCAAGTAGAATGTGATAAACTTACATACCCTGACAAAGTCATGATGTACCCGAGTAGGGATTAATGAACAAAAAATTTGACCACTAGCTATAGCTCTTTTTCTGACCATCCTCAGAAAAGGATAATTATGGGATTATTCAGATTATAAAGAACCTCAGGAACTCCAAGTCCTAGTTGCGTCTTGAAGACCCTTAAAGAGGAAAAGAGACTGCATCATCTCTCTAAGTAACTTCTTCCAATGTTTGACTGTACTCTTGAGAAAAACATTTCTCCTGACATCCACCTGGATCTCCCTTATTTCAACTTATGTGTCATCCTCTTGCTATATAATTTTGGGCAGGCTTCATTAGCTGACTCTGCTTCAGCATAGAGGTTGGACTTTATAACTGATGTGTGTCTCTTCCAATTTTAATGATTTTTCAGAGTCTGATTCTATACAGACTCCACCTTGGCTCCACCTTTTTAAGGGCCTCCCCACAGGTATTAAGTGATGTGGTCCAATTCCCTCAAAGTCATCTGGTTTTCAGGGTAGACAACACCTCTRCCTTAGCCTCTCTTTGCAGGGCAAGTTCTCTAGCCCTGAGCCGTCACAGTGGCCATGAGGTGAACTGACTACAGATATCGACAACTATCTCACGCTGGGGGGACTAAAACTGATGAGAGCTAAGCAGAGGGGCTAACACCTCCTTTTTATGCACTGTTTTTGWTCCTGTTAATGCAGTCCAAGAGGCTGTAGTGCCAGGGCACTGCTGKCTCATGCTYRCCTCGCTGTCCAGCACACCCTAARTTCCCTTTCCACAGAGCTGCTCCCCAGCTCTCTGTCCTAAGCCTGTATCATCTTCCTCCCCCGGGGCAGGAATTTGTATGTGTCCTCTATGAAYTTCATAAGATTCCTGTTAGTCCATTTCTCCAGCCTATCTAGGTCCCTTGGAGAGTGCCCCTGCACTTGAGCATCTTGATTGGTCCTCCACAGTTTGGTGTCATAAAAGTGCACACTGATGTTTCCTCCAGGTCATTGATAAAGAGATCCCCCATTTGTTGTCAAACTCTAGCTATATAATCAACCATTAACCACTGTCCTATGAACCTAATCATGAAAAGAGTTTTTTACATATATGGTTGTCCACACATCAACACAGTAACTGAACTCAATATAATGTCCTGACTTGTTTTATGGCTCTCCCTTCCTAGTCCTCATCTCAATTCTCTTGTTCCACTCTGATAATTTGTAGCTTTTTGAGATTTCTAAGAAATACTTTAAATAATGATGAGTCTAGGGATTAGAGCTAATTCAAATTTCAGAGCTGAAATGGAAAGATAACTTTACTGCTAAGGTAGTTTGCTTGAGWAAGAAAGAGCCCCAAGGTATGAGCTTCTCTCACCTCATACTGGGTGTTTAAGGAGCAGCCATGCATCCTGGACTCCTGTGATAATCAATGGAAAGAAATAGGTTTCACTAGAGAATGGTAAGTTTGATCTGTTTCAGACTTAGGAAGAAATTAATCATTGGCTCTATACCCTTATTTTTCTCCATGAACCAGAGAGTGAATTCTTTAAATGCCTCAATWAGGACAGATTAATCTACTTTCCCATTTCCTGTATAACCCAGATATTCCTGATAGATGATCCCAATAGTCTATCCCTTGTTCTTGATCTAYATTTGCACATTATGTGTATAAAAGCCCCAAGCCATGGTAGAGAGCAATAATTTAATTGCAATAAATAGAATTTAAAGTTTGAAATTTTATAAATTTGCTGTTAATTGKAATAAACAAAATTTAAAGCTTGAAATTTTATAAATTGGTTGCAACWGTTAAGATGCAGAAGTGGGGATGCAAATAAAGTGAACCATATTCATAATTGTTCTATATTTATCTGCCTGTTRTAATGACAAGTTACCAACACACTCTTTTTCCCTAGTGCCTATGGTATGTTCGTCTGAAGTTTCCACAGAGTAATTAAGATACTCTGTTTCATTATTAATTTTTATAAATATCCTTGTTAGCAATTCTTTGATCAAAATAAATTCTTGTCCTTCCTGAGGTCTTCTAGATGATGCTGGTTTAGATTAATTGCTTATTTTGTTAAAAAGGATTTACCAGCTAAGAAACACAGTAGAAAAAAGTTGCTGACTTCATTAAAATCTTCTGCAATGTTTATGTAACAGAGAGAATGGTATCAATATTACTGTCATATAAAGATCAGTGTAATCCATACATTGATTTCTGAACTCACAACCTTCTGTGGAAACTGTTGGAAACCGCTGAGATTTTTGTTTACATCTTGAACTTTGCTTAAAACTTATTCCCTCTTGATGGTTTCTTCTAGGATTTCCACATTTTTTCAGAGCGTTTCATTCGTATGTTGCTTTGATTTTGGTTTCAGCCAGAAGTAAAGCTACTGTTACCTTACAGAATGAAGCCCATTACCTTTTCATGAACAAAACTCAAGATACATAAATATAACTTCTGTACATGAAGGCCAATTCTTTCAGCATACAGGGACATAATAGCAAAACACTAGCATACCAGACCTAATATGAATGGTACTTTGCAGATTTAGTAAGTTATATTGCATAGAGCTTTTGATAAAACATTTGAGTAGAAGTATGTTGCACATCTGTCTAACAGAGTGGAAATCAAGAATGAAGAACYTGCCAGCACAAAGCAATTGCCAGGCACTGGTAGTAACCATGGGGGATATATCTGAGGCACRTCTTGCAAAGAGAAAGCTGTTTATCTCTATCAATGCTGCCCCAGAATAACCACTTTTCTTCAAGGAGAAGCTCAATATATAACAGAAAAATGACACAAATCTAACCTTCAGTACTYTCTGGGTTATTTCTTCCTACTGAGSTGGCAAGGCTCAACTTGGACATGCATATTTTTCTGACTATGAGAACAAAATGGTTCAGCTGTGACACCAAAAACACAGTGGAAGAGAGTCAATTACCATCACAGATTATACCACATGAAGTCTTGAGGAAGGCATATAAACTTCATATCAACCTTTTTTAATATCTCACAGCATTCCTATTTGAGTTACCATTTTTTTAATGACAACATTTTTGCATGCAGCAAAACGTACTCAGAAAGTAGTTTTGGAAGCCCTAGCTGCCTCTTGTCCACATTGGCTTGGTAATTTAACCAGAAGGAAACAGCACAAATTTCCAATATTTTTACTTCAGAAAATATTACAAAATATAGAAAAAAWATTTCTACAGAAAATAAGGCTAGACCTAATTATTATAATATTATCAACCAGTGGCAATAATGTAATTTTAAAGACTGCCATGGAAAATCATAAGCTAAATAAAAATTTACRTTAAGACTTTTTTGTAGTCCTCATGTCCTCATTATGGCTAAACTCTGGAGGCTCTTTTCTATCCTTTTGGGCAACTAAGCATGTCAGACTCTGTTCCATATTTTTGACTTGATTTCTCTGTCACTGATGCATGCAATCTTACCATGAGCACAGCCATCCATGAAGCAGCTATCAAAAACATTCTTACAGCCATCAACTTAAACTGTACATCTGTTGCAAATTCTTCACAACTTCTCTGCTGCATTGAAAAAAGGGTACTTGTTTCCAGTTTTTGTAACATCACCTCTTGTTGTTACTACTCATTCATTTTGTGGGATCCATGATCATTTTTCTTGTTCRAGCTTTCTTCCATAATCCCTGTAAGCCTCCAAAACAATTCTGGTTTTGTTTCCCATCTTTAATACTCACTATAACTGCAATTCATATAAAAAACCCAATAGCTGCTAAACTTCAAATGTGYCAAGGACAAGACCAGATCACTGTTTTTTCTGCTTCTCTGTTAACCTGTATTTCCGTTTTTCTGTTATAGGTAATAGGCTGTAAAGGCAGGGACCCTGAAAGTGCTATAGAGAACATTTATCTGATCTTTATTTCGGCACTGACAAACACCATAGGGTCATAATGTGCCTGGGGTTCTGAACGGTGTCATGCAAAAATTATAGCCAGCAACACTATTAGGAATCAAATGCAAAGCAATSTCAGTTTAGGTAGCTTTAAATCTAAAAACAAACAAATTGAGGGATAGGAAAAGAGCCCCTAATCTATCCCTTCTGATTTTGTTTTCCTGAAAATCTAGGGGAATTTTGTCTATCTAAAAAAATTTTGCCTCTCAGATAAAATACCAATATAATACAATATTTTCATATCATAAAAAGGATTGTGAGAGTTATTTCTTTTGGATGGTTTACAAACATAAGTTTCTATGTGTTCTTGAAAGATTAAAGGGGAAAACTCCAGAGCATTACCCAGATACCAAAAAATAAGAATAAGCAGAGAAAGMAGTGAAGAAGAAGAATGATTTCTGAGTGCATTGGAGAGGTGTGTCTAAACGCCACACAACAGGATAGAAGTGTTTCCCTTCTGTAAATTTTTTGAGATTATAGATTGTAATATTTATAGCAGCATTTCATACATTCCAGATTTCAGGCCTCCAGAAATAGTCATTCAACAAGGAATATTATTAAACATTTAATTTTTTTCTTTTTCACTTCCASAATAACATTCTTCCCACAGAGGGAATTCTCTTTCTTCTCTGATACAGTGTGGTTAATCATTATTTGCTTTCCTTTTCAGAGCTGCAGACTCATTATAAAAATGTCAGTAGCTAGCACTTAAACTTCTAACCGAAAGCCACTTATAGGCATTAGATCTATGAACTCTGAACTCCTGTGCACTCTTACCATTGTTAATCTACAAAGAAACTGTCTTATGGTGATGGTAAGTATATCCACAAAGCTTCTTTGTGCTGCCACAGAACCCACTTTATACATAATTACATGTTATGAGAGACAGAAAACATGAAATGTTTGTAGAGAACAGGGCATCCAATATTTGCAAATTCTAAAAGAGCAATAAAATTTTGCCCAGTAAACTCTAATGGCTTAAATGCCAATAATAATAAGTGCTTCTTCCTGTAGTTAATAAAGATTGACAGCAAGAATAAATKAAACCAATATATAAGTGTAAGAAAGGAGAATTGGCAGCATGAATTATATAGTTGAAGTTCAGAGTAAAACTGTTATTGTCTAGGTGCTTAGGCAAAAAAAATATATTAACCAAGTGAAACTGCAAGACAAGCATTTTATAGGGCATTGTGCCAGGATACAAGCTGTTTCTGCAGAATTTACAGTATTTTGGAAGAGAAGATATTAAGTGGGCAGCGTAGGTATCCAGCCTTTAAGCAACTAAATTAACACCAAGACAAGATTTTTCATTATTTCTCTTCCATTTAGAAGAAGTAAATAGGGTCTGTCTTGTATCCAAGGGTATCAGATAAAATCACTGGTTTTTACAAGCATTTCATTCTGTCAAGTGCATACGATTATTTCCCTTTCTGATTCTCTGCATAAGACACTCATAATGACTCCCTAGAATATTTCATTCAAATTATCATCTGGGGATTACATGAAACCACATGTTATCCAGGTTAAGCAAATGCCTTCATTGCACTGGATAGAAAACACCATGGATAATTTGATGCTCATTGAAGAATTTATTTTAAGCAGTTATAAGTAGGCCAGACAGATATGCTYTCTGCATTCTGGAAGAACTGGGCAAAAGGTCTCATAATGAACAAGTTGAAGTAACAAGGCAGTGCAGTGCTGCTAATGACTCAAAGGATTCTTCTTGGGTGGATCCCTCATACTGATACGAATTTGTTGCTTTCTGTTGAAGGGCAGGCAGGTAAGGTTCACACAGCCATCTTTCAGAGCAGGGTCAGAGAGCATGAACTCCCTCTCACCTCCATCTGCCATTGCAGTGGAAGAGGTGTAGTTGCCCTAAATTATCTCAAGGGAAAAAAGTTATCTTGTCCTTTATGAATTCAGTAACATTATATTCAATATTTAATAGACCTGCTTCCATACCATTTATGCTTTTCCCATCTCCGAATAAATAAACAAACCAACCAAAAAAAAATCCTACATTATGATCATTCCTGGTTATTTTTTTTTTTTAATTATTTAAATACTTTGTGGAAATCCATGAACGTGTATAATCCTAAAATCTCAGTATTGCACCTCCACAGGATACTTTTGGCCTGCTCTTTGTTAGCACTCCATGCAGCTCAGTCTTTCCCTGGCTGATGCAATGGTGAGCACTCGTGTAATGGCTGTGCTGCTGAAGCCTGTCGATTAGAATTTATCTGAGCAGTCCAAAGCAGTGCAGAGCACACAACATTTTTCTGCTGAGCTACACAGGAACACTGCAGCACCACTTAGTTCTTCCTGCTGATTGCTGCATAAATGCTAACCAGCTGGAGAGCAGCTACACCGCTCAAGGACAGGCAGCAGAGACCTGCGCCTACGGTGTGTGGATGTCTGCAATAAAAGATCACTCTTGCAAGCACTCTTTTGAGCAYAGTGCCCTGCTGCTTAGGGAAAGGAGTATGTTGGTTCCTGACTTTTCTTTAGTAAAGGGTAAGTTCAGCACAGGACTGGAACTTTTTGGTCCAAAGAGTTCCAGATAATGGTGTTCCAATTCCAGTGCATTCATGTTGCCTCTTCTGCTTCCCAGGCTGGCCCTGGTCACAGAGATGCAATATCTATTAATCATAAGRCAGAAAAAATTTTACTGCCTACATTTCAGACAGAGGGAGGAACAAAATTAGCTTTTGTTCACTCAATAAGAWAAGATTGTCTCCTTACCCACCATCTCCTCAAAAGCTGATTTGTTCATACACACTTGTAAATCTCAATACTTCTGCAGATGGTTATAAAATTAGAATAGTAAACACAAAAGGGAATCGAACCAAACCAATGGTGGCTTGAGATGTGAAAGCAATCAGTTTATCAGAGGATGAGCACGGTGTGGAGCCAGGTAAGAAAAGCAGATGGAGCAAAATCTGGAGCAGACAGCATAGAGAGAAAATAAAGAGTATAAATTAGCAGTCTGACCCAGTGAATGGAAGAATCACAAAGTATTGTGACTATACTACTGAATGGTCATGCAAATTTAAGGCTGCTTTGTAATACACAAATGTACAGAGATAGAATTCAAGTAGTGACATTCTTCTGTTTCAGGAATTACATTTTTTAATTTTCATGTTTTTTTAATGTGGCAGGACTTCTTTGGAGATTTTGTATATAATTTATATGAATCTCAGTAACTTATAAATTTATAATCTTGGTGCRKRGAGATCAGAATAATAAAATGAAAATAATTTCCAAACTAGTGCCGCTAGCATTCATTAACTTTTTTTTCCCAAATCCCTCCTCAAACATCACTTCTCACATAAAAATTATATATTCTAACATATTCATCTCTCTCTCAGAGAATGAYTTGGCTACCTCTAATAGAATGAGTGTTTTATGACCCTACTATTCTTTGCCTTGAAAATGGCAATATGCAGTCATGAAATGCTTTTAAATTTTATGTAAATATATCTGTAGTTTTTAATCAGTCCGGYGAAATTTTAACAGAGTATGAATCTGGATCTTGGACAGCTGAGTTTAACAGTTCTGGATTTTCAGATATATTCATGATGAGCTGTAACTTCAAATAACCTATCATTATATATCTTAATAATTTTTAGTGACAGTACATGAASCTGGAAAATTCATCTGGAAATATTACCAAAGAAAACAATCCCGTATATCCTSGTGTCTTCCTGGTACATTTTATTTTATGCAGGTCCAAAGATGTCCAAAGATACAGCAAAGATATTTTATTTCCAAGATGAAGGATCATATAATAAGGTCCCCAAAAATTAAGGAATTAATATATAAAGCAACCAAAAAAATGATAGAAACATAGAATGTAAGACTTTATGTTTAAGGTTGGAATATTTGAGTGATGTCTTGCTTTCCATCAGTTTGCCTTTTTCAACTTGGAAACTTTGCTTAAGGGTTGAACAAGCAATGACTTTTATGAAGAGAAATGTAGGCATAAAATCAGTTGCAAGCATGACTTTAACACTCAGCAAATTCCCCTTCCCACATAATACTGCACCCTTGCAGCAAGCCATAGAGTCTAGAGGATAATCCTCAGTTCTTAACAAATTTTTTTCAGAGCAAGAGATATTCAGCATTCAGTCAGAAAGTWTCTATTTTAGATTAAGAAAAGAGCAAGAATCAAAGTTATGTTTCCATTAGTTATGTTTCTCTCTCCTGGAAGGATTTCCTGATAATAAAATTGACTTGAAAATCCTGCAGATGTTCTGAAGATCTTATATAAAATGGATGATCCTCTAGTGATCTCTGAATGATATAGCAACAAAACAATAAAAAGTAGATCCAGAAAAAAATAGGGTCTAATAGAGATGACTTTAGAATGTAGTTCAATTTTCTCCCCTTTTTTGCAGGTAGTCTCAGGAATTAAAAAAGGAAAAAACCTAAACTGACTAATGYTCTTAAAATATATTATAGCAATTAGTAGAAGGACTATAATTAAGAGACTATAACTAAGATTTTTATTGCAATTCTTTTGTGTCATCACTGTAATAGACTAAAACGAGAGACATTTTTGAATACTCAAAGCATAACACATTAATATGATAATCCTATCATTATATTAAAGTTTTTGTTTGCAATAATATATCTTGCAGAAGCACTATCATGTGGCATAATTTATTTCTCTTATCTGTGTTATAAAAATTCTTCTTTCATAGTGAAAGGGACCATATAATTTGAAGAGTCCTTGAGATGCTCATAGAAACAGAAGGATGTGCTCAAGAAACAGCCTCACTGACTCACGGGCCAGTGAGAGACTGAATATAATTAGCCAGTTGAAATATATATTGTGATTTTATCTAGAGGAGAAATTTCTTCTATATTAGCATCTGCTTGGCTCCTCTTACAAAGATGGCAACTAGTTGGAGAGAACTGAATTAGGGAACCAAACATGATCAGAGGTTAATTAATCCATGATCCACAGTGAAAAAGAGAGAAAGCAAATCATAAGGTACCTTCGTATATTTCTATTCTTTCAGTTATTACGCTGATCAGTTGGACTATTTGAATTCCCTCTCTGGTAAGGGACTAGTTACAATAGGCTTTTAACAGTCCTCATCACTGGATTTCTCAAAGAGACATTATCAGGCTAATAATGCTAACATAAWATTATGCATAATATTATAACTATTACATACCTGTCCTCATATAAACCGGATTTTGATTTTGGGGTACTCAAAATATGTTCCCAAAGTTTTAGCAAAGTAACACAGATCTTTTGTTTTCACTAGATAATCATTGATAAAGCCTTCCAATATTTTTATCAAGTTTAACATTTTTAACTATTCCCCAGCATGGACAATTGATGAATTTAAAAATACTTCAAATATAATTAAGCAATACAGCATCCCATGAGTAAAGAAATGTATCTCTCTCTTTCATAAATGAGAAAGATTGGGTGGATTGATTAAGAAATCCTTCAAGAAAAGACCCAGTTGATTCTGTTATCTTGGTAAATTGTAAAACAAGAGAAAAGGTTGTTATAGAGATACTTTAAGAAATAAAGGAAGATGAAAACAGTGCTAAAAGTCATACATGATATTCATATCAGACTTAGGATAAAAAGTAAAAACAAAAAGGAAGGGGRCTTTTTCCCTAATGTTGGAGGCAACATGTCAGCTTTTGTTCAGCAACATAGTTTAGAAAATGCTTCTCTTTTGAATAAAAGTTTTGTGTGGTAAACATATACCAATCTGGTGGGTGAATATATTATTTAAACAGCAATATTTAAGCAGAGTAGAAAACTCAAAGTATAAACACTGAATCTAGCRCTGTAAAGAGAGAACAACAAAAGTCAAAGACAAAATGAAGAAAACATATTTTCAAACCAACACTTTCTCATGTCTGAAAAAATTGAAGTCACTAGTCCCACAAATATGTCTATACACATACATATATATTTATGCATGTTCCTCCAAATATATATTTTATCTTCACTGTTGTAAAACTAATGGCTTAAATGTCATCTTGTAGCACAGCAACATGTATTTGAGATATGATAAAAGACTATTGCAATCTTCTCCTATGCTTCACACAGTTTGCAGTAAACTRCAGTGATATCCACTGTGGCTACAAACAAATGTACCCAACGCTTTTCAGATGTGCAGTGGAGTAAACAAGTCAGTGTGTAATAAGTAGAAAACAATGCCAAAAAATGGTGCAGAGCTTGTGTTTCCCTCACCTCCTGCTTCCCCTTCCCTTTAACATTGAGACTCACTTCTTCCCTTTCAGCTCTGCACACCATTGCGTGCTCTACTGATCYTTGAAAATTCTCTCATAACTTGGAGCCTTGAATAAATATGTGGAGCAGAGACTTTGGCATACAGTTATTTTTATTTCTTTGGTTTTTTCATTTATTTATTGGTAATTATATAAAGAACCTCCTTTTAATCACCATGCAGAATTAGTGAAACACAAATGACGTTTCATTTATAATCAGTGAGAAAAAAGGTGACTAATGTGTATGAATAAAGAAGAAAAAAACTTCCATATTATTGATGATCTTATTATGACAAAAAGAAAGAAATCTGAACTCAATCAAGGAAAATGTGAGAGGGGGAAAGCTGCACTACAGTGATGTGGGTGTCTGTTACATTGCAGTCATTGTATAGAAGTATTTCTACTCCATCACACACTATTTTAAGAATTTGCTACATTAACAGTATCATTTCTTTTCTCTTCAGTTTTTAGAAGTTTCATAAATGCCTTCTGATTATTTTTATTTTTACTCTGAAGTTTTATTGTAAATTTCACCGGGGATCCTTAGTCAGAAATAATAATTATTTTAATATATTWAAAATTATATTAATAAATTMTTTTAATATATATTTACTAAAATATTATGTTTGATTCTTAAAGARCATCAGTCCAAAACACTTCCATGCTGCAACTTGTATGAATATTTTGCTACTGCTGGTTGTTATAATACCTCATCCACAAAAATGCATGCCAATGCCCCTGCTCAAAGAGTGAACACATATTCCCTCATTTTGTTTTCCCATTTCTGATTCAAAATTCTGAGGAAGTCTATTCACAGTTGTTWGTCAAATCACTTCCAACAAGACTGGGCACAACTTCCTACTCATTAGTACACATGCAACCAATCATTAGTTTTACTTGGAGCAAATGTACATTYACTTCAAAAAATAATAATGAATTTCAAGGATTTATATTACAGAAAGTGTACAGTCAGTTCCAAAATAGGATCATAATTTACTTGAGAATTTTTATGCTTAATGACCTACWGAGAGGCACATGTTGTGCTTCCTTCCATTCATACCTGCTGTYATGAATAACAGGCATTGGCCTTATATCAGTGTAGTATTGTTAATTTTCCATATTCCTTCAGAAGAACTTCTGTCTGGTGTGCTGTATTTCTATTTTCTGTTCTCATACCTGTCAAGTAGCGTATTCTAAAGTGTCACCACAGAACTAAGAAGAGCTTTGTTACCTGAACTCACAGACACCATTTGAAAACATCTAGTCCCAGACTAGACAGATATTGACTGAATCACATTAGTTCAAAATTGAGAAAACTTAAAAAACCCCTTACAAGTAAAATCAAGCAGCCTTCTCAAATCTGTCTACAAATCAGCCAATCTCCTAACACTCAGAGGGAAACTATGGACTGCAGGACAAATAAACCCTAGAGTTTTCACAGGCAGAAGCTGACTACCTTCCTAACAAGATTTTGAAGTAAGGACTTCACAGAGTTGTATTTCTAGTGGAGCCTCTATCCTGGCAGCTGTACAATGGGAAGGCTCTTAGAGTTTACAATTTACTTTTGCTTTTGACCTCTCAGTTGCTGCTACTGACACAGACTGAAGAAAATAATTTTTTTCCATAACAATTTCATAATAAATGCTTTTTAGGAGACAAAGGCTTGTATCAAGATTTACACCATTATTTCATTTTTTTAAACTATTTTGTCAGTTCCATCAGAACTCCACCTCTTTTCTTCCTGTTTTTCTCTCCCTATGCATTCCTATGAGACACACATTTAGTGTAAAGAATTGTGGAACAGTGATGTACCTGTGAGGATGAAACAACAGTGGATAATATTCTGCACAGTATGTATTTATGTATTTTCTGTTAACAGTTTGAGAAGTAAACATAAAGTTCTCTAAATGCAGCAGCTCTTTAGCACATAGAGTTAAAGGCTCTGTGCATCTGCAATGTCAGTGATGAACTAGGACCCATGAATGCTTTCTTTGTGCTRGTAATAAATCTGCTACATAAGCTGCTGCAAAGCTCAATTAAGACAAAATATTCTTTTAAGACCTGAAACTTGTACGTCCTCCCCCTCCCCCAATTTTAATCTGACAAGAAAACTCTTAAGTTTTATGATATGCATCTGAGATCATTGAGTGATTACTGCCACCTAGTTAATTCTCAATGCAATGAATTACATACAATTAGTATAAAGGAAGGACCAACCCCTCAGCTGATGTATCTGACAGGAAATAATAAAAAATGCTTAGAACATTCAGTCACTTTTCCCATAGGAAAAAATTGCTTTCTGACATATATATTTTTTGTGTTTATCTAATCTGCTTTTACAGGCCCCAGTGCCTGGGATACACTCACATGTACACTGAGATTTTCCTCTGTAATACAGCACTTTCCAAAGCTTTTTGCCTMCATGTTATGCGTACAATCTCTGAATTCACGAAGAAAAGAAAGGAAAAAGGCCTCTATTAAATGCTGAGGATAGATTGTACCTTCATGGCCCACATGCCAAAGGGAGTTGTAAGGGGTAAGATGAGGATATCTCATGATAAGAGCATCATTGATCTGTGACTTTACCTTCTTGTACAGTAGAAGCAAAACTCATCCCACCACTCAGAACTTACTTTTGATACTCATAKGTTTCTTTCTACCCCAATTTTTAACAACTGCACTGCACACCTCCTTCTGAGAAGCTGCAGTAAGAGAAGCAAGTGAGCAAGCCTGTGGTGCCTCTCTCCARTTTGTGAGGTCTCCAAAGTGAAATTCTGTGAAAAGAGATCAGTCCATGAACTCTGCTTCTCTCTGTCTCAGCAGTATAGTCCAAGGCATCTGAAAGGGACTAAGTGTTATTTGGCCAAGGCCCTAAACTTCTAAAGAGTACTTCGAACACAGAGCATAACTGGGGAAGAACAAGCTCTTTCCCAGCAGAATTCAGCTTGTTGGGACCAGTGCCTCTGTTATCCCTTTAAAAATAAATAAATTATGCAGACTATCTGCCTTGCCCCCAGATCTTTTAGTCATGCCAAAAACTGCTTGTGTGCAACCAGCTCCMCTGTGTCTGTCCTGGAAAGAAGAGAAAGCTCCCAGAAGGACTGATGAGAACTCTGTATGCTAATTACGTTTCTGACTGGAGAAGAATGCAGCAAAAAAATGATTATAAAGGAGAACAATGAAAAATTAGTTGCTTTGTCTAAATGCTTCCAGTTGTTGATAAATGCTCACTGTTTAGACTCACCAATTTTTTTTTTTAGCCTGCAGCTGCAGTGTTCCTCGTTCCTTGCCATGAGTGTTGATCTGACTGTCTGCCAGATAATCACCAATTCCCGCTCTGCTGTCTGCTTCAGTTATTTTTTTAAGAGCATTTTTTCTCCTTTTCTTGAACCTGATGATCTCACACCGGAAATTCAGGGTTTTTTTTTTCCCAAAGAAGAGGGTCTTTTGTGATGGCAACAGAGCCCTCTTACAATCAGCTGGGAGTTTTCCTTACTTAGGCAAGAAAAAAAATAAGGTCAAGAATTGACAGAGTTCCAGCAGTGCTTAAACTCTAGCAGCACAAAAAAGCTATTTAAGGAGCAACAAAAAACTAAAGACACATTTACTCTGAGGTAATGGTGACATAATTTTTTGGAGAATAATTCCCAGTTATTTTAACCTATTTTTTCTTGCTGTATTCAGGACCAAAATGTGAATAGGATATAGACGTAAACTTTACATGGAGACAGTGTGTCTCACAAATCAGCGTAGAAACGTTCAGCACAAAAATGTCTCTTTACCTTGACAATAARGGCCAGTTTGATAGTTTATTTTCTTTATTCCTACAATAAGCCCATTGAAAAACCTTCATCATTTTGATTCTGCTTCAATGCCTTACAGTTTTCTACCCCTTGTAAAGGAAATAAAGTTACTGAAGGCAGTTTGGAGACTCTGAATGAGATCTTGTTTTGAAGTTTCATAATGATTTCATGAATTTATTTTGTACTGCAAATTACAGTCTCTTGATTGCTAACATGAGACTTTCAGGTTTTTATTAGGATGTCTGTGGCTAAAAGACTGGCCAAATTTACTTWAGCCTTGATTCAGGTCTCAGCAGTGCCCTTACTTTATAAGTAAAAGATCCCTTTGTGATCAGAATATCTTTACCTTGCTAATCTAATTCTGTACTCCCATTTTTCATTTCCCAGTTGACTGCTCCATGTCCTCCTGCACAGATATTCTTGGAGAGGAGCTAGGGCATATAATATTTTAGRAAAGCAAACCTGCTTTTCACCACCATTTTGCCTGTTAAAAAGTATTTTCAATGCAGTTCCTAGAAACCAAGTGTTGCATAAAGCAGTGGAAATGGTCCAGTTTATTCAGTATGCCACTCCCTGTGCTATTGTATGCCTGAAGGAATATGTGACCCGTTTCCCAGGATGTCAGAGAGAAAAGGTAAACCAAGGCTTCCAAACTGCTGTACCAGAATTTCTGAACTAGCATTTTGACCAATTTGTTGTTAGAGTGATCTCAAATTATCCTAGGTGGAAAGCAGAATACRGAAATGAAGCTCAAATTTACCTCGGGTATCTTTAACTTTTGGAAAACTTTTTGCATCATCTAATTCACCTATAGAGATGACAAAGAAACAAGGTGAAGGATTGGGATGGAGGGAGGGAGAGAGAGATGTAGATGAATAGAGACAGATATAGACAGATATTTGTAGAGATACAGATCCTCTACAGTCAGTGGAGCAGAGTTGTTCACATCTCACATTGCTGAGAACATTTCACTGTATTCAAACATCTCCTCTCAGATGTGATGAATGATCCCCTGCTGGTATCTGTATCTTCAGGGATCGTAGTGTCAGACTGAATTATTTGCTTTAGTTGTCTAATATAGGGACAGAGAAAGTTGGGTGACAGGTATCACAAGATCCTGGATGTGAACAGTTGTTACAGAGCAAAGATACTGGGGTTAATTTCCTGTTGTGCAGAAAAGCAGCTTTTCTGAGCCCATCACCTGTGCGAGCTTTGCAATCCCTGCCAGGACCTGCTCTGCAGGTGAGGACATAAGGACAGGAGCCTTAGGGAGCTGGGGGCAGGAGCATTCTAGCAGGTTTGTTGCATTACAGAGGATAAAMAAACAGCTGAATATGGCTTTAGATGGCATAGAGCTCTTATAGCACTATAAAACACTTCCCATTGGAGCCTGGGCAGCTCAGTTCTTCAAAGGTGAAACCATTTAGATTATAAAGACAAATTTGTCAATAATGAAACTTTCCTCCTCAGGTTGAGGATGAGCTGCTGATTATACACGTCAGATTCCACCACTTATTCTTGAATTTATTCTTTTGAGTCTTCCTGCCCTGTCTCCACCTTTGGAGAATATGGTGCACATGAACAGAAATGTCTCTCTTCCAATCTTCTTTCCTTCCTTTTACATGAAAATAAATGCAGCCTTGAATAGAGAAACATCTGCATTACCCTCCAGAAACATAAAAAAAGTCCAAGAYTTCCAGTGAATGTAGTACTTCACGACAATTGTCATAATTGGCAGCATCTCTGCCTCTTTTAAAGGAACACAATGACTCCAGACATTCTCAGTTACAGCAGATTCTGATTTGAATTGTAACAATTACAAGTGTCCACTGGGTAGATCATCTTGTCCTTTTTGCTAAAACATTATTGTTTCCTCTGATATTTTCCTCAGTGTTTMATCCACTCTAATTTTGCCACTCTTCTGGACAGAATATTTCATTACCAAATAGGACTATTGCTAATAAATGCAGCACTTACTTAGTCCGCATTTCTTTGTGTTCTGTGGAATCCCATTTTTGTTCAAAAGCATTTCTATTTCTCAATGCCACCTTCATTAAATGTTCCTTACTCCTCAGGAAACCATCAGCATTTTGCATGTTTTTTAGAACTTGAGACAAATACTTGTCGGTTTCGCAAATTTGGGCTGCAATTGTCACGCAATGTTCTTGTAAAGGTTCAGGTTTGAATACATCCCCTCATTATGYCAAACATCATCCCTCATTATTTCAGCACATTTGGTCCTGAGATAAATTCCAGACACTCAAGAAAAAAATGAAAATAAAAGAACTGAAGAAAATATTTGATCCATATTTTGGCAAAATCTCACATTCATTTTTAAATTAATAATCAGAAAAATGAGATGATAGGTCTCGGCTACTTAAAGTTCATGATGCAGTTAGGACATTAGCTCTAAAAATAATATTATTTAATTCTCTTTTTTTTCAATAATCATGCATTAATTAGACCCCAGTGTTTTGTATAAACTAGGAGCTGTATTTGAATTACCCTGAATATTTGTTTGAAAAACCAAAGCCACATTGATTTCCCAGTGCATGAATAAGATGAAACTAAAATCTTCCATAAGAACAATAATCACCACCCATTTATGATTCATATTTGCAAAATGAAACTAAAAAGTAAATTGTGAGAATGCAAAAATAAGGCAAGATCTCCTACATCTATTTTCTGCTATTTTTTTCCTAAAGAAACAATTTTGATGTGATTTGTGTTCTTTGTGCAGATATCTGTCCAATTGTCTGCAGTGAATTTTGAAGCCATTGGACAATTTTAGTCCAGTCTCAAGTGGGATAAAGGTAGCAAATTTTGTGGAAATTAACTAAGTATGAGAAATAAAGGCCAATTTCAGCCCTTAGTGAACAAAGGTAAAATAAGCTTGCTTACCATACATTTTATTTGCCAACAACCCACTGTTTAATCAGCTAATGCACAGCTTAGATGAGCCTGGACAGAAGAGGAGCTAAAAGAGGATAATATGGGAACATAATAGGATTTTGAGTAGTTCAGTACCAGTATACTAACTTAAAGCATACAGATCAATAGCAAACCACAGTTCTTTAGGTTGACTTCRTACAGAAAAATTTATTTTTCCCTAAATCAGCAAGTCAATCTTGTATTGCTTCTGCTTCTTTTGTCTTTCATTTCCAGTGCATCCCACTAATAAAGCAGTGAGAGGTGGATATCAGACTCCAGAAAGCTATCTAATAAATACCTAAAACCTCTACTAATGTGATCTTTGATATAGTCAGCTGACAACTGCCCTTAGCAAAGGTTTATTTTTTATTTTCAGTATTTCAAATAATACAGAATCAAGGTCAGAACATTAAGCAGATAAGTCGTTCTTTTTTACATTTAGAATAAGTAGTAAAAATTYATGCATGATTTGCTAATGGTAATCCTACAGATGTTAATTTTCATTCTTCTAGTTCATTTTAATAATTTTACGCTATTCTTATGATGGACAATATGAAAATTCTGTAAGAAAGAAGACTGGCTACCTTATTCCTGGTTTGTGACACTGATTTGCTTTGCAATCATGAACAACTTGTTTTACATTTGTTTCCCATTCTAGGCCTCATCAATCTTATTTCCTTATGAAAGCTGCTAAAAACAGAAATGTTCCACTAAACATTTGGATCCTATATAACYAAAAGAATAAGGCTTTTGCTTCTGTTATAATGCTGTTTATTGTATCTTTGTTGCTGTTATTATACAACTAATGCAATTACTGTAAAGAATCTCCCACAGCTCTRTTTTGCTACCTTGGCAACATGCACACAGGTAAAACCCTTCTGATGAAAAATTACCATTGACTTCTTCCTCTACCATCTTTCATATTACAGAAAGATAGTGACAAAGTCTGGTGTCTTTTTATACACATGAAAGACCCCTTCATTCTAGATTTTTTTTATAGCATGGGAAACTTGCTCTTCTTGACAAAGCCATCCAAGATTGAATATGTCTCTTTACCTTGACAATAAGGGCCAGTTTGATAGTTTATTTTCTTCCTTTACTAGACTTATATAGGATCTAAATAACTCTAAAAATCATACATACTATTGAAACATGTAAGCTTTGGTATTTAGCTGATATAACTAATTATTTTTAGTTATTAATTATATTTTGTTTTGAGTTTCAAAACAATTAATTGTAAAAATTTGTTAAAACTCACTTATCCTAATCACTGGTCTTGAATCCCTTGCCATTTAATTGTAATTTCTTTACCAATTTGGCSCAATCAATAATTTTATTAAAGATATAATTATGCTCAGTAGCTGAATATTTTGAAGCTAAGAAATTTAAACACAAATGTTTCTTTAAAACAAAACAACTCATAATTTTGGATTAATATCACTGTTGCACAAAGATAAGYGTATTGAACAG
Organism: Cardinalis cardinalis; assembly: GCA_014549065.1. Classification (NCBI taxonomy): domain Eukaryota; kingdom Metazoa; phylum Chordata; class Aves; order Passeriformes; family Cardinalidae; genus Cardinalis; species Cardinalis cardinalis. The sequence goes on from JACDOX010000041.1 coordinate 1,384,027, forward strand.
GTTAGTAAATAATCTTCAAGAAAGGTTTCTCGTTTTTTGTTTGTTTGTTTGCTTGCTTGTTTTATTATGTGCGTTTCAAAGATCCAAACTAAACTTAAGTAAAATGTTGCTGACATGAGTTGGACACTTTTGCTTTGAGATGTGATCCACCAAGGAACGTTGTATACACTTCTAGGACTTAGAGCATAACCCCAGATTTAAAATCCACAGATCACTGGTCAGGTGCTGTTAAACTTGGAAGGCATTTAATTTTTGCAGCTGTTTAAATGCCAGGTGCTGTCTTATTCCCATTCTGCCTGGGCCTAGACACAGGCCAATTTCTAGCAAATGTTTTTCTGTCCACACAAAAAAGTGAGAAAAGAGAACTAGCATCTTTCCAAACTGAGCTGCCAGTGGACTGGCAGTGACCTGACAAGAATTCAGACAGCCTTAACCTCTGTTACATCATGCCCAAGCRTGGAGTTTAGACATTTGAGGTGTTCTTGTTAATGTGACCACCCCAAAATATGTAAATTTTTGAAAATCACAATGCTCTTTATGGTAAGTACCTAAGTATGCTAGGATACAAAGGTGCCTTTGAAAGTCTTGTCCTGTGAGTTCACTCTCTGTCCCCCTCCTCTTCCTCTTGTTCTCTCAGTTATTATATAATTCTTTTCTATTTTTTTCCCTTGTGTTGCAGCCAATTATCAATTTTAKTTCCCTTATTTCTGAATCTTCCAACTCATCCAGTTACCTAAGGAGCCAAACAATATCTAGACAGTCATTGCCATCAAAGATGAAGTGAAGCACCCACTTAGWGGTGTTCTTCTAGGCTTCTCTATCAAAACCTAAGGTATTTAGTCCTTGATCTAAAATGCCTTGATACCACTGGCTTCAATGAAGTTATATTTCTTTGCACCAGCTGAAGATATACTTCCAATTTCAATGGCTCATTGCAAGGACTCGTGACACAAAGGAATATTTTAGGTTTTAAAAGTCACACTTTTTTTAAGGCAGCTGATCAATGATTTGCAACAATGGAATTAATTGCTCTCACTCTTTTCACTTATGTAAGTACCAAACCATTTGTATTATTGATCCAAGAAATGTTACGGTGATTTCTTCAGTGATTTGTTTGATTACGTGCTCCAGTGGCTGTCTATTCCAGTGATTATTGTTAGCACAGCCTTTTTCCCCAATGTTCATTTCATAGTACAATGATGACAGTTATTATCACTCCTACAATTATTGTTGTGAGCATCAAAATGGTTAACAGGTTCTATAAACACAATTTTTTTTTTCCAATGAGGCAACACAAAATCACACTTTTTTCTATTCAAAATATTCTTATGTTTTATTAGATGTACTCTCATCAGTTTATTTCATAAAAAAAAAGACATATAAAAGGATCCTGCACACTGACGAGTTATGAGGACATCTATGATGCTGAAGAAATCCCATTGCTGGGGTCGCACCACCTGTCAGACCCACCTCCAGAGGCTTTCTCATGATGAAGGGAAGAATGGGTGCAGTTACACACTTCTCACTGCTGGTTTTCTCATCTGATAGAGCACTGGATTTTAGAAAATACAATTTTATTCCAAAGGAAAGATACTAGTTAGTGATTACAGTACTATCCTTATAGGTGAGGGTAAGGGTTAAGAGTAGTTTACTGACTGTAGCATGATACTGACCAGGAAACAGATTCTTTCATTTGTAAGAAAATAAAGAAAAATTTCTTTTGTGTCAGCATTTTAAGGACTGTGGCCCTTGTAGCAAAAGCACCACAGAATATTTTTAATGCTTTTTCTGTGTCTGTCCATCTTCCCCCAARCTATGAGAATTTTGATACATCTGCAGTATTTTTTCATGGCTGGTTTTACTCTGAGCTTCCAGGTCTGCAGGAGATTTAATAAAGTGCTTTGTGTATGTTTATATTTTGAAATGTGCCTAACTAACAATGACATCCACGTAATTTAGAAATGTAGTAACTTCTTTGCTGCATTGATTTTGAAGGTCAAAGAGCCACTGGTGCCAGTCGGAGCTATTCTGATTCAGCCTGAGTTTTAGGGTTGTATTCAGATCAGATTTTATTTTATCTGATCCAATTCACCTACCATCCCTGCTGAAGATACAATTTCAGGAAGACAGGACTGTGTCTTTACAGATCAAAGACAGCCAGAAAAAAAAAAACAAAAAACGGGGTACTGGGGAAGGGAAACTACAGGAAAGAATAGACTCTTCTTGCTGACACAATTAAATAGAAGACAGTTATTGAACCATTTAATGTGTCTCACCTCTCTGCATGAAAAAGCCATAAATAATGYAAGGAGAGGGACTACTTTCCTTTACAGCACCTGCACAATGGTATGTGCTGAAAATGACATACACAAGTCCCCATCTGTGAATAAAGTTCTAGTTAGATGTTAAGTTCATGAACAAAGAGMAAAAAAAAATTAAACTGTGAAAGAAAAAAAAATCATAGTAAACAAAACTCAGATCTYTATGGGTTTATTCAAAAGAAGGAGGCAATATTTATAGGTTTAGTATTTTTCAACTAAATATTAATTACAGAGTTTTGTAGTATTGGAATCCAGTTCCCAATCTCTTTGATTCCTCAGAACAGTACTCTTTCCAAGCTGTACTGACATATGGTTAGTGTGAGCCAGAACTGGATGGCTGGGGCTGTGAAGTTCTTCTACACAGCTATTTTTCATCAAAACTTTCAAAAATGTCTTGTGAAAACACATCAAGAACAATACACACTTGAAAATAAGATAATGCAAAAAAATAGTCTTTAAAGTTCACATTAGAGAGCTAGACATAACATATTGCCCCAAAAATTTGTTTTCTATGGTGGTGAAAAAGCCCTGTAGCCCTAAGCACACTCCTTCCTGCAACCATCATTTTCTATTTCAGATCTAGCAAGGAGGAGATAAATCACCCACTTGGCCACTAAACTGAATCAAATGACAATTACTGTTCTGTAGCTGGGACAGTGTGAAGATTTCTGGAGCAGAGAGCAGGTACAGGACATCAAAGAGAAGCTCTTCTGGTCTTCCTAGAAGTTAACACAACTTCCTGAGTTCACTCCTTGTATGCACAGYCCTGGGGAGGGGCTGAGTCTCGAGGAATTCTAGCAGAAACCTTTCTTACTAAAATCCCTGTGACATCAGGATTTTATGTCTTATAATCATGCATTATCCAAAGCACATCAAAATGGCATTTCCAGCCTATTTACAGCTTAAAATGGGCAAATTTGTCCATCAGCCCAATCACTACTCCATAAAATAAATCCTAGCAAAATATGCTGGTGCCTATCCAACCCATCCTAGAAGAGTGCTGAAGACAGCATGCATGGATTTCTGGGCATGGAGTGTTTATCTCTTCAGTCATGGCGAGGACCCTCTGRTCCTCATCAGCCATATGCTTTTATTCTGTCTGTGGTCCACAAATTTCAGATCCCAAACCCAAATCACTTCACAGACTTCTGTGGACAGCTTCCTGATAGAGAACGGAAAAAGGAATAAGAGCAGATGGTTTTTATTAGAATCTGCTATACACAGACAGAAAAACAGTATTCTGTGAGGCCTGTGGTTGCTCTCTGAGATCTGGGTGCCTTTAGTATGGGAAGAGGCCAATTACAAGCTGCTAACTGGCTGAGTGTTGTCAGATGATGCTTGTGATGGAAAGAAAGCTCAAATGCCAGAGAAGTGAGATGACTCTCAGTTCAGAAAATGGGGAATTTTCCAAAGATGCTGGCTAAGGGGCACCTGACCTTGCACACACCTAAATTTATCCTGTAAGTCTGCTTGCAGCAGGTATAGCAAGTCCATCACCACAAATTTGCTAATATTCCCAACAAATATTGACCTTCCCTAGCACCATGAGAGTCCTTGGAATAGAATTTATCCAGGATCTTCACAATCTCTTAGTCTTTCAAGTCCGTAGGAAAACTTATTGAGCCATTCTGTGTACATYGCTGAATTTTGCCCTAGCACCATGGAGTGGGTGATGCCAATCTACAGAACACAGCAACCAGTCAGGCACACAGGCCTCTGAATCCAGCAATCATGACACTAGAGCTCAAGGAGCTATTGACATCTGTAATACAGTGGAACTGCTAGTGAATCTCTTCACTGTGGTGTCACATTTTAAAGCTTTCTAATTTTTTTTTTCCAGTCTGTGAAGTGCTTCCACAAAACTGATGTATGATCTTGGGAAAAGAGAAACTCAATCTGCACTGATTTACACCATCAAGACAGTGAAATCACTGTGAAAACAGAGTACTGTTTTTTTAGTACTAGCTCTTCTGGATGTTCCTTGTAAAAATATTTTCTAATGGTTTCATCTGACAACAGAAATTTTAAAAAATCCTGAACTGTATTGAAAGACCTCATATACAAAAGTTTTCTTTCTCTCACTAAGAATTCTCTTGTATGTTTTACACTTATCTTCACACAATCAGTGGCTTCTGTGTTGAAAAGCCGGTAAAGAACATTTAAAGAAACACTATCAGCATTTCTGATATTTTTCAAAGCCATTACAATACTTGAAACAACCTACCAAATATTTCAGCTAATTTATTCTAAGTATCCTTCTGAGTCCTAAAAGATCAGAATCATAAAAAGGATATTTATTATCGAGATCTTGCTCTCCATATGACCCTCCCAGCTCATTTCCCACTATAACTTTCATCACTTCTTTTGTCTTTCCAAGCTCATTCCTGTTCTTTTCTAGACTATCTCAAGGATATATTTCTTATGACTGAAGGATGGAAAGATTGATACCACTTTTCATGTACAGAGGGGAAAAAAGCCAGCACTATGGAAAGGGCTACAGGTCATTAAGCTCCTATAAGATTTATTGTCAGAAGCTCTGTTAGAAATCAGACAAGCTTTGAAATGAAGCAGAAAGTCTTGAGATACAAGCTATTCTGTGTAGGGCCTAGAAATGGAAGGACATTGCCTAGAATCTCTACTCTGAGAAAAAGTTATTCACTTATTTTTGAGAATTGATTTGTGCTCACTTTAGATTACACCTCGATTATATGAACTGGCTGACTTCTTTTCTAATACRCAACCAACTAGTTTAGTGTATTCTTGTCTCATATTCCCTGTCTGAGGAACCAGAGGGCCACAGTCATAYGTCTGGGAGAAACAGTTACACATCCATGCTGGACGTCTGGCTGATGCAGCAGCTATGGTTTGTGGTCAAACAGTATGAAGATGGTAAAATTAGGAAAATTAGTAGATGGTGCTGGAGTGCACTTCGACAAAGAGAGCTGAAGAGTTCACAGGCTTATCCTGGGGTCTGTACATTTAAGGAAGTCCTGGCAGGGGCAGAGACTCTCTCATTCAGAGAGAGKTTTCAGGCGAGAAAAAGACCATCCTGAGACTAGAAGGACTTTTACCTGCCTCCAGTAGGCAAAACAGTGTTCTACTCTATCTGCAACCAAGTAATGACAGAGTACTGGAGTAAGGATTTCTAGGAAGCCAGAGGGGAGAGAGTGTTGTCTTAGTGTTCCTTAGAACAGGAAAGACAACTAAATATAAAAGCCATAGAAACTAAAGCAGCCATCAATAAATGAGCAAAATGAGCTATTAGTAACAAGAGAAGACTACAAACTTAGGATAGAAAAGAGAGAAACTGCAAGATTCCTTCAAGAATTCCTTGGRAAAATGCCTAAATTTGATGAACTGGGGAGACAGAAAAATGTGTTCCTTTCCTTTAAAGGCACAGAATTGTTGACACTTCACAGTCAGGGACWGCAATTTCTTGCTGAGGTCTGTCTCTACTCCACCTGACCAGATGCAGAACAGAAAGCAGCAAATGCTGCTGCACTGAATAAGTCCCAAAGGACATCAAAGCCCAAACACTGGGAGCAAGGGAAAGAAAGGAGTCCGACTGTCTGACCTTGCAGACCATTTACTGGATCAGAAGCTATAAATAGGCTAATTCTGATATAATCACATGCAGAAACATATCCTCCCAAGCAGCTGACACACATCCCTCAGTGATGTTTTTGTTCACAATAAGACATTATTCACACACTACAATTTGATACCTGATTGGGCAAGCAGCCAGCATGAAGGTTCTTRTACAGTCAGGGAAGAAGAAGACTCAGTATAATGTACGGTCAAGGTGTGTGCTGGGCAATTATGTAATTTGAGGTATATTTACATGTACCTGTGTGTATTTGTAAGGTTTTTTACTTTTCTTTAACTCTGTTATGATATCTATTAAGAGTAATGTACTGGATTACTGYTAACCAATAAGTGTGAGATTCATCCAAAGGTCAAAATAAGCAACAACAATTTTATAGCCTGACTTCTTGTATGATTGCAGAAATTGAAGAATCAGGGACAACAAGACCTGTGCTTGGCCCAAGTCAGTCAATACTTTCTAGTTCTTTTACTGTCTTGACATCCCTGTTCTTTTCCACTTAATTATTTTATCCCCATTGTGAGCTTTCTCACCTGTGTAAAAATGAAATAACTTGACATAAAGCCACAAAAAGAGACCCAAAATGATTGTTAAGGGAGAGAGTGGAAAAGGGCAGTGTAAGGAGTGGGGATGGTAAAGAAAAGAACTCAGTAGGACTTTAGTACCTCAAATAAARAACCTATGTTATTATTGTTGCCCTTCATCCCTGTGGTTCTTTACTACAATGACTGCTACCAAGCCTGAGGAAGTATCAGTGATGGTTTATCTTTCACAATTTAGATATTTGTAGCTAAATAAATTTAATTGATTATTTTTAGAGTCAAGTCCCTTGTCTTGGAAGAATATCCCTATCTTCAGTAGAACTGCTCTCACTAAAACCTTCCCTCAAGTCTGTTTTCAAGCTAATATTAAGTCCATTTCACCCTTTAGCAAAGCACAAAAAGAGATAGAAGAGATGTTTACTACAATTCAAGAAATTGAAGAATACTGAAATCTAACCTGCAAACAACCTTTCCACTTTCACAGCTAAGTGTTACAACTACCCTTTATTTCTTGACAGCCTGCATTCTTGGGTCCCAGGTGTAAATACTTTGGAAATCTGAGATACAAGGCTTTCAACTGTATGCTGAAAGCTGTAAATATCAGGCACAATTTCCTTTTATTTTAATGAGTGTGTTGTCATGGAAACTTTGCAGTGGACTCTGGGCTTCATACTTGAAACTCTTGAGGTTTCTGGCAGTTCCCTGATGGGTCCTGTCAACTGCTCATTCACAGGAAGTGATAATAAAAATTCACTTTCCTATTCAGTGAACCTTGAATGAACTGAAGGAGAACAACCTCAAATCCACTTGCCTCCTCTCACTCCAAATTTCATATGCATGACTGATAGTATGCTACTTAACCCTTTGAATAACTGTGTAAACAGCTAAGTAACAGTTGAAACCCTCTCTTGTTGCATGATCRTGAAAGAAATTTTATTTTTTTCATTAAACAGGTATTAAACCTGACTTCTTAAACATTTATAAATGTTGACCTCTGAGTGAGGGTGGAGATTAAAAAGGTAAACAGTTTTAAGCAGAATAATAGTTTCTTTCCAGGTTTATTTCCTGATTTAGAACAGTTTAAAGTAATGGCAGAATGAGGATAATTTCTTATTATCTGATTTTTAATATATTTTATTTTGTAAATGTCTTACACAGGTATGTCATAATAGTGAGTGAAAGCCAATAAAAAGTCCTAAGCATTCTTTTCCAATTCACAATGATGTATTTTTCAGCAGGATTCCTACATTCAGAAAGTTCTCCTGCTGTAAAAAATCTACCATTATGAAACTACCATTTGAGAATTATTTATTCAAGACTTCTTTGCTGCTGAGGGATGATTCCTGAAATTTGTCCTKAACATGATCACCAAAATGCCTGCAGTTAATTAGGTATTTATGCTCCTATGCTGCTGTTCATCCATTTACTCTTGGTTTTCATATTTCCCAATTTCAGAGTTATTACATTTCAGTGAATTTACCCAAATTCTGTATATTGAACTAACTTGTCCCTCCCCTGGCTGACTTTAGATGTGCCTGCAACGCAAAGAACTGAAACAGGTGATACTGGGTGTTTAATGGCTTGCATTATTGAGTTTCAGTAACAACTCCAGTAGCATCCCTGGCATGTGTCCAGCCTCCCTGGAAGATTAGTGACACCAACACACAGCATGTTAGCCACTGTGCTCTCACTGTTATCTGTCAGGTCTACACTTGGCTGCRCAGTCAGTTTCTTAGATTAAGAAATCTTTAATCTTGTTACCCAAATGTTGATGTCATTGAGAGGAACCCCAAAAACACAAAATCAAACAAAAAAGTCCCCAGCAGTTCTAGCTCCTATCCACCAATACAATAAACAGAACAGAAAGCAGAATTGCTCACTCCTTGCTGTAAATTCTGCTTAATCCTTCTGGGAAGTTTTGTGTGATTAAATATTTAGAAACCACTGCTTCAACCATTTAGAAGGGATCAGATAACAAAAGGAGGAAGGAAAACGAAGAGGAATTAGTTGTCACCAACAACTCATAAGCAGTGCTTACARGTCATGTTCAAATAGGTACAACATTAAATGGGCTCAGATTCAGTGCTGATTTTGTCTGTTYGTTTACACAAGAAATCAGGAGGACTACATCTGTAGATGCTTATAGGAAGTGCATGTAAAATGAAAAAAATCCAAACATATACACATTATTTTAAGGAATTTAATGATTATAATTGTGTGARTGGCAAAATCTGCAAATCCCTTCTCCAATCCATAGCACCAACCCAAAGACAAAAATTCACGCTCAAGTGGCAGGTAAACTGCTGGATAAATGTTTACTGTTATCACTCTCTTTCAGTAAGTGTGACTTTCCAGCAGGTGCTTTTGTCTTTAATATTGTCTCAAAATATATTAATGCCTAATTGATTTCAGTTCAGGCACAGGGACACCCTGCAGCACTGTTTCTCTAGACAGGTGTAGACCTTTCCTAGGTCAATAGCCAAAACTGACTCAATKTCTCACTTTGTCTAGGAAGAGTATCAGTTTGCCTTACAGATATCTAAATAGAAAATGCAAAAAAGCAGAAAAATAAATTCATTCACACAATTCACATGATAAATATGCATACTGTTTAACATTTCTGCTTGAGATTTTCATAGTGACCATAGGCAGAAATTCTTTACACTTGGAAAAATAATTCAAACAATGATCAGTYGCACTGAATGAATAATTTCTGGTTTCAGACAGTCTCTTTCTAGAGCACTACCATTTTAGAGGTTGTGTTTGCCATTTGACAGYGCAATTCTTTCTTCATGTGAAACTACTTTGTGATGGAGGAAGAATTTGCATTTTGTCTTTACACATTGAGTATTCCCATTGACTTCAAATGGCCTTGAAATCAACGGAGCTGTCACATACATAAGTCATCACAGTGTCAGCCAGACCTTTAAACAGCAACCACCACATCTAGCTACTTCTGCAGTAGAATTTGGTCATTTACATATGGCACTTTTGAACCTACAGATGCCATACTATCATCTGAGGTTTAAAGAGGGGTGGGGAGAGAAMTTAAACCATCCTGTGTCTCCATAGGGCCCACTATGAAATTTAGTCTGCTTTCTTCAAATGAACAGCATTATAGTGAAGTTATTAGTAAGCTTAAAGATGGTTCAAATTAGGCTCAGTCTTGTAATAAAACAGCATAGAAAATATAGAAAACATGGACCCTTACTTATTTGTGATCATACATCTCAGACACTTGTCCTTCAAACTGTTTATATGGTAGTTTCACAATCTCATCAGGCTTCTACTRTATGCATGAAAATAAAACAATTGTTATGGCAACATGCTGAGACAGTATTTATAGTGCTTCACATAAACAAACAGGTTGACAAATAATAGGAAGAAAATGGACATTAAATTACTGCAACTGAAGATAAAAAACAAACATATAATGAAGTAGAAAATTATGCCACTAAAATTTCCTCACGATACAGGTGTCTCTGACAGTTATTACTGAAGTCACTCTATTTTCTGCATAAATATATGCAACATGCATAGTTTAAAAATTGTTTCAAACATCCAGTTTTATTTTCAATATTTACAGAGAGACTGAGAGAAGGATGGGTGGCTAAATTCATGTAAGGTGAGACAAAGCTATTTCATTATGGAAAAGGATATCATAATAGTAGTACGTAAAAATCAAGACAGAGAGGTGGACGAATAGTTATAATAAATCATTCTGACGTTAGTTAACATCCCTCTGAAGAATTATGTGATTCAGCCCGGCAAAATAAAGGAAAATATATATTTAAGTTCATTCATGCAAAAGTGTTTTGAGCTAATGAAAAGTAAAAAAATCCCAGAAATTAACAGGGTAATTAGAGTAATATAAACTGGTGGCAAGAGACTGGGTTTTTAGGTTCAACCACCTACTCGATTAATTTCTTATCTCTTTGGTTAGGGAACAGAAGGGAATAAGAACCTATTTTGYCACATATACATGTGTAATCTGATTATATGTAATTAGGATGGCATCCTCTGGACAAGATTACATTATTGATATCTGAAAAAAATTCAAAAAGATGTCTAAGTGGACAATGTGTTATATAAAATTTGGATGCTTTGAAATCTGGATGGATAACTTGGATATGGCAAAAATCTGGTCCTGGAATTTTACATTTTGAGCTAGCAATAACAGACAGAAAAGAGCAGAAATAATACATGTATATGTCCACTGGCCATACAAGTTAGACAAACACTAATAACTTTAGTTAAACTAAGAAATTTTTCTTTTTACAGCTAAACAGAAATTTAGAAAGATGATATCAGATCTTGAGTTTTTTATGTAAGCATTYTAAGCCACATTTATTCAATGCTGCCATATTCACTTCACTTAGAATTAACACTGCATGATGCTGTTTAGTGTGGAGGAGTACACTTGGTGCAGGAACTTCTGTGTGCAGCTGCAGTGAGAGCTGTAGGCTGAGCTTTGGGGGCAGGAGCCTAAGCCTGAGYCCAGACTTTGTCACCCTTGCCCTGTAAGGGTATAAAAACCCATGGGGATTCCTTTGTTCAGGGCCCCTTGTCAAAGTCACCCAGCTGAAGCTCTTATTTTGTTATTTAGTTGCTGCACCATGACTAAATTGTTTTAAGTATCTGAACATCTAAGACTGTGCTCTGGGAGACCAGGGATGGAGTCAGTAAGGAAACCAGGTCAGACTGAGTGTGAGGTATGTCTGTGTAAAAGKGGTAAGATTCCATATCACTGCCTGGAGGCAATGCAAGAGTAACTACCTGGGTAGATGATGGGGCAGGGAAGTTTCCTTTACAATAGCAGAACAGGTCTCAGGATCCTTTATGTGACTCGAATGATTAAACAACGCATGAACGGAAGACTTGTGCTGCTACTTTTCTTTGTCACAATTGAACACAAATCTTTATGTTTTGCATTCAGGTATGTCAGCTCATCTAAGACAGCAATTTAAAGACAAATTCCCCTCCCAGAAACTGAGGCAAATCTTGATCTGAAATGTTTGTATTGGCATTTGGCACGCTGCTGGCTGATACCYAACTCTAACTAAAACTCACCCTTCTTCAACATTGCCAGTTTTGTGTAACCAGATTGGAAGAGCAAGAAGTTCCCCATGTGCATCTCTGTCCCAGCTGCCTTTGTGTGTGCCCCCACCCCATGTCCTGGCACAGCTGAGCTGGCACAATTCTCTGCGGGGCTGCACTGCCACCAAGATCACTGAACTCACCCGGCCTGAAAGTAAAAGGGTTTTCCCTTGGGGTGTTTTTGGCCTGCATTGGTTCACTGTTTCAGCCAAGACTCCAACTTCATGAAAGCTTATGTAAGCACAGCAGAGGAGACCAAGAGGTTGTCACTGCTGCTGTCATGCTATGAGACTACAATTTGAGGGGAGCAGTATACAGTGTTTTCCCATATGAAACTGACATCATACCACATTAAATATTCTGTATCTCCAAMAAAAGTACATTTTTGACCACTGTAGTCAATGGGAACCAGATTTTCACTGCCCATAGCAAACATCTRCTAATGGAAATAATCTGCAAAACAACAAAAAAMCCCTAATTTWAAAAAGTTAAGTGAAATACATTGAAGATCCTTTCTTACAAGGAAAATAAAATGTTTAATAGAAATTTTAAATTAATAAATGTYTTTCCAGGGCTTCTTTTAAAAACTCCTATTTCAAATCATTGGCATATGACTGAAAATTGAAATATGTCAATTATCCTATATTTCTTTATACTGGTGGAGATCAAAAAGTGTACCAAGCATCCCAGAAAGTAAACATTAATCTAATCCTAATTTAGGGTACCTAATTGGAATTTAAGGTATTTTATTATATTCTAAAAGGCTAACGGAAAAATCTGGCCTGGGAATCATCTAAAAAGTCAGGAAAGATAAGGATTTACTTAAGGCCGGTCAGAATGCTTATTTCAAAAGTATATCTTATCAAACCAGCATGATTTCTCAGCTGTTCATTGTGAAGCAAAGTGCCTGACAAAGATTTTTCCCATTCAGTCTTTTTATTTCCATCTGCCTCTGAATTGCATAACATAAGCTGTCAGGAGCATTGGAGTTTAACGTTCGACTGCGTTACACTTTTTTTTTTTTTAAAGCTCTGTACAAAATAAGCAAGAAATACGTTGAACAGATTATGAATTGGCTATAGGTATATTTCAGTGTGGGAATTCTGTTTAATGGTGATTAGTACCTTATGTTATTTGGCACCTCTGTCATTGATCAAGAATTAAACACAATATTGATTCTAGTCTATTTTGCAAAGTCATTCAGTAAGAATGGATAATTAGTGGACCAAGACAACCACAAAAAGCACTTCTGTATTGYTTAGTAAATTCACAGAATTAATTTAAACATCACTAAATACAAAGTAAAAAATCTACAAAGATGTGACTACTTACGGAATGATGGACTATATCCTGGAAAGCTGAGATTCAGCTGGGAAGTGCTGGATGAGCAATTTGACATTCATTTTCAGTGGTTTGCATAACAGTCTTCTGCAAYGGCAAAAAAAGCATACTTGTAACACTGCAGAATCAGTTAAGACTAGCATTTTCTAGCTAGCTATTTTTTAAAAATTACATTATCAAATTGTTCAGAAAACAAGCCATAAAAATATTTAAAGGTGGAGAAAATGTCTTTCTGTGAGAGACTGTAAGAAGTCCTTCTGTTTGCTTTATAAAAATGCAGACAGAAAGGGAATTTGAATGCATTGTATAAAACCTTCTTGTGGAGAAATTCTTTGAAGAGTGTCCAATCCAGTGGCAAAAAAACTGAAACCAGAAAAATTTAAATGAGAAATTATAAGCACTTTTCTAAAATTGGCAGGAATAAGTTAAAGAGAACTACCGAGAGAAAATGTTTGTTTCATAACTGTTGATATGTCTGGATGGAAAGTTYAACTCAAAAAAACCAAGTTATAGATCAGCTTTATCCCTGATTCAGCCCAGAGCATTCCCTACTGGGTGAAATCTCTCCCTCTGACATATCAAGGTAAATGCATGATCTAGAGTTTCCTTTTGCTTTAAGCTGTTAAAATGCCTGCTCTCTGTGCCTGGGGGCTTTTACGTGCCATCACCCAACCACAAAAAAGCTATTGTCCTGTGTTAACTGAACTGCTATATTTAACATTGTTTTCAGKGTTATTCTTAACAAGGTACAGGTCTTAGATCAACTTTCAGTAAAAAAACATCTGTAGCCTCTTACAGATGGAGATCAGAGGTTGTTGGTAGACAAAAGAAAGGTTTGTTTTCAGGCTTATATTTTCACTATATTCTCTGATTTAGAAGACATTTGCATATTATTCTTGAAGGGAATGACATTATAACCTCCTTTTTCATTAATAAAACTCTAGAGCTTTCAATATTAGCATGGTTTTCCCATGTAGTTTTCTGGAACAGACTCCTCTTGCCTTAGTTGGGGGGAGGAAATTTGCACAAATATTTATATTTCTCTACTCTGTCATGCCATTCCAATACTATTTTTTCCTAATGTTTAAGATTTTCTTGAAAGGACAGTAGTTCTAGAAAGCAATGTGTGTGTCATATTTAACAATTTAAGCATGACACACCTTATACAGTACAAATACACAAATTTGTGTTTTAAAACAGCTATATTGTACAGCCAAGGCCTTTAACACTTGTGCTCTAGAAACAAACTGTCGCTAAAATACCAGTCAAATGGTGCTCAAATTAGCCTCAGAAAGATTTTAGGCTGCCCAATGACTCAAGGTCTGAAGTGTTGCCATGTTTGGATTGGAGTTTGTGGCTCTAGTCCTGGAATCCACCCAGCAGAGACTGTACAACACAGACCACAAAAGCTGGAGTGGGACCATCACAGCTAACACAAAGAGCAGAGGGTCAAATTGGTCAGAAAAATTATTAAAGAGTATGAACAATTAAATTCTTCCTTTTCCCTGGAGTTTTGATCACATACTAGACTGGGCGGTCTGATGGCYTTTTTTGAACATGAGTTTCCAAGCCCTTCCTCAGGCAGGGATGACTGCTGTCAGGTGTCCAAGGAGGAGCTGGGGGAAGTGGTTCTGCTTCCTTCTTGAACTAAAAGGTTCAATGCCACCCTCCACTGATTACACTGCAGGAAAAAATGCAAGATTTCAGATAGGATTCAGGAGCACAAAAGGAGATGACTGACACCTCCTAACGAAGATTCCACCAGATGGAAAAAGACCTTGATCAAGAGGGCTGAACTAGAGGAACATATGTCTAGAAATATAAATCTTGGCATGAAGTATGAGATATTTTGGACACGCATTACAGAAACTCTTACTTGATGATTCTTAGACTTCAAAGCCCTTATGGTGTTAAATTTGAGGCCTCGTGCATCTTGCATTTATGAATTGTTATTATAGTTGTGTCCCAACTCGCCACATTCTCTTTTTTTAGGTGTACTACTTAGTTTCAGCTGTAGTCTAAGCCTGAGCTCTTTCCAAAATCTAGTGACACCCACATTGTTCCAGTAAGAATTCAGACAGGGTAATTTACACTGACAGACAAGATTTCTGKCATTCTTGTCTCCCTCATACTGTCAAAAAGGCAGATAAGATACAGGAGAAGGTCCAGGGCATGCCAAGGTCCATTCACACTTCAAATCAGCATATCACAGAGCGTCTGCGACGTCCCAAAGGCCTTCCCTTCCTCTTTTTTCTCCTAGATGGTGATGAGGAAAACAGATTTTGAAAATACCTGGAAGCGTGAATTCACACAATGAATAAGTGCTTTTATAACCCTTTAAGCAAAGCAGATTGACAGCTTACTGAAAAAGAAGCACTTCTAAACACAATGCTTCATTAACCAGCTAAAATGAAAACTTCTTTCTGCAAATAAAGTGGCATCTTCTTGAGAATTATATTCTAGGAAAATGCTGCAGCTGACATTGTGAAAAGTGACAAAATATTTTGCCTGACAAAATCTTGATAACATTTCATTTTATGTTCCAGAGATTTATACTCATGGATTCATATTTTCAAGGCCAGAAGGCCCCATTAGAAGCCTTGGATGACACACATCTTTGAATTACAACTCCTTGTTCTTGTACTGTTTTCAACAATTTCTGTTCGTTTATCTTTCAAAGAGGTGTCAAGTCTTGAGCAGAAGAATTAGGGACGTTATTTCATCTCTTTTTTGTTTTCCAATTTGCTTTGAAATACTTGCAACCAACTTCTTACCTTGAAACCAGYATTTTTTATGGATATTTGGAATATTTAAAATACTTGAAAACAAACTGTACAGGTTAAATAGTTACTGAAAAAGTAACTAATTTTTAAAATCTGAAGGGTTAGTGGCTATGAAAATGTTAGCTAGATTAAAATGGGAAAATTTCATTTTTGCAAAGCAGAAACTCAGTAAATATATATGGAGAGTATTCTTGAATTACAACCATTTGCACATCTAGTCAGACTTGGGGAGTTGGATTCCCTTTGTTGTAGATATTTTAAAATGAAGACTGATAACTGATGAACTAGTTTGTCACCTTCAGGTACACAAAAGGTGTACCTTTTGTACACCTTCACCCTACGGGTGTACAAAATTGCATAGCACTTCAAATTCCCAGTTGCAGGTACACACCAAAATCTAACAYATGCCTTCCTTGGTGATACCTTAAATTAGTCTAAGGTGACTTCAAACTCAATCCCTTAGCTGCATAAAGAGTTTCACAGCTGCACATGCAGACACTGAGTTTGTTTCTTTCAAATTTTCATCTTTACAAGGGAAATTAGTCAAGCATATGCTTGTTTTTGCCAAATAGGCATAAAACTTTATGCATATGAAACAAAGATGCAACTGAATAGCAACTAAACTTGTGAACTGAATATGGATCTTTATAGAAGAAAACTATAATGAAACTTCTACAGACCAGCAGTTAAGAGTAGATACAGCTAAAGATTTTTTAGTAGTTAAAATACTCAAGCACGATTTCGAGATTCTCTTTATTTTTTCCTCTAATATCCATCTCATGAGATACTCAAATGCTTAATTGATGTGATAATGTAATTCATATCTCTTTGTCTGTAGGTTAGGTTTAATGCAATAAAGGAATGCTACTAATTTCAGAAATGTTTTGGATAACTTCCTTATTGGTCTTAATGGATGGCTTTAAATGTGACAAGAAAGGAAAGGTTTACAATAGCTGCTTTCATATGACTTAAATACTTCATGGAATTCATCCGGGATATRTAATGCAAGGAATTTCTGTGCTGCCCTTCTAGTGTTCAATGGAATGAACAAACAGAAAAATATTTACCAAGAAAAATGCATAGTCACAACCCACCAATATATTTAACTAGTCTCTGCCTGATAGTAGATTTTTATCTTCTTCATGACAGATGAAATTGGACTCTGAAAAGAACTATTAAATAATTTCTCCCATATGTTAATATACCAGCAGAGTCAAATATAGCTGTGTTTTCCCTACCTTTACTATTAGCTTTCCATTCAGTTAGGTTTTTCCCACATTAAGGATGTTCTGAGGTTTCAAAAAAACTATTTTCCAGAAAGTTTTTTCTATTTGTGCCCTTATATTACCAGTAATATCAAAATAAGGAGGAAGCATGGTAAGAATTTAAAATTAATGTATCAGGACTTGGTAGACAAGTGCTTTCTCACACCCAATACTGGGAATTTTACTTTAAAAATTATTTAGAAGAAGGAAATGAGTAATACATACAGGAATAAAGGTAAGAATAATTATATTTCCTGAACACAAACCAGTGGATTAGCTACTTAGCAAAGTATCTAGTAATCCTTTAACCACATTTTCTAAGCAATCTAAAACATGCAGTTTTACAGAGTTTGATCCAGTTTTACACTTGATCCAGTYTACACTTGAATGAGTTTACAGTGTTTGAGGTATACATCAGATTTATCTGAAAGAAGAGGAACTCCTAGAAAAAAGTGCAATTTTAGCAAGATGTATCACGCTAGAAATGCATTTAGTGTCTCTGCAAATGTGCAAAGAAACAATGAGCCTCACAGATATGATAGATATGATTTCAATTTTTTGGTCTACTGGAATAAAAGATTCACTAGATTCTTATTTACAATCATGGGACGCACACATGAGAAAAAAAAAAGTAATCTCAAAAATCTTCCACCTGACATGATACCACCACAAATCAATTGAAAATTGCTTATGCTTTCTTCCTCACTATTGATTTCTTCTGAATTAAAATCTATAACAAAAAGATATTGGTAAAAACTGTAATTGCAGTTTCTTTAGTAGGGAAACAAGGTTTAGGAAATTCAGTTTTCATAGTTTATAAGCCTACAKATTGCGCGGGAGTGCCTTAGCAAACGATTGCCCAGGATAATAGATTACTTTGCCCAATAGWTTATCCAGTTTACAGAACAAGCAAAGTCTGCAATTGTTTATATCAAACATTTTAACAATGATCTCAAGTTTAGTATTATGTTTAGAACATAGAAAATACAATCATATGAAAAAGATTCGTATTTAACAATGTAAGATACTTTTATCACATATTCATTGTTTTATACACTACTTGTTTTCATTAGATACTAAAATAAAAGGAAGTCAAAAACCACATCAGGCAAAATTTATCAGGTAATTCAGGCATTACARTATATGCATGTGCAATTATTGTAGTTATATGAACAAATCAGATAACTATATACATAGACACAGTGAATTATGCACACTTGCAGATACAATTATGCTGTCTCTATATCTGTTAAGATAATTGCCTACATGTAGAAAATATGCATGCAATTGTATTTGCATTTTAAACAGGCATACATGTGGCTAAACAGCCMTAAAATCAAGCTCAAAATCCTTAACTCTACCATTCATAAGGAATATTATTGACTTAATCAAAAARTGAAGAATTAGAATAATGGAAAGCCCATGAAAGTTCCCTTTACTAAACTTGTAAATCTTTACAGGTCTGAAAAACATTCCTTAATAATCTTTACCTGTGTGAAAATAATCTTTATCTTTGTGTATCAGACAATTATTTTTCTATTCTTTTTATTCTGTCCAGACAAATACGATTTTTCATGCAACATTACAGTGGGAGTTATGGTCAGAATTCACTGTGGAGTTCCTGTCTCCTGCTCCCATTGCTGCAATATATATTTTTATTTGGAGGTATTTTACTAGCTTTTATGCTAAAGCACTAGGCTTCTGCTGGTGTGAACTGCATAGGATGGCTAATTATGCCAGCCTATCTCATTCCCAGGTTGTAATGGGTAAGGCCTGGTTCTTCTTATTTAAAATGAAACCTTCTTGTCGTGAGTTGACACTGGCTGGACACCAGGTACCCACAAAAGCCCCTCGCTCACTCCTCTGCTGCAGCTGGACAGAGGAGAGAAAATTTAACAAAGGGTTTCTGRGCTAAGGACTGGGGTGAAAAYACTCATCAATTACCATCAAGGGCAAACCAGGTTCAACTTAGAGATATAAAATGAATTTATTACTAACAAAATCAGAGCAGGATAATCAGAAGCAAAACAAGCTCTTAAAAAACACTTTCCCCCCACCGCTCCCTCCTTCCCAGCTCCACTGCCTACCCCARCAGCACAGGGAGATGGGGATGGGGGTTAAAGTCAGTTCATCACTCTTTGTTTCTCCTGCYGCTCAGGGAAAAGAGTTATCATTCACCTGCTGCACCATGGGTTCCCTCCCACGGGAGAGAGTTTTCCATAAACTTCTCCAATATGAGTCCATCTCATGTGCAATACCTTTCTGCAAACTGCTGCAACGTGAGTCCATCCCACAGGCAACAGCACCTCCCCAACTGCTGCAGCATGGGTCACKCTTCCATAGGGTGCAGTCCGTCAAAGACAGGCTGCTCCAGTCTGGAAACAGGGCACCTCTCTCCATGGATCTCCCACTGGATCACATTCTCCTCCTTGCATCCACCCACTCCAGTTTGGAGCTGCAGGTGGATCTCTGCTCCCCCATGGATCCCCATGAGYTGCAGGGGCACAGCTGCTTCACCATGATCTGCACCAAGGGCTGCAGGGGAATCTCAACTCCAGTGCCTGCAGCGCCTCCTTCTTCACTGACCTTGGTGTCTGCAGAGTTGCTCTCCTCATATGTTCTCATTTCTCTCTTGTCTAGTCAGAATTAAAATTCCCCCACAAGTTTTCTTTTGATTTCTTCCTGAATCTGTTATCACAGAGGCGTTACCATCATCTCTAACTGGCCCAGTTTTGGCCAGCAGCATGTCCATCTTCAGAGCCATCTGGGATTGGCTCTGCTAGACATGGTGGAAGCTTCCAGCARCTTTTCACAGAAAYTACCTCTGTGGCCCCTCTGCTACCAAAAACCAGGCCATGTAAATTTCTTACTCCCATGGTTTTCTGTGACACATTTGCAAAGCCTAAGAGGCAATTATGCACTTTTTCTGCCCTTTTAAAAGGTCAGGGAAACTTATCACTTTCCTTAATAAAACAAGCATGAGGGTCTAGACTTCACTCTTCTAGCACATTCCTCAGCTAAAAGTTTCCATCCATTTATATATTTAGARATCATTCAGTAAAAGGCTTTATGAATGAGGAAAAAATGAGGTCCAATATCTTAATGTTTGAGTCTTCTTGGGTGTAAGGAACTGGACTTTTTCCCATTCCTCCATAATACACTGATGTGCATTAAAAAAAGTTTGGCAGTAGGAGTATATTCTCCTCTTTCTGAGAATATTCTGAGGTATCCCAAATACCTGCCAACCATTCTGCCAAACAGTTATTACTTTTAGGATGTCAGTACCTGGAAGCCTACCACAAGTCAGATCTCTGTTGTGTCAATGAAAAACAAAACAAACAAAAAACTCACCCAAAATACAACCAAACAAAATTTGCCTCCAAAAGTCAGTTTTGTTGTATTCCTAATACTTTGGAATACTTATAGCAACAACATACCCTCAGCTTTTACTAGGTTTTAATATGGAGTTGATCATCTTTAGCAGCTGCATTAATAAAAAGTTTTGGAAACAGCATTCTCTCACGTTATCCATCTTTTATTAAAAAATCAGAACACAACATTCTCAAGTGTCCCTGAACAGAGTGTTCTCAATATTTATGTATCACATGTTTTTTATGTCAGTACAATTAAAACTTTCATGTATATACTGATAKTATACTAGATCATTAAGTGTTTTTAAGCATTGTTCCTTTCCTAGAGCTGCTAATTCTTCTCACATTCCAGCAAAAAACATTCTGCTCAGAGTCTTCATCTTGACTGAACCCAGAAGTATTCCCAGTTTATATWAGGGCAATGTTTCTGCCAGTATAACTATTACGCTTAATAATGCAAAGCACAAGTGCCATTACACACATATACAGCTCAAGGTGAGAATTTGCTCTGTAGTTTATGTTTACTTTTTTACAAACTTATTTACTCMAAAAGTCCCATAATGCACAACTCTTTCATTTCATAAGATGGCGCATTACATTCATTTATCAAACACATTTCAATTACACTATTGGTTGGATATCTCTAAAAATTAATAACCTCTTACGTTGTGTACTATATATTTTATATTTCAATTATTAACACAATCTGCTGAAATGTAGACAGTGAGCTTGTATAGGAGAGAACAGTTAATTACTTATTCKGCAAGGTTAATGAAAAATAGCACAAAAAATTCTCAACTGTAACACTTTGGTTTTTCTGCAGAGAATGCATAAGTATCGTTCAGAGTGCACATTTTTGTCCAGTGTTAGGACTGAGTTTTACTAAAGCCTGTCTCCTTCAAAAATTATTTTATAAGGATACTGAGAACAAATATGAAAAATAGCCGTAGGTTAATTTTTTTATTAAAAAGGTTTCACTTTATATGATTCATCACAAATCAAGTCTTGCAACACAATTTTGGATTTTTTTCCTTCTATTCAGCTCTTGTGATAAATTCAAACTTTTTGGGTTTTTAATCCTCTAGCTAGAAGCTATCTTTGTCTTATTTAGTTCATGGCCTTTCAAGTTATGTGTTAATGCCAGTTGAAGTWAATGCCTGCATCTCCCATTCACTGTGAAACCTCTGAGATCAGAATGTTGTCTCTGTGAAAATTACTGTACATAGTTGGGAAAGTATGGAGTGTAAGTAAGAATAAAAACTAGACWGAACAATGAATTTTTTTTTCCTTTGAAGATACTAACATAAATCCCCTGAAATATGAGACACATAACAGTTAATACTGTATTGTTAATTGTTTCTTCTGCATGGCAACAAAAGTTTCAGATTTTTTTTCTCCCATCATTTCTTTTTTATGTCTGAGGAAGAGAGAAGATGAACGAATTCTTTGGCATCCCCAAGATAAGACTTCTTAAAACATATGAAAAACTTGAAACATTTTTATATCCCTTAAATTATTTTTAATTATGACTTTTACATATATGTATCTTAAAAAACGTGTATGTAAACTGATAGTTTTAGTCTGTTTGTCATGAAATATAGAATGTTTTGGTGCATTTGCACAATTTAGTTCACTACTTTCAGTAAACCACTTATCACAAAAAATAAGGTAATGGTAGTCGTAAGAACACCTTCACTCAAAACTACATGAATAGTAGAGGAACAAAAGTAGAAGGGTAAAGGTAAAAAAAATAAATCTTAAATGTCTTGCATTTACCAGTGTTTGTGTAGTACCATACTTCTGATTTTTATTTTGCCAGCTCATAAAGATCAASCCAGCACCAAAGGGTCAAGGCATATGTACTGAAAGGCAGATCAACCGTTTTTCTTTGCTTTTCTTTTATAAACATTGAATCAAACTGAGGACAAAGGCTGGACATTTTTACATTTAAAACAGGAAATAAATTATTAAACTTCTACAGAAAAGGTCAATGTATGACTTGCAGAAATTGCCAGATTGACAATGTTGAAAACCAAAAAACTTGTTTAGCCATAGAATAAATGTTGTTCACAGCAATTATGGAGACTAGTTCTGATTTTTCTGCCACTTTTAAGTGGCATAATATCGCTAATTTCTACAGCAAAACACTGCTTCATCCAAGCTGAAAAAAAAGGGTTATTATTTTCTATCCTTTTAGAATGTATGCAACTTGATACACCAAGAGTCTGGGTACTGAATAAGCAAAGACACATAAAATCCTAGCTATTTTTGCAATTTCTATTTATTCTTAATTTTCAATGCACTAAGAAAAAATTAAAAAAAGCAAAATGCTTTAATGTCCTCAGCATATCCATAGAAGATCAGAGCCAACTTTTTAAACAGCATTTGAGGTTGGGAGGGGGAAGCAGGCAAGTAAGAAAAAAAAATGAAGCATAAGTAGAACACAATGGACAGAATCCTAGACATGATACATTTTTTCTCAATAGGAAAAAGTAATTATATAAAGTGCAATATTGACTTAGACTATTATATGTCCTCTGACATAATTTGTGTATATTCTCAAATATGGGCATTACACCTCTAACTGACTGACTTTATGAGGGTTTTTTGAATCATATTAAAATTCAGATCCTTTTTTTATTATTTATTTCAAGGTAATATTCTGCCTTGATCCCATCCTACCTCTAGGGAAGTCCGTGAATATGAAATTTATCACCACATGGAAAAGGCTGTATACTTTTGTGTACAGGTTACACCTGGTGATGATTGATCATTGTATTCTCCCCCCTGTGAACTTCTAGACAGAAATATCAACACTTGCTGAAGATGAGGTTGGGCATAAGACTCTCCGAGGCCTTCTGACTCACATGGTCTAGCTGTTTCCTTTTACAGACAATCATATCATAGAATTACTGTCATAAACTAAGTAGATTCTATTTCAATGAAGTTGATTCCATTACTTCTATCAGAAGGACGTTCCTCATTCCTCTGATAGTTCCTTTAATTTCTTACTTAGATTTTATAATGAACTTTTGGTTTTGTGCCAGTAATGTCCTTTAGATTAATTAGTTCTCCTCCCTCCCTGCTGTTTATTTCCTTCTGATGCATTTAGAGAGCAATTGTCCCTTCTCAGTCTCCATTCTGTGGTTTAAGCCAAGATCTTTTTATTTGCTATTGTAAAATGTGCCCTCTAGTCCACTGATCACCCTGAACAGAAATTAATTTTAGTTCTTCAGTACAGAGACTGCTTTCTGTATTTTAACATTTTATCCTATTTCAATTACCTCAATTCTTTCTATTTCTTTCTCAAAGAWACCCCAGCACACCTCTGATTTGATGATGATTACTAACTTCGTGTGTTCAACATTATTTATAAGGAATAATGATTTCAACACAGAAAGAAAATTAGTGAAAGTATTAAGTAATGGTTCCAAGACTGAGCCTTGAGAAATTTCAGTCATAASTCTCTTCAGATTTTTTCATAATGATAACTTAGTGCCATTCTTTACAACTAGTCTCAGGTTTACTTTGCAATATTAGTAGTAATCTCTTTTGTTGGCCGGTACCACAGTATTGACTTTACCTTTTTATAGGTAGATAAAGCCTATTGTTTCCCTTGTCTAAAAGTAACAGCTCTTTTGGAAATGAACGACACCTAGCTAGATTAGTACCATCTACCTACAACAAACTCATTTAATATTTGCTTTCTTATCCACAAAACTTCACACCTTTCAGTATTCTTCCTCTTAAATACTCTACAGGCTTGCTCAAAAGTGAGGTTGGATAAATTCTTTTATATTTGTCCAGACCTATTTCTTACTCCTTTATTAATTATGCAAACTCTGTATGTTATCTTCCTGTAAGATTCACTTGAGTCATTATATTGTCTGCTCTTCCAATGTTCTGGGATATCCAGAAGCAGAACTTCAGTATAAAATATGGAGTTTAGGGTACATAGGCTTCTAGTCCATCTCTGTTTAGCAAAAACAGGGAACTATAAGACTTTTTAACTGATTTGTGCTTGGGCCTAAATTCAAAAAATCCTTAAACTGAATAAATCCTTAAACTGAATAAATTTCTATCCAGATATATATAGCAACATCTCATCCACAATGTAGACACCACAATTTGAGAACTTACCTGCTACTTGGTGCATGGTATATTTGGCCATTATGTAGCTTCTTTCATATTATTTTTCAAGATGAATAAGACCACATGTTACTTGAGTGCACCAGTGAAAAGATTACTAAGCCACTGCATCAGATAATGTAGAAAAACATAGAGCTTTAGCCTTCAGCTACCTCGGACCCAGCAGAAAACAGAAAACAGTTATGAAATCTTGTTCATAAGGCAGTCTGTTAACCCTTACTTGTAAACAAACCTCATTTGTCCAATTGAGATCAGACACAGAATATATAAAGCTGAGCGCCCGGATCTGAACAGTGATGTGTATGTAAATCACTCTTTTATTGCAAAAGGAAAAAGTTAATCCTTCACAAGAAAAGGAAAAAAGGGCCGTTAACAATCCACTTCACATTTCATTCAACAGCAAGCATCAACAGGCACTGGTTGTAATGGAGCTCACACCAACCTTTCTTGCCTTCTGTCACTTCTCTTTTTCCCAACAGGGTGCAGGGAGGAAAGAGGATAAATTTTTAAAAAAGGGGGAAGGAGGAGTTGCAATTGGCAGAAAGCACAAATACGTGGGAAGAAGAATGCCAGCTTGTTATCTTAGAGATCTGGGCAACTGCCACATTCTGGAACCTTAACGGCAACTAAAATGATGTACTACTTACTGTATAACCCAGAGACTATCTAAAGAGTCTCAGCCACAGCAGAGCAGTTTCAGAACTTATTTCATAACTGAAAAGGCTGCCTGAGGGTGCCTTCAAATAAACTCCTTATGTGTGGGCTCAAAACAAACCTGGTGCTGTTTTATTTATAGACCCTTTCTGGAGTAAGTCTAAAGGAGGCTGCATGCTCTGCTGCTTAGAGCCAAAGAGCTGGGGATATTCTCTCCAAAGGATACCAGGTGCTACTCCCAGTAGTGCCATTAACTGACCTCTTTATGCCTCAAGCTGCTCAGCTGAAAAATTGAAGGCTTTTTAAAAATAAAATCAAGAACTCAGAGAAAACCAACAATAGCATGGTTTCAGGCAGGTCATGAAGTCAACTGATGGCAGTTCTATTCCTGGCTCTGAACTGCACTCAGCTGAACCTGGACAAGTTATTTAGGGCAAGCTCTCACCACGYAGCTCAGCAGAGAGCACTGAGTTGCCTCAGGGGAAACCAGGTTCAGAACCAGAAACTAGATAGTTGCAGCAGGATATTGTTCCACCTGAGCTAGCTCACTAATTATCTCTAATTTGGGCTAATTAACCCAAGCAGACAAGCAAGGCTAAGTTTTTTTTAGTTTAAAGCTAAACTGACTTGTGTGCACAAGTGTCTCTGAAATGCTTTGCCCTGGGTTAGAGAGCTGTACCAACTGGCCAGGACCTTAACACAGCAATTATGCTGTGAGCTGCACCCTGAAGTCATAGTAACTAATAATTGAGTACCTAATAACACGTGTTTTTTTGCTATTGCTTTGTGTGTTTTGGGGGGTTTTTGTTTCTTTGTTCTTTGGGTTTTTGTTGGCAAGCTGAAATTTCTAATTCAAGATTTGTTCACACCTCCTTCAAAATAGTGGTAAGGAATCATGTACAAACTCAGTCTTAAATACCAAATATGGATTTACTTTCCCATAACTTTGAGCAAGWACAGCAGTTTTAGTAACAAATTATTTATAAATAATTCATATMAATTATAAAAAATTAAATATAACTTCTAGAAATAATAAAGGCTAAATAAAGAAATTTTCAGTGGACGTGAAAATCATGTAGGTTTTGGAGCCATTGTCAATACTTGAGTGTTGTAAKGTAGATCCAAATAAGCTTCTTTAAAAGGAATTTCAATTTTCTTTCAAACTGCCAGCAAGTCTGAGAGGAAATCAAGCAAAAATAGAGGGGCTCACTCTTCAATGCCAGGCTTTTCTTACYGGAACACCTGAGCTCAGGGTTGCCACTTTAATCCTCCCCCATTCAACTACTCATATGCTCTACTCAAATGTACTGTCCATTGATTTGAATTGCATGACTTAAAGGAGTGTCATTTGCCAAACACAGCCTTTTATTCTCTTCCAGTGCTGATGTGCAAGTCCTAAGAGCAGTCAAGAGGCTGATGCCAAAGCTCACTGTGAATCAGCAGCTGGGCTGCTCCCTCACAGCACAATCTAAAGCACTCTCAGACAATAAAGAATGAAGGCAGGGAGAGGTTAAGTCATTAGCTCTAATAGAGTTTGTCCTAATGTTTTTGATAGAAATTAGATTAGCCACAAGACCTTCTCCAGCATTTTAAAACCATCTAATAAGGGTTTCCTACTCTTGCTCAAATATAAAATTTCTCTTTCATTCATTTCAATTTGCTGAAAGCAAGAAAGAAAAAATCTAACTCTATCCATTAGGATGTTTCAGCTTTTGTATATCAACAGTTGTTATTAAAAGCATCTGATAATTTCAAGCTGGTTGTAAAAATATGTGCTCTGACATGTATGGCTRCTAGACAGCAGCTAGTGATTTAGAGCCTATGAAGTGTTCCTGTCTTTCTTATTTTCTTTGTTCATAAAACCACGATGATTTTGGAAATCCATTGGTAGAACTTATGAATCCTGGAGTTAGCATGGAACTCTTATGTTAATAACCAGCCATGTAGCTGTGGAATAAGCCACACATCAGCAAGGATGGTATTAGAGTTTCCTCAAAACAAGAGGACCACTGGAGACTCTTCATACAGGAAGACAAGAAACACAGATTTGAGGTTGAAGCAATGGGGCTGGGGAATAAAGGATGCAAATAGCAGCTTTTTTAAAAATTGAAGCTAGGAGAGGAATCATTAAAAGCTTGTTTGCAAAAAGTTTATTTTGCATTTTAAGTTCACATGAAACAAGATTAAAGGGCATCTTCAGCAGTGTGATTTGGGGGCAAAAAATATGGCAAAGGGGTAATTTTCTGTACATCCTATAGCCAGGAACTTCTGAGAGAATTTCTAGGACTTTTCAATAATGYAACACAAGTAATCTAAATCCCTCATTTTTCATTTCACAGGCGCCCTTAAATATTTCCAGCAAAAGCTAAAAAAAATAAAAAAGAAGATACTCACTTGCATAGGTATGTCAAAATATCATAGTGTGTCAGAAAAATAAGGAAAGTAATCTATCTCTTAATTTTTTTGTCCCTTGTACTAATAATACAAAAATATGGTCTGATGCATACACAGTAACTTGGAGTGGCTCCATCAGGAGATTTTTATCCAGTGCTTTGCTACAAGAAGAAAACTTTGGGGCACTGGGATTGACAGTATTAACAGCATTCACATGTACACGCAGCTGTCACAGAAAGCCTRCTACTTGAATTTACATCAAAAGAGTGCTACACAGTTGCCTCTATAAAACAAAAGAAAAATAAAGGAACTWTTCAAGGCCACTGCCAAACTATAACATCATTAGGAAAGTGTGGTGAACTAATAGCTCAGAAAAAATTTAGAAATGGCACAGAGCTTTGGGGTTCAGACAGTCACTACATTTTGGTAGCAACTATGGACAATAAATTCCAGAAATCATAATCCCTTGGTATACCTTTGAAACATTAATCTAAACCCAGATAGGAATGTCTGGTGTTTTTTTTGGTTTTGCTTTCAAGTGACTTGTCCTATAGTAAAATAACCCAGTGGTTTTGTGCTATAGTTGTGTTAGCATCAAAAAAATTTGTTCTGCACTCTTACCAAAATAATTTAGTTTCAGACATGCTTTGATTTTTGTCCATAGAAATAATTGATAAAGGTAAATATAAATTTGCACTTCCATATACTTGTGTCAAAAGTATCAGTGGATATTGCTTTAGGAAAAAAACCAAACAAATAAATAAAAAAAMCCCCACAAAAGCTGGCAGTTTCCTGAAATTCCTTATGAAGAACATGTTAGCAATATTGACTGTGTGTTGGAATTACCTTTTGTGAGCTGGAAGACCTCACCAGTTGTGCTGATGAGAATTTTCAATTTATAAAAATCTCATTGGTATGTGATGATTTGTTGAACCCAAACAGTTAAGCCAATACATCTGCTGTTGACAAGATCTCACTGGATTCCTGGCTGAATTTCTAGAAGAGTACTAGTCTAGGGAATGAGGACCCGGTGCTGATTGTGTTTCAAGTTCTGAAGATAACMCAGCAAAGCAGAAATCCAACCTTTTTGCCATATAGGTGTACAYTTGTCATAGTACCTCCCAAACCACTGAAGGTAGAAGTAACATGAATATTCCTCAGGACACTACTTTGGGAATTTATGGTTGGTTTATATAGTGAATACACAGCAGTCATCCTCTTGGCCATGTGCAGATACTCTTCACTTATTGCTGTGTCACCAGACAAGAATCACCTGCTATTAGTGCAATTAGTGGCATTAGTGTTGTTTAAACAATTAAGTCCCTCTTCTACACAGGGCTTGTTARCTCAGGCACAGCATTATGRAGCTAACTGCATCTGATTACCCTGAGCAGCTTAACACTTTTCAAAATGCCTTGTCCTCTTTTTCTGTCTGCTGCTTGTAAGATATCTACAGTCTTCCTGATTATATTCCAGACTCACTCATGATGTTAGTRGCCTGAACTTTAACCAAAGAATCAACATATGGCAAACGTGGTAGCTCACAACTAGGCAGCAGACTTCTGCCTGCAGTCAGGTATCAAACACTCAAAAGAACTTTTAGACAGTAAGCTTATTATACAAACATTAAAATTAAATCTCTATAGCAAGTAATTCGAGAACAATAGTCTATGCTCAGGCATCTGGGACATGAMGGGAAGCTGCTATTCACCACAGATTTTTCTTTTACATCCTATATATGGCTTTGTACATCCTCATCAGAAAGCCACAGGTAAAAGAATTAAAAATGAATTTAGCATGCTTTGTCAGTTACTGCTTGATCCGGAAATGAGTTATGTTAAAGGAAGAGTTGTGCTCACTTCAATGGCCTTAAGATCACTGCTATTATAGTGAAGTTAGTACAGAAGATCTACAAGAAATGGAGATGTTGTTATGCATTTTTCAGAATTCAAAGTTTGAAAAGGGAAGTTAAAAGCCATTCAGGCTGAAGGAGGAATATTCTTCAAAGTCTCTAAAATGAAATTCAAAACTTGAGCATATAAAATAGCAAGTGATTATCCTACCCTTTTGAAATAAGAAAAAAGTTCCCATTTAATCCCTGAATTATGAATGCAAGAACATCTGATCCATAAAGCCACGTTGTTGTATTCTTTATTAAATCTAGAAGTTTAACAAGCTTATCACAAGATGTTCCCTTGTTATCTGTTCCTGTCCTTTTTCCCTTGTGTCTTTTTATGAAGATATTATTAGAGGAATAAAATACACGTAACATAGCTAACAACGGCTAGAGTCATTAGTTAATCTTTTATCAAGTGTCAAAAATACAGCAAGTAAGGAAGAAGTAGAGTTGTTGTGTGGTTATGAGAGACTTCATATGATTGTCTGCTGTGATAAATAACTCTGCAGCTGATGAGAAACTGGTAGATGTCTCTCACTCAGCTTCAAAAGGACTCTAGATATGCTCCCYAACAGAACTGTTTCATCCAGGTTGTGATGCTATGGTCTGGATGGACAGCCAGYGCACTGAACTTTGGTGAGATCATGGAGCTGATGGTTCACGCTTCGAGGTTGGTTACAAATGATGTTCTTTAAGGGTTTATACTGCTATTGCCTGACTGTAATATCTTCATCATTGGCCTGGAAGAGATGGAATTCACACTCMTGCAGTCTGTGGATGACAGCAAAGTGCTGCTGGATCACTGGGTCACCATCTAGCGGCAGAAGCACCTATCCAAACTGGAGTAATGTAACAGCAGCAAATCTATGAAATTCAACAGGAACAAATCCATAATCCTGTACATGGGATAGAAATAAATAGGTACTCAGCTGTACATGCTGAGACTGACTGGGGAGCAGCTCTTCTGCAAAGGATCTGGGCGCTCCACAGASAGCTGTCAGTATCCTGGATGCACTGCCCAGCCCTCCCAGGGTTTGGGTGCCAGAGGGGCTGCATTTGAGACCAGCTGGCTGAACAGAGCTTTGGTGGAAAAGGAGCTGTAGGAAGACACAGCAGGACTTCCCACCATGTGACTTTTGGGAGCCACTCTCAGTCAAGGCTCTCTCTCTCAGTCACAGACTGACCCATCCAGGCCTGTGCCTGTGCCCGTGCCGTTCCATGGCCTCTGAACCTCACCTGGTGGACAAACCASCTAAGCCTGACTGGTTTCCCAGCTTGACCTAGGACATGCCTTGTCACCATGGAGCTGTCTGGCCACTCCCAGGCTGTGATTGRGGCTGGGTGCCATCTCCAGCCCTGCCCCACTCATGCCACTCCTGTGGTGTGGGACAGACACTGTCTGGAGAGGCCCTGCCCTGCAGGCCTGGGGGCACTGAGCTCAAATTCCAGCTCCTATTCCTCAAGGAACCTTCATTGTGCCCTGACAGAGACAGCTGAGCATGAACCACTGGGTGTGTCCTGGCAGCAAGGAAAAACAGCAACCTCATGGACTGTWCCAGCAAGCAGCACACCCATCAGGGAAGGGATTGTACCTCTTACTCCATGACGACCCTTAACTGTGTACAGTCTGAAACCCCAGAGTACACAACTGATCAGTGAACTGGAGTGGATTTAGTGGTGGGAGACCAGGATGGCAYTGAGATAGAGCACTTGATGCCCCATGAAGAGAGGCCAAGAGCTGGAATTTACAGTCTGGAGCAGCAATGGTTTCAGAAACTTTTCATTCTTCAGACATTTTCAAGACGAAACTGAGGAGTTTGGCCAGGATGACCATGCTTTGAGCAGCAGGYTGGACTGACACCTTCTGAAGCCTCCTCTAACGTGCCTGGTCTTGCTGCTCCAAGAGAACAYGCCTCCAGGAAGCAATGCTCATTTCTCTGTGATCTAGCAAGGAGAGTGGGGCATAATGCTCAGGAAGGTGTTTGGTTATGGACATTGAATGGAAGAAACACCATTAATCTGAACTTTTGTGCCTTTGACAGTATCCAGCTGACACTATGGATGTTAGTCAGCTCCACTGGTATTAGGGTATCACTGGTGTCTACTGACACTTCATGGAGTGCCTGGAGAAAATGGCATGGAGGACTAGTACTTGAAACACTAGAATATCCTTCAGATCAAAGCACTGCAGAGTCAAAATTTCCAATATAACCATTGTCACTGTCAGTGCACAGCATCTCAGTACATCTGGTCTGCAAATCTACCAGCATATATATATCTTCTACACGTACACAGTAAACCCAGAATTTTTAGGACATGTTGAACCTCCTGGACATGCACAGAACAAACCACATTGCACATCTGCAGATGGTKTGATGCATATGAAGCTGGTTTGCAGTATATTGAAGAATTCCAGATGTGTGGTTCTTGGTTGGCAGATTATGACCTACTAGGGCCTGGAAAAATACATTAAGTCTTCAAAATCCTTGTGTAGAAAATCTCTGCCCAAAATAACCAGAACAGGTCCAGGAAAACTTAAATATACTGTAAAACTTTCAGAAAACTTYAGCCACTGCCTTACTCAGTCTCCCTGCCTCCAGCAGTGGCATGTGCTCTATGACTCCTGGGCAATGGAGCAATGGCAGATAAGAAAGGTCTACTATTTCCCCTCACATGTACAGTACCTGACTGCTTAAAGGAATTTAGTTTTTCACACTTCAGGAGATTAGAGATTTTGCATAAGATTTGACAATACTGCAGATTTAGGACTGAAAAKCTTCTCAACAGTACCAGTCAGAAGGTACTTACAGATATACAAGCATATAGCAGTCCAAAGAAACAGTTTGTACATGAGCCTGACAGCCTTATCACATACAGATCTCACTGCCCACAGCAATTTACCATGGAGAGCAAAGGTTCTCTACCCTTAGCTGATCTAAAGACAAAAAAAGTAGTAAAAGTCTATAAAGCTGGGAACACCTGAAGAGTTGTGTGTTTTTTTGTACATGTCATTCAGTGCCTTSAGATGTGCCTTGTGAGTCTCTAACACCTGGTAACATGGTCATAGCTTCCGTTGCTACCTACAATTCTCTCTATTAATATCATGTATTTTTCTTTCCAGTGGTTACTGCACAGTCCCACCAAATTCAGCTTCAGAAATTCAGTGGCAGCTGCCACTACAGTTAAGGAGAATAGAACCAACTAGTATGTTGAATGGCTTATTCAGAGATCCTGTAAGAAAGAAAAACTACAAGACTACTTCTACAGCTGTGTTTCTGCATACTGGGACAAAAACAGGATGTAAGTTTTTCATATATAACTTTTGTCCTAGCTAAAGTCACCCTGGTATTACAAGGAAAGGAAATAGGAACATGAAGTAAAGGTAATAAAATAGAAAAAAACCTTTTTTTTCCTGAAAAGGCAAACAAACAAGTAATGCCAGAAGGTGCCATCAAGGACTGCTACAGGATGTCCCCTTCCATAAAGGAAATCTACTACAAACAAAAAACAGCCTAATTATCCTAATTTTAGAGGGTTCTTCCTTTCAGTATAACCAGACAAGGAAAGASAGGAACTAAGGTTGCTGTAATAGTCTGTTCCTTCTGAATTTTCCAGATCTACATGAAGAGATTATCACAGCAAGAATTTTGGATTTAAAACACAGCTATTTTGAAAGGGGAAAGAGCATTTTTCTTCCTCCAGTACAGGCCATATTCTTACAAAGGAAAACCATGGCTGCAAGCAATTAAAACATGTTATTAACTCACAAGACAAGGGTTTCATTGCCATGAAATATATATGTAAATTTAATTTGCTGCAGGCTTCATGTTCTTGTACATGTATAGCATTTGCTTATAGGTTGGTTTTGGGTTTTAATACAAGCATGCTAACAAGTAATCTGTGTAGCTGGTTCTGCTATTCATTTTATGCGTCAAGAATTACGTGTATCCTGCAGTACAGTCAGCTTTAAAGAATGATATTCAATGCAATATTTGTGTTCCTGCACATCCCAGATCATTTTAGGAACTTAACAGAATGAGCTAACTAAATATAAACAAGTAATCTGTGTTCTGTRTGTCTATAGTACCGTTGCCTCAAAGATGACAGTAAGCAAAAAATACTGAAAGAGTTCATTCCTATTTCAAGCTTGCTGTATTTTTTCCTTTTTTTTTTTTTCACAATGACTGTTACAGGGGAGACTTATATTTAGCAGTGACTTTCTAACATCTGTTTGCTAAAGCAAATAATGCAGGCAAAGTTGTGGCTAGAGATAGTACATAGAAACAGCAAGGCCATAGAAAAGGGAAAAAATGCGTGCTTATGCTGAAGGATCCTTTTGTTTAGCTCTTTTGAGACGGACCTCGGTGACCTTAGAAAACCTCCAGCTGCAGCCCGTGAAACTGGGTTAGGAGGCTCGGCAGAGGACCTTGAGAGCCCTCTACAGGCCATTTGTGCCTGAGAATGCCAAGAGCCTGGTCCTGGTAGTCCTGCTCTGCTCGTCCTCAACTGCCTTGATGTGTGGATGAAAGACATGTTTTATTTGCCATTTATCACAGTAGGGGTTTTGGTGTGCAACAGTAAGCCATCCCTTTAATGATGCCTTCAGCTGGCAGCATTGTTCTGCTCAAATAACTACTTGCCAAAAAAGGAAAATAATTTGTCCTCTCTCTGAATTTGTTATTTCATTAGGGTTCCTCAAGAGAACTCTAATAAAGGATTTGAGTGTATTAATCACCCTCCACAACCTTCTCAAGCAATTAGTCTTTTAAAATGTTTGCTACCTCCTTAGTTGTACATAATTTGATGGTGCTCAGTGAATCAGCTGAGGTTCAGACTCACTAACCTTTAGAAGTTCGGCCTGTCTGAGCTAATCAGTCTGGGGCCCCAGTTGAACTGAAAACTGTGTTTTTTTCACTCTTTGTGGCAGGTTTATAGTACAGCGCTGCTGGACGCCTGCCATGAAGGAAAACTCAAAACACATAAATTCTTCATAAGGCAATGCTAGAAGGTGGCACTGGGAAGTAATGCTCTCATGCCGTCAGAGACGCTGTGAGGCGAGCGGGGGCAGCCCTCATTCTAAGACAGATGTAGCAACCATTGCTCCTGTTTAAGCCCCTAAATGAGTAATCCTAGTTTATGGGGCCCCAGTGCTGGAAATCTGGCTGCCATTTCTCTGAGGGCATTTTTTTTTTTTTGGCACAGACTGTGGGCTATCAGAAGAGCTTTGCAAGGGCCACGCTGACAATTTCTGGTGTAGACCCCTTGAAACAAGTGTGAAGTGCAATTTTCATTGAAGAGACACACATCTTAATGACAAATTTCATGGTGAACATAGCTAAAATATTAGCAGTTTATTTCATACATAAACTGGACAATAAAGCAACTTAATGTTAGAAAATATGAAGCCACAAACCACTCAAACATATATTTGGCATCACCAGGTAACACAGTTCACATGCCTTGTTACTTCTTCCTGACATTTCAGTTCCATTGGCATTGTTTCTGGTAAATTAAGAAAGYTTGTATCTCTCTGAAATGCCAAATAAAAACCCCTGGAATATCCCCAAAGTGGTCTGTAATTACATATTCACAGAACACTTTGGGGACATTCCAGGGATTTGTATTCAGGATTTCACATATTTGTAAGATACCCAAACTAGAGCTGTTTGGAGGACAAGGATCTTATTTTACCTCATTTTTTAAGGCTTAGATTTCTGATATTTTATGCTGATATTGGCCTGAAAATGAAGTCCTTCACATTATTTTGCAAAAGAGGATTGAACTGCAATGCCAATTGTTAAATTAGATCCTTTTGATCCTTAGGTTTAGTTCATACTTCTCTTCTGGGACTGGACAGGTGGACTCTCATGTGCCCTCTGATACTACATAGTTTAGGGTTCAAGGAGAGTGATCAAGAAAACTAAAGATACCATTGCAAGAAAAGGAAAGATGCCAGTTTAAATCTATGCTGTTCCTGCATCCATGTGCAATAATTCRCCTAAGATCCCATTCAGTCAGTCAGAGAAAATTGTGACAAGGACACTAATATCCTGGACTGGGATTCTTTAAAATACAAAACCTCAGTCAAATAAATGCAAACTATGACTATAATTTTTTCCCAGTGTGAAGTACRCGACTGAAAAAATGACAATAGGAATTTAAGTAAAGAGACACTAATCCATCTTAATCCAATGCAAGCTACCAGCAGGTTTTTCTGCAGCTAAAAGGTTGTGTTTATCCATATAAGCTCACCCCTGGCYGTCAGAAAAGTAGAAACACAAAATATTTGCAGATGAGAGCCCACCTCTTCAGTCAAAAGAATTTGTCTGAACTTCCACAAAGGGCTTCGTTTGTAACTCATCATTTTAGACTCCTCATGTSTGATAAGCAGCACTTGCATTAGCAAGTTATCCTGTTTAATTAAATTGAGAAAGAGCTCCCTAAAGTCAGTAAATGACAATGTATTATATTTCAGTACTTCTGGCCATATGGCATTAAAAAAAACAATTAAAAGATGGACATGCCCGAAATTTCAGCAGGAGCCATATTGCATTCAATTTTGGGCCAGAGGCAAGGGCTGGTAAAAGCAGACTTTACACACAATAGTTCTGTCTTACAGACATAAAAGTAAAAGTACACCTTTATTAGTGGACATTTATAAATTATTTATAAAAGGAGAAAAGATCAGTGTGTTGCCATGGATCTATGTAATATGTCTTGTGAGGTCAGAAGTCAGTTCCACTGCGTCTATTTGACAGGAGACAGGATGGCCATCTCTATAATGATTGCTTATTTCTTTATTAAAAAGAAATTATTATTATTTTGCATGTATTTATTATTTTGCATGTATTTATGTGTTTATGTTCATTTGTACATATAGTAGTCACCACAGTGAGTGATAATGAGTATGTGAAGCCAGTTGTTAAAAAAATATCTGAAAACACTATTCTTCAGCTGGTTCCATCAGGTTTTAATGATGAGCAGGAGTCTCTGAGACAATGGAGTTTCTTATTTGCTTGTGACTAAGACACTCTTGGAGCTGGTGGGATGCAGGATGAGTCCTGCAGATCCTGCTGGTAAATGCAGGAACAATTATTACTTATTTTGGAGAAATAATTGAATGTCTTACTGCAACATTTTGGGGGTTTTTAGTCCTAGGTCACAAGTCTTTAACATAAAGAAAGTTAGTGTGTCATGGACAAAAAGAAAGACATTTATTGTAATAATCCTCTCTCTGTTGAGAAAGGAACATAAAGTAACAACACACAACATCAGGGTTTTGGGTTTTATTTTCAATACCTGAAAAAAGTATTTATTTTTTAAAAGACTCTACATACTCCAACTCTCTACCAGATTACAAAATTCCAAATCAAAATATGAACCTGCAACTCCTATCAGGGTTCCTTTAAGAATATTCTTTATAGTGACAGAAAAGGATTTAAAGTAATCTCCTTATAGCTGGTTGTAAAATCTCAGGAACTGAGGAAGATATAGGAATTAGCTGGTAACAGGACACTAAACCTTTACAACATTTTTACTTACCTCAGTTACTAATAACACTTCAGAAGAGAGGGAAARGAAAAAGAGCAACACAAAGTCTAATATTTCTTCTTCCACTTGCGCAACTTGTTATTCTTCCCCTGCTTCGGCTTGTGAGAATAGAAGCTATTTGTTAATGTTCTTGTTCTCCTCCTGGCTCATGTGAAAGGGCAGACAGATAACATCAAGTAGCTGGGCAGGGATACTGCATGTACTTTTTCACTCTACTGCTTAATGATATGGGGCTCAATTAAAAATTTATGGTGTCATATTTTCCGTGATATTATTGCTTGTAAAAAGGGTCTGCATTACACAATCATATTGGCTATGTCATGTCCCAGGCAAAACACACTAACCTCTATCTGCTTACATCTGTTTTAAGCCCCAAATAAATAAGTTTGCACAATGTGTCACTTYGGAGCACTGACATTGTCCTGTCTTATGCCTAGGAGAGTAGAAGAAGGACCTGGAGAAACCAGCTAATGCAGTCTCCATCCATCAAGGACCTTGAAGTTTCCATATTGCCTTTGTACAGTCAAAGTGTAGAAAAAGTGTAAAAATCATCTTAAAACATGAAACTGGTTGAAACAATAGCTATAGCACAGCTAACAACTGGCATGATTACAAGCATTTTTGTTCTCAGGTTATCAGGAAACCTTTGCCTATTTCTGCAAGCATTAGAATTATTTACAAGCATGGGATTCATCACCCTGATAATCCGTGGTTATCCCA
This sequence comes from Cardinalis cardinalis, assembly GCA_014549065.1. Taxonomy (NCBI): domain Eukaryota; kingdom Metazoa; phylum Chordata; class Aves; order Passeriformes; family Cardinalidae; genus Cardinalis; species Cardinalis cardinalis. The sequence goes on from JACDOX010000041.1 coordinate 1,421,716, forward strand.
TAGGACATACTTTCTCCCCACATGCTGGAAATGAATCTTGCTGCGTCCGCTTACCTAAGAACTGATGCATTTTTTGGTTCCATGACAGTATGACTGGAATAACAAATGAGAAATGGCTAATAATGAGCAAAATTTCAAACAGATAATCATTCATACTAAATTACATTCAGCTGTAGGCTTTCATAAGCATATTAAAATATACTGTATGGGGACTGAATACCTATAGTACATAATATTTCACAAATGAAATCAATTTAACTCTTTTTCAGAAATGTGTTTGTGAGTCATATTTTTAATATTATGTCAGCTTTATGGTTTTATATACAGGAACTATGAAATGCTACAAAGGCAATTTTAAGGGGTTTATTGTACCTAGAAATGCACACTCAAGCTAGGTTGCAGCTGTAAACCCTTATGATGTAATCTCTATCTGTACAATWTTCTTTCATATGTTACTGTAATATTTCTATACACTCTGAAAATGGAAGCTTCATGTTAACCCTACCCAAGCAACCTACCTAAACTGTTGTATTACCTTTTCTCTATCATCAGTTTGAAATGTTTGCCTAAAGGACAGATTACTTTCAATGCACAGTTATCATCACTACTTCTAATGTGTGCTAGCCAGAAACAAAGATATTTTTCTTCCTACAKAGGAAAATTTTATGTCAATCCATCTTTGGCTACACTAATAAATGATGCATTGCTCTTCAGTATTTTTAAAATATTGAAATAAAATATTATTTTTTCCTGAAAAAAAGGAATGRCTTCTATTAAAATAAAACTATTTTTATACATTTATTTAAATAAATTGAACTTCGATTTAAAAAATTGTCATAAAATCTCTGTTTGTAAATTCTTTTCTGCTTGAGTTGTGTTGAAATGACATCTTCCATGAGTACAATATAGTTCTATATCTTCCTTCTAGAAGGAATACTTGAAGTGTTTGGGCAGGCAGTGGTTTGGGTAAACATGTTKATAGAAAATTTACCATAATTCAAGACCAGTATGTCTCTGACCAATAGGTCAGAAACCCAAAAGTTTTAACTGACATAGTTAATGTCCCATTGTGAAGGGACATGATACCATCTGTCTCAAATAAGACCTCTCAGGACTCCTAAAGATAGAATCACAGGTTAGTAAATCCTCTTCTCTTCAGMACAATAGTGATTCTTTGTCCTTTATTAAATCTGGGCTGCTAAAATGAAGTGCACCATGGAGGCCAGAATCACTAAGGGAGCTCCCACTCCCTTCCCACTCCTCCAACTCCCAACAGTGTTGTCCAAATTGCTGGACTATTCTAAAAAYGTCCATGGCAGTTTCAGTGTGGTCAGATTGCGCTGGGTCTAAAATGGTCTATGGTTAAAAAAATTTTGAAAGATGTAAAATTATCAGTGTGGACAAAAACTGTCATTTTGAAAAGTAGTCCCTCAAGACACTTAATAAATCATGGAGAAGTAGACTCAGGTGAAAATAATATTTCTCTTTATCTTGTCAAGAGTATGAATTTCTACTTTAAAAAATGTTTCCCCTTAAATTTCATAAACACAAGGAGTCTTTCTATGAAATGAAGAAGGAGAAAACTCAAATGGTTTTAATGCACATTTTAACCTTAGACTGTTTCATCATTTTGCCCTACGTTCTTTGTCTATCTTACCAAAACACAATTCTTTCTAGTCCTTATGGCCTTCAGTAACAGAAAAATTACCCTCAAAGAGCTGACCAGACCTGTGGCACAGTATCTCCATACCAGTTCACTCCTGTGGAAGCCTACATAAATGCAGGACTTCTGCTAAACCAGAGTCTCCAACTTAAAARAAATAAAGACAATTAATACTGATACATTTACTTGCACATTTACATGAAGAACAGAATTTCTGATGTACTATTTCTCCTTGCCCTGCCTGTGCGTAAATTGTGGATGTGGCAAGCACAGTTAAGTGTGGGTTAGTAAAGTGGTTTCCTTAGAGACATTAAAAGCAGAAACTATAAAGCAGCATATCCTCCCAACTGATGTGAGTTTTTAATGGTACTGATAACACAGAGAACAGACGTAAGTAGTCTCACTGTTTGTATGCACAGAGCATAGTTCCCCAAATAGCTGAATTACTTTCCATATAAGATCATAAAATCTAGATAGAATCTCACAGGGCTGCCATTAGGGAAGAGGGCACGACTATGACGTTCCAATATTAGTATTATAAGCTAAATATAGCAGCCAGCATTTCTGGGGCCCACTTGTGCTTATTTCTTCTGCGATGAGTAATTTGTCTTTCTTCTTCACATTAACAGCAAGTTCATGTGTATTGGAAAGTTGTGATGACAGCAGCAAGTATGCTTCTAGCAAATCCAGGCCAGAACTCAGACCAATAAGCCATTCCTTTGTCAAGTTTTTTAAAAACAGGAGCCTAAATTAGGCATACAGAAAAGTAATTCCTGAAACCACTGAGTGTACAAAGRAGTACTCAGCAGTACTGGGAGACAGGGAGGAGAAAGTTTTCATTTATGTAGAAATCAATTTGAAGAAAAACCTTTATGTTTATCTCTGGATGTCAGAGGAGGTAAGGGCCTGCAAGCAGACATCCCCTGTCCTCAGTGATCAATAAGTTATGCTTTGTTTCACCTAACAGGCATAAATGCAATGACTTCAGATTACTGGGTTGGTTTTATAACCGCTCTGTGTCTCTGCAGCCACACACACACCATTCAGGGTATGTTGAGTCTTTGTAGGCTTTACAGAATTTCATAACAAAAACTGTCAGCTGAAAGCAAAAATTTATATGGAAATATTGGTCACTGCCAAAGGYGACACACTATTTCCTGGGTTTTGCTGCTTTCTAAAACCACCTTTCAATTCTTTAAAACTTATGTTCAGCACTGTATGATTAGGAGTGTAATGAAAAGGCAATGGGCTAGGTCTCTGCCAAAACCAGKCAGTGCACAGATTAGCAGAGGCTGGGATTGCCAAAGAGATTTCTTCTCTGTGATTATAGCAGGCACTAATATTCACAAGCAATATTCCCTATGCATATCTCCGTAGACACACACACACACA
>JACDOX010000041.1:1424919-1520018 GCA_014549065.1 Cardinalis cardinalis
CTTCCTTCCTTCCTTCCTTCCTTCCTTCCTTCCTTCCTTCCTTCCTTCCTTCCTTCCTTCCTTCCTTCCTCATTTTTGGGCTTTTTCTTTTATTCAAACAGGTCAGGAATGGTAACACATGAAAAGGCCAATATTGTCATAGAAATACAATCTCTCATATATAGAGGAGTCAAACATGGCTGCAAATAGCAATTATATACACATTTGTCTTTTGGATGCTTTTTGAGCAAACTGAGTTTTAAGAGCTCCAATAAAATGTGATTTCATGGATGATTTTCTGTTTATTAGCTAAGACCTCTTTCATTCTTTGACCTGTAACTCMTATTCCTCCTTCATCTTTGACTGAAAATTGTTCCATTGTTATCTCAGCTTTCCTAAATTAAATCATATTACTTATCCCACATTTCTTGTTTTTTGAGCATCATAATAATGATCCTTAAAAAGTGACAAATTTGTATTGTGAGGGCAAGAAAGACAGTAAAATTTCAAATTCTGCAGTAGTAGTAGGCAAAAAATAATTAATTAATCCTTTTTTACCTGTACAGTTTTCAGGTTTTTTTCCACATACAAAGCAACAATGGAATACCACARTAATTTCAAAAATTAATAAAATTAGTGTAAATTATGCTCTGTGGTTATTAAGAAATGGGTTACCTTAGTAATTTGAAAACAAATTTTTTGGGGCACTTGACTCAGGCTGGCTGTATATCTAAACTAGATCTCAAATATAATTAGTACAAGCTGATGTACTACAGAGCACAGAGAAAGAGTCTGTGAAGCCTAGACCCTCTCTTTAACAGCCTTTGTCCAAGGTATCTGATATACAGAGACACACAATGCTGCCGTTAGCTCTGATTTTTGCAGAACAAAACCCTTCAAACTACCTTGTCTCTTTCCTTCCACCTCATCCTTTCTCAACATGCAATTTGAAGATAAAATGTAGGKTTTTTTTAATTTAGGTATTAGGGGTCAGTGTATTGTTTTTCACAAATGGGTTTTTCTCTATCAGCTCTTTGCCTGTTTTGTCTAAAAGTTTAAATGTTCCTTWTTGTGTATCTGCAGTGTACAGCAGAAGTAGAACACAGCTATTATAAACAGAGCAAGCTTTCATAGAGTGCTCTAATAGTCTTTCATAGACTGCTCTTGATCATAATGATCAAGAAATTTCAGAATGAAATATAGAAGAACTTTTCTCTACAACCATTATAATGGAAGAGTCCAGCTTATGTCTGTGTGCACAAATGATAGGTAATTTATTGAAAGATGTTTGTATACAGAGATAATTGTAGCACAGTTTACATCCATAAACAGTGTAGGTCTTGTACTGCCTTTGACATCCTGGTATCATTCAAGTCTTTTGACAGGTTTAACAGGATTACACCAAATATTCCCATATCTCTATTTTATACATACATTAAAGACTTTTTGTAGAATATCACCTTCTTACCAAATACTATTGCACACACCACAGTGGATTTTGCAGACCAATATGCTTAGGAAAGGGCAAAATACAGGTGTTTGTAAAAATAAATCTGTTATGCTTTAGGAGCTGTTTTTTTCAGTGTAGYACAGCACAGAGTATCATGTGGCTGCATTTGTCCATCAGTGCCTCAGGAAAGAAATTAAGAAGCCACAATTTAATCCACTTCCCCCTTGCTTTTGGGTCTCRTTTGCTACTGCCAATCACATACATCAATCCTACCACAATTGTTTAGATCAAGGAAGCAAGAGAGCTGCTTGCATCTTACACATCCTTTCTTCAGAAAAGAGAAAAATACACTTCCACATCATGTAAAYAGACAGATAAATTTAAAAGGTCAGGTTTCTTTCTGTGCCCCTGTGTAGCTAAATCTGTTCTGCAGTTTTTACCTGCACTCTGGTTTTGTGTGCATATATGCTGAATTTCAACAGATTAAATCAGAAGTGACTTTTAAAGGTACACTTCTGAACAAGAATGAGGGCATAACTAAGGAAAAGCAGTTTTAGTCTTAAAGAKAATTCCTTTGCTTGATATTGTGACTGCTCTACTTCACCTTTCTCATTGCTCTAAGTGCTCATGTATCAAGAGCATATATTCTCTCCACTTAGAAAATTTTATTTTAAAAGTTGTAAATTTATAAATAAATAAAAAATWATATATACTTTATAAAATTTTATATAATTCTGAATTAACTMATTGAATTTATATCTAGGCTGATAGCAATGACAATCCTTATGCCAGCAACTCTAATGAAAGTAATGTTTTCTGAGTATGGCTATATGAACTAACTAGTGTTTAGATGAACTGAATTGTACCATTGATTTGTGCTAGTGCTGTACTTCACACGATTTTACTCTTTGGAATTAATCCAATGTAAAGTTCAATACCTGACAGACTGGGAGGGAGGGTGTTGTCATCTAGTCTGCTGGGTTTTTATCTATGAAATCACGTGGGTGCACATGACGGCTCTTTCACATAAAGAACATGGCAGAAAAAATCCTCCCCAATCTGCATATCCAATAGTATTATTACAAGTGATCTGGTTTTGCCAAACATTGTATTTGCCCCACAGAAAAGAAACAAGCCCAAAAAAAGAGAAACTGAAGGAAAAGGCAGCTGCTGAAATTTCAGACTGCTTAAATCATCCTATTTACTGATGTCTTAGCAAAAATCAGAACTACATAAACTTCAGAGTGAATAAAAAGGGAAGTGAGAGCAATCCTTAAATTATGTTAATTTACTGTATTATAAAGAAAAAACTATTTAAAGAGCCCTAAGTTACATAACTGACATTTTAAATAAACAGCTTGTTGCTAACAGCCTGACAAGCCTCTTCAAACTGAGGATGACAGTGCTAACACRAGGGTGGGAGAATTGCCTGTCATGTATTCTTGTCATGGCTGATGGGAAAGGGACTCATCTCACCTAACTTCAGAACTCCATCAGCTAGGGGTGGATTTCAGCTCCAGAGCCAGACATGCAACCAGGTGTACATTCAGTGTCTTAGCTGAGTCAARGTCTTTCCTAATCAAGTCAGCTGATTCAGGGCAGTACAGAGAGCTACTGAGATGGTCAAAAGTGGGTGACTATTTCAGGGTGAGATGAATAACTTTCTAACTTCTGCTCACTATATGGACTAGATCTGACCATCTCTGTATAATCTTTGGTGTTTAGCATCATCTGAGATTCCCCAGAAGTCCAGGATGCCAGCTGAAGGCTGTCAGGCATGGCACGGTGCCTACAGGGCTGCCCACACCTTTGGTCACAGCATTGGAGGCTATGCTGTGTGTGTACCCTGGGGCACCTCAGGTAACGTGTGTGTGACAGCTGAGTTGCACCCTCACTGATTATAGCAGAAACTTAAACAGCTGGGTCACATGCAGTTACCTTCCTGTACTCATGTAAACTTTGTGTCTGTCTGTCTCAACATGGATATCTAAAGCTTTCTGAGTTGTTCAAGCAATTTCTAGCTCCTTCTGTATTCTATTTACACCACCAATCCTGTTCACCAGCTTTGCAGACATCTGAAATACTCTAGGCAAGAAATTGCACAAATACCTATGTTTAGCCTTTTGAAGCTTGCCTTCAGCTTCTAATCTAAGCTAGTTGCTTAATTTCCTCTCCAGACAAGAGAAAGGTATAGATACTTCCTTGGTACTATTAATCTTACTTTAATGGTTTAACATATTTTTAAAACCGATTCTCTACTGAGTACAGTGGATAATAACAACTTTCTGAGAGTAAGAGAAGCAATTTTCAGGTAGACAAAAGTAGTGAGAGGGTCCAAGAGACCTAGCATTATTTCACARTGAATCATTACCACTATTGACTTAGCCTCTGTTATGGGGCACCTGAGAACCTCAGTACAAATAATTTACTGACCAGAAACAGCAGAAGACTTAGAGAAAACAAGCAGCAGAACACATTGGGTGATATTACCATGAAGGCTCTAAAAAAGGCACCAGAACACATAATGTTTGATTTATGAATTATTTAGGCTCATTTAAAGTCTTTTCTGAGTGCAAATAGTCTCTGAAAAAGTGGTTCTTGCAAAATGCTCCTAAGGATATATCATGGTGTTTCATTTTCTCTAATTCAGCTTGGATTATTTGTCTCCCGTATCTGTCTGATAAAAGGAAACCTCTTATCTCCAAAAATCTTACCTCCAGGTCAAGGAACTACTGTGTATTTGAGTCTTTAAATAATGCACTGTAAATCTTCAGTCTGGTGCCTGGACCCATGCTTGCTTTGCTCRCACTTCATCACAGCAGGGTGTTTACAAACTCCAAAGCAAACACTGCCATGCACCCACCAGAGTCTATCACAGCAGGTCAAGCACAGGCCCTTCAGACCAGAACTTGCTTGTACCATCTTGAATTTGGACACAGGTGAAGCAAGTTCACATCTTCTCCAAAAAGAAAATAAACTTTCTCATTAATTTTAGTCAAGTCTGCAACTAAGCATCACTTGCTGTATAACTTTAAACATCTCAGAATGTCGGCTTCTCTGAGGCTACATGACATGGGGACAGAATACTCCGACTTCAGTGCTACCAACCTGCCACAGGAACAATGGGAGCCTTTGAACACCATTTCATTGCATGTCATAGCAAGACCCATGGGCTCTTTGAAAATTTGTACTTGAAAAAATATTGTATCTTAAGGTTTGAAAAACTGTTACATTCTGTTACACTGCTGTAATATTTTGACTTTGAATTCTGTAATATTTAGGAAGACTGTTCAGACGCAACAGTCCAAAACTTCCTTCCATTTACCCAGACAGAATTTTATCATCCTTCAAAGACAATCAAGAAAATACTTTGCCCTCTGCTTGCACACTATTGCCTTTCTCAGCACCTTACCTGGTTTTGTAGGTGGACATTTATCCACATCATAAAAATCAGCTAAAAGCTCCTTCTGGCTGATAGAGATAGAGGGCTTTTTTTAACTCTAGAGCTATATCTGTGTACATCACTGCAAGTCATTGAAGGTGATATATGTTCTATAGCTCTCTGGTTTCATTTTAACATGGAAATCGGTCTTTGGATACAAGTGAACTCATAATCTCATTTTCCTGGAATATTAAGAAAGAACAGTACATCAAAAAGGGCAGGAAGAAATCTGTTATATAACTCCAAAGCAGGGGGAAAAGAAGAATAATAAGGTGCAACYGAAGAGGAATCTTTTTCAGCCAAGATTTTAGTAGAAATTTCCTTTGACAGCTCTATGATCAATGTTTTATTCAAATTCAATAATATGAAACTTAATCACACAGAAAGAGCATTGAAAAATATAGCTAATAGCATCTTTCCCAACATTTTATCATGGCACATACTGTACAAAGTTAATGTAATATCACTACAATAATGTACAAAAAATTTTAAAAAATTGATTTGACAATGAGTGAGAGTAATTCCATTATATATTTTTGGAAATTTGATTTTGTCAAATTTTTTGAAGTGAATGTAACATTTATAATTGTAAATGAGAAAATTAGCATGAGAGCACATTAAAAAACAGAGGAATCATTATGCTTAGCATGCGTGAGTCACTAAAATGTGGTGAGTAGGAGGTTCTGTGTAGTAACCTGAATTGTACTGAAGATACAGTACACTTTGTATGCTTTCTCTCTCTCTGTCTCTCTTCAGAAGCTCATGAACCAAATCTCCATCTAGTACAGATGAATAGAATTTTGGATATTTTTCTTAATCAATTTTATGTAATTATTAAAGATGTACAAGCTGGTTTACATACAGTAAGATGGAAACTGGCTAGAGGAACATAAGCTGAGGAGCAAAACCAAGATAAGCCTATCTGCTTTTCTAAAACTGATTGCCAGTTGTAATCAGCATAACTTTTATAGCAGGAACATCTTCCACATGTCAGCTAATACGGCCTGAATGATTCCTTTCTGTAGTTTTTGGGCTCAGGTCCATACAAGTCAGTCAAATAACATTATTGCATGCAGATGCTGAAAATTCTGCTGGTCTCAGTGCTCTGCAGTCTCATTTTTCATCCTGCTTATGCCGACTCAGAATGTAAGCATAAGAAGACTTCAAATGAGTCAAACTTTAGAAATACAAATTCCAGCCACAATGTGTAATTGGATCCCAGTCCAACCAAGTTGACAAAATGTTACACTAGGAAACATTAAATTGAAGGATAACAGCCCACAAGATGTATAAAGAAGAAATGAACAGAGCATGATGTTAGTTAACCCGTGCAAAACTTATCCGTAAACCATAACAAATGCAGATTAATTCCTATTGCCCAATCACTCTTCTAACTCTGCAAAATTACATCAAATATTCTCCTTCATCCTGTTGTCCCTTCAAACCCATCTTTCCTCTTCAAAAGCAGGAAACAGTAATGTGAATTCTGGAGGCCTGAAAAATTTTGCTCATGTTTTGTTCCACTGTACAACCTAAAACTTTGGTTTTGTTACATTATTCCTTGCAACATGTTTATCAATAAGTATGACAAGTTCCTCCTGTATTCATTATTAGATATCATCACATTTTTAAAATTTGGGCTAAGCAAGTAGAAATGCCATCATATCTCACAAACACTGGCAAGTATTGCATACTTATAAATAGGCTTTTTCACAATTTGAATTTTTGCAGTATATGTGCTATGATTTCTATGGATTTGTTTAAAAAGGGGGAAACCTGTATTTCCTACAAAAAGTACAACCTGAAAAATTCACTACCACTAGATCCCTCTTATAYTCTCAGTGCTTGCTCAAAAATTCTCCACTTTCCCTGTAAAATGTCTCAGTGCAATAGGGTAGGTCTTTGTCACCCAGAATTATTTCACTGCATGACTGAAGGAAAGGTCAATCCAGAAGGAATGTTCAGGAAGACTTGGAAGGAGATAGCTAAACAAAGAAACAGAATTAGGTGGATCTTATTACAAGCAGCTCATCTGCTGGGCTTTCTCACTAGGACTGTTGAACACTGCTCTACTTTCCTAAGTACCTTGCAGCTCTGTACACAGAGCAGCACCTCCCTTCCCAAAGACCTCCTAAAAAATGTCATCTTGAAATCTTTTTTAAACCCTGAGAAGTTGCTGATATATTAATTCACATCATACACAATTTTGTGAGCATACAAAAGAAGGAGGAATATAAAAAGACAAGTCATGAATCATCCATTTTAAGCATTCTTTTACTGGATGTAACCACTACGGTAAAATAGGTGTCTCAAGACAGCTGTCAGGTAAAAACCAGAAATAGGAGGCTAATGAAAGGAGATTTTTAAAAAGAGAATTGTTTGAAGGGTAAACTGACGACTTAGAGGAGATGAGAGTACATAGATGGATAAAGCTATGAGGAGAGTCTCAAATGCAAGAAAGATCATTCTTTCATTCTTCCTCAACTTCCTTAATTTTGATTGCAGCCTCAGGGCATGAGTGCAACACACACACTCTAAATAATACACAGTGCAAGAGGTCTTTAAGGCATTCTCTATTTCAGAGGAGCTCTTGACCTAAGAACATCCTGGAAAYAGTTTTTTTGGCACTGTCATAAATAAATTGGGCCATGTGTTGCTTGAGGGGGCCATTCTGGCAAGACTTTTCAGAACATAAAATRGGCCATGACTGCTAACAGAGGTTGAACGTGTCCTTTTGAATGCATTGAAAAGATGCTAAAGAATACAAATGGACTGAAAAAAATAGTAAAAACAAGGGAAAAACATCATATATTTATATTTTTCATTCATTTTAAGTTTGGAGCAAAACTTTAAGACTTTGCTATGTTTATAATATAAAATTAAAGAGTTATCCATGTCTTTAAAAAAATTAACTTCCTAAAAATAAAATGAATAAACAAACCGGTAATGTTCATAAAAGAAAGTATTTACATTAATTGAAATTTCCTTTTTTTWAAATTTATTTGGAAATATTGAAATAGAAAAGCTTTCCAACAAAAGTAGGGACCTTTTTCATTAGAGAGCATTTCTAGAATCCAGATTCCTAGGACTTACAGGATGTAGGATCATAAAAGGGCTCAAATCTTTTGTATTATTCTAGATGAATTCTGAAGTCAAATTTCTGAAAAAGCAATCAGAAAGTTGCTTCACACCTCAATGTCTCAAAATTGTTGACCAATACTAACATATATGCTTTTTAGCCTTCATACAGACTCCTTCAGTTTATGAAAAATCTTAGTTCCCTGCTGTAAAACAGACAGCAGTGAACAGAAAAAAATATCAGAATTAGGAAAAAAATAATAATTATATTCAGCAGTTGTATGTCTTTCATGGTGGTATTTTGTAGAGTAGAAGAGCAAAAAACTCAAATAATTCAGGCTGGAGAAATAAAAGAGTTTTCTCCATGTGCAATTTATCATCTCGTGTACAAGAGGTGAATATTGCCCAAGGAACATACGTAATTTAAATCCATGAATGTGGTTCAAGTGTGAGAAGTATCCTGTGAGAACACCTGATTTAGAGGATGAAGTACCCTTGTCTAGAATCCTATGTGACTTTTACCTGAGTATGTCCTGCTTTATCAAAAATGCCACCTTGGTTAGCAAAATTATTTATTAATTGCCCAGAGAGAGTTGGATTCCCCCGTTGGCTGGTTGCATTAAAGCTGGAGATCCAATAAACCCCAGATATCTCAGATGTCAGGTGGTCACTCTGAGCAATTTTTAAAAGAAAAAAATAGTCCAAGGTCTCTTCTAGCTGAGATACTAGGATTTTCAGTCAACAAGGTGAAAAATTCCCAACCTTGTATGGAAGTAAACCTGTCTAGATGCTTTCTAATTGAAAGCCTTGTCAAAATGAAAATTCAATAACATTTACATGTTCTGTGAGAATATTCCAATTTCTATGCATTTCTGGTGGATAGTTTAAATATACTTTAAAATGCATTCATCCATCTCTCCAAATATTGTTTATTTCCCTCTTAACCTTATGTGATTTCCAAGCACCAGGGGTTTTCACCTGAAGAGTAATGCTTTCTTTTTTTTCCTCCATAACTAGGAATTGAACTTASCACTCACTTTCAGAAGTGAAAGCTTGAGTTTCCTTGCTTAGCTTAGATRTACTGCTGGTCTGTTTTCAAATTAGCTTTATTAGTGTAGAGKGGCTGGACTCTTCATCCAAACAGCCTACCTCAAAAGCTCAAAAATCATCAGTCAACCCTCACAACATGGCAAACCTCACAATTAAAATGAAAAATCACTCGATATGACAGTTCTTTTGAAAATCTAAAACCATGTTGCTTATAGAACTGATAAGTGTTCAGAAACATCCCTTTCAAACTTCTAAAATTCATAGAGTCAGTAAAGTTAGAGCATTTGCTGAGCAGTTCAGCTTCACCAAGTCCCTGTCAAGTCGCCTGATCAGCCSTGCAGCAGTTTAGTTCAGGGTCAGAGATCCCAGAGTTGCCAGTGTGCATGCCAGCTGGAATGGAAGAGATATAAATAAAACATGTTGGAAGGGCTGGTAGTGAGGGAAAGTTGTTCTTTTCCTGTGCATCCCTGCAGYTGGCAATCACAATTCCACAGCAGCCCTGCCTGAACCACTCCATCTAGAACTAAAGAAATGTTTGTGTTTTTTATAGCAGTAGGGCAGATTGCAAATATGAAACAGCCTTCATCGTGTAATTAGGAAAGTCAGCATACAATGCAAGCTGAGGTTTGAATGCTACACCTGTACCCAGGCTGGGAGTACTCAAGTGCTAATCGACCTASCACTGGCAGCAGTGTATGTAGACAATATTCAGTGGCTAGGTAAGAACCCAGCAGCCCTGGCAGGCACATTCCTCACAATCAAAATGTTTATTGTTATTTGAATTTATTAAACTTTGATTGTTTTTCCTGCAGTTTTTCATGCCAGGTATCTGCTTAAAGCTGATTCATTTTGATGTTTCTGATAAAAATGTTCAGTCATTTCCAAGAATGATAGCAGAAGAGGATACATACAATGGCTGTTCTGAAAACCTATTGCATCACTTTCAATGAGAGTCCTAGATAGCTCAAATCCATCTTACTTGACATAAGAGATAAACAAAATAGAGATAGAAAAGAGAAAAATGAAGGTGAAGAGAAGTAAAATAAAGGGGAATATAGTTAAATAAATCTTCTTTTTCCATCATAATTGATTTATGCTTGCATAGTATTCGAGACAGTCACTTCACGGAATTTCTGGCAGAAATTTATCAGGCGTTAGTTTGACTATTGTACTTAAGGAGGAAAATAAAATAAGAACACAAACTCCACCTGGTATTCAGGAAGATGTCTCATTGCATTGTCTTCAGATAACAGAAGTAATTTTGTCTGACATCTTCCAGCTAGTAATAATGCCCTGATTTCATATACCACTGGCATACTAGCCCATTACTTAATTGGTTAATAAACAGGTATATTCAATAATCATGGTGGACTGTGCCAAACTGCCAGTCTTTGCTCCAGAAACATATGCTGGCAATTAATAATGATAATTTAATAAAAGGATCTATTACAAGCAGGTTTTGGTTGCTATGAACAGGGGAGAAAGCACATTCAGGCTTTTAAGGTCTTCTGCATCTAAGAGTAAAGAAAACAAGCAAAGTGGCTGATGTAGTRTGGGTGCTTTCCCTTGATTAAGTGAAGAGGGTGAYAAAGAAAGCAAGGAAACACAAGAAGATCCATCCAGAACTGTGAGATATCAAGCTGTAGGGATCCTATGATAACAGTGCTAAGAGACTACATTAACACAGCCAGAAAGTACAAGCAGATAATCAACTGACAGTGAAAATGGCAGGGTGGATGACTCTGGTTCAACAGGGAGTCTTTATCCAGAGGGACGGACGCTGCTGTGTCGTGACGCAGTTCGGAGGGCTGCAGCGAGGCTGGCATGTGGCTCTGCCACAACAATAGTGATTGACTACAGACGGGCACCTCCTCTCCAAAAACACTCCTCACAGCTCCCTGGCAGGGAGGGATACGCAGACACGAGCTCCAATCTCCATGGTAACCACTTACTTCAGCGTGACATCAAGCCCAGATCAAAACTCCATAGGCGTCAGATAGTACATGCTGTTTCTTTCCTTGAATTAATAATATTGATTTAAAAGGCAGGTTCCATTAACTGTTTCTACTCTATGCTGGGGATAATTACTGTCTGTGGTGCCAGTATTATTCCAGTGACTTGAAAACAGGAAGCACAACATCGAGTTAAATAATTCATGCTGTGCTGCTGCTCACTCTGTTCTTAGAAGCAGAATTAGTGCTAACTGGGCATGGTTATTTCAGCACAGGGGTGATAGGATTACGAAATGTCTAATTGCCCTCTCATGTGATAAGATTACTTTTCTGAAAATGCTTTAATTCTTCCAAGCAGAAGCAAACAATCCAGCCAAGTGACAAAACAGGAACAGCCTGCATGAATACGGCTGAGATTTTCCTTCTGAAAGCAGTGAAAAGTGCAGTCAAGGCTTCATTCTCCTTCCCACCCCCTGCACGCTTCCCTTCCCAAAAAAAAAGCTTTTCAAAAGCAAACAGCCAATGCGGAGAGTCTAGAGGGGAGGGAGTTCCTTATACTACTCCTTAGATGTGCTTCCTCAGTCGATTATATGATGTTAGCAGGCTCTGTGGGGTTTCTCAGTTAATCTTCCAAAGCTGCAAAGTTGGTAGTTGTGATACAGTCTGTCAGAGCAGGCTTGCTTGTAAATTTGGAGAAAAGTGGAAGATAAAGTTTCAGGTTTCTGTGATATATGCTAAGTGCCTCAAGGAGAAAAGCCTGAACAAACCAGGACAGTTCTACTACTTAGTGAAGGGCTGAAAATCAGGATTTTTTACAGTCTGGGCAGAAATATTTTTGGCATCTAAACAAACTTTTCTGTTCACAAAAAGAAAGCTGCAGCTTTGAGGCCATATTAGGAGACTGAGTATGTGCAAGCATTCAAGAATGTCAGAAACTATAAGACACCTGGGCAGTAGGGTCACCCAATGCCTAAGGAAATGTTCTTGCTCACTATGAGAAGTGTTGATTAACTGGCTTGTTTGGAAATCTTGAAAGAGAATGGATTTCCTGAAGGAATTGGAGGTTCATCTGATTCTGCACTTGCACTGGAGAAAAACACACAACACTTGATGAACTTCCATACCAGACTAAAAGCTACCTGCAGAACTCAGGGGATCAGGGGACTAAGCACTTAAAGCAGGCAAGAACAGGTTAACTGCTTCAAACCAAAAGTTCACCTAATCCAGTAACCATAAGCCTACACCAGGAGAATGGAAGAAGGCAAGAGCAGGGAAATAACTACATTTTCCTCATATTTTCCCCTACCCACTTCCTGCAGATGGGGATCTGTCAAATTTACATGATTGGCAGAACTATTTATCTAATGATATTTTTTTGAATTACTTAAAAAATATATATATTAGTCACAAGATCAACAAAGTGTGGTGCTAATAGCACTAGTTGAGTGAGGATAGTTCAGTTTTTGGGACAAGGAAGGATCCAAAATTGGTAAGACAGGACCATTTAAAGAATCTGAATGAGCTGGATGTCATTCAGATGGCACTGGATGTCAGGTCTGTATTAAAGTTATTCCAGATATTGTGCAATCTAAGGCATCAGTCTGCACTTTGTGTGCAATCTGAGCTCACTGTGCACAGGTGTATAACCTGCAGTGGTGCTTCCCACCAGCCACACGTAGAATGAGGAACAGTTCTGAGGTGTTCAGCTT
The DNA here is from genome assembly GCA_014549065.1 of Cardinalis cardinalis. Taxonomy (NCBI): domain Eukaryota; kingdom Metazoa; phylum Chordata; class Aves; order Passeriformes; family Cardinalidae; genus Cardinalis; species Cardinalis cardinalis. Next base: position 1,437,580 of record JACDOX010000041.1, read on the forward strand.
CACACCTACCACTTGCTGGCAACTGCTAGCCATGACTGTCCTTCAAACTCAGGGTTAGGGCTTGGGCACAGCCGGGGGCTGTTGTTTTCTGACTAGCTCACAGCAATTGACATTTCTAAAAATGGATTTTTGAAATGTGCTAGTCATAACATTCTGTTATCTTCTTCCCAACTTCACAAAGCGCATGCTTAATTCAGCCATTCTATCTAAATGGTTTTTACTGAATAGATCTCGGTGTCTTTCCCCCAGCCATCTGTCAGTGGTACTGACACAGTTCACGGGGCTTTGGAATTAAAAGTCAGAACCACCACAAGAAAATTCAAGATAAGGGGAGAGATACTGAATATTGTTTTCTGTCTTACACATACATACATCCATGTACATGTTTATACAGCTGGGTCTTTGACTAGGTGATGCTTATGGGTCTCTTCCAACTAGAGATATTCTATGATTTTATTATTTAAAACCATACAAAAATGGTGAGAATGTTCCATTTCTGTTTCTACTCTTTAATACCACTAGAATAGAGGGTTTATTCTGCCCTCCTGTATCCATTGTCCCGATGTTGTACTAACATACAGGAGTTCCCTATTACATGCAGCAACAAGGCCTACAGTAACGGTCTTTATTCAAGCATGATAAAAAATTATGATCTGTCATCAAGAAAAATATATAAATATGAAAGTACACATGAAAATTAAGGGAGACAATGAGAAAATATTAATACATTTTAAAAATGGTTTACAGATTGACATACTAGCTGTCATTCAGAAACAAAAGAGAGCTTAGCACTTCATCAGGAAGAATCTATCCATAGAGTGAGATGCAATATGTAAGAGAATGAAGCTGGCCTTTTGAAAATACATACATGGGGAGGAACATATTTGGGACAAAAGTRAGAGAAGAGATGCTGGGACCACATACAAAAAAAAAAAATACTTGTTTTCTTGTGAATTTTGCCTCTTTAAATAATTTAAAGTTATACAAATGTTATCCTAAGCTGTATCTTGGCCTCAGAAGTCCCCAGATCAGTGAACTTGTTTCTCTACATAGGGCAGCACAGCTCAGGGGCTGACTGCACTATTAGTCATCACACAGCAGTGTTGTAGACAAAATAGTTGTTGGCACAGAAGAATGGACATTGTGGAAAGAATTATCTTTTATCAGGTTACCTGGCATAATGGGAAGCAATAGACAGGCTTCTAAGGATAAAATCTTTCAGAGCAGGAAAACAGACTGCATTCTCTCTGCTTATGTGGAGTTCCTCTTGTAAGATTTTTATGGTGCTTGTAATTCCAGGCAATTAACTTATGAAATATTTATATAGTGTTGATTAATAGCATATTATAACAATATTAGCAAAATAATATTGTCATTGCCTAAAGTTATGTGATCTGCAGTAAAAAAAACAGCAACTGGGGATATACAGGAGAGTGGTTAAACATCAATAGGAATGCACAGACAAAAGAGACATGGAGATAAGACACTGTAACAAAAGATATTGGATATCCTCCCAAAGCTGGACTGTTTTCTGCTCAAGTGCATAACAATTCATATGAACATTATGTTTCAATCTTTGCAATATTGCTGCAACATTTTATTTTAAATGTGTATTTTGACATTGGTTTCTATAAATCATATACATCTTAACTGATGGTACATTTCCTTGTCAGACCACACTCATGACATTTTGCATTATTGATTAATTTTCAGTGAATTGGAAACAGAAGTTGAAGTGTCAAAGATAATGAAATTCCTGCAAGTTTCATGAAGAATATTGCTTGGTTAAAGGAGAACAGCAGAAAGGGAGAGACAGGCAGAATTCATCTGTTACATGCCTTGTTTTGGCAGCAGAACACATGTACCTACTGGCCAGTCAGCCAAGTGTACTGACTGGCAAACACAAATGTGCACAGCTTTGGGTAGTCACAGCTAATGACTAATTTCATCTGTTCTGTGGTTCTTGAAACAACCTATTCTTATAGCCTTATCTGCAGAAGTGTTGCAATACTAAAAGTTGGCAAAACTGTCAGTAATGCTGAAGACATATGTTATTCTCTACTATCTAGACAAGCCAACTTCACATTACAAATAGCCTTATGAGTATATAAAAGCTCCTGAAAGCCATTTTCTCTAGCATAACATCCTACCAAATGCATTGTTGAAATGMCACAAAAGTATATTCAGACTTCAATATTCACAAGTTTTAAACATCTTATAAACTGAGGCTTGGCATCATTGAAGATGCCAATCATCTTGTACCTTTAGTTGGTTGTTAAGAGCACTGTGGAGTCCTGGAATAGAGATGTATCAAAGGAAGTAACTGAGGGTACAGCTGTCTAGTGTTGGAAGCTGATCTGACATGCAAGTTTGACTCCAACTCATGTGGTGTTCCTGTCCATCCCCACCCCATGACAGCACTGTGCCACCAAGAAGTCAGACACTTCAGGGACCGTTTTGCTAAAAAACACTCTTTTTCCGCTGGGTTTGCCTTTTAATAGGATGAACTTCACGATCTGGATGACCACAGTGAGTGGTTCAAGAGTCCTCATCTGGAAGCAAAGGAGGAGTTTGCCCCTTTTACTGAGAGGGCAGCCTTAGCTTATGAAACCATAGCTCTAAGATAACTCAACAAAAAACTACTTGTTGTATTTCACCTGAGTGCTTTGCCAAAGGGACACATTAGGAAGACAGGACTGCAGAAGGTGCTAAGAAATATGTCTGCCATAATCTGCAATCAGCCTAGAATCTGCATCACATTTCCTGTACTCTGAACGGACTGAAGTGGCCCATGAGCTSTGAAGAGATGTTTAGCAAGGTGAACCATTTTATTAGTATGTGAGAAGGATGGGAATATATGGGAATATATATGTAGACAGAAGAATAACAAAGGTAATAAAGATTCACTTATATCTTAGTTGCAGCAATCAGATGCAGTGATTTTTGCCCCATTTTTGTTATGGACCACAATGTGGCTTGAATAATTCCTTAAAACATGTCCTAGAAACTATGCTTCATGCCTGTACAATTTTTTTTAAAATACATTAAAAATCACAAAATATAAGCACTCATCTGGTGGCACTGACTATCCCCTTATAACAAAATATTTAGTGTTCTGTATATAAATTTGAGCACCACAATAATAAACCTTGGCACTATAAATAGACTGACTTGCAAACCCTGACTTTTAAAAAGCAGAGTTCTATTTTGAGCTGGAATAATATGTTGTCCTTGGAAGCCTATTYTAAAGCTTTACTTTAAGTGCAGGTTTTCTTTGTTCAATGTTTTGTCACCACAATGCAATGCTCCTATTGAGAGTAGTAGCGAGAGCAGAATAGAGTTTTTTGCAGAGAAGGTTATTGTTTGTTTATTTGGGTGTTTTGTACATATATAAACATCATTGAATGCCTGCAATTTCATTTGAAGGACAACAAGAGGTCTTCAGCTTCTCAGATAAAATAAGTGCTAGAAAATTGTTGCACTTATAGTATGTGCCTGTCTGCCCACTCATCTCCTACTTTTCCTGTCTTTAATCAGACCTTGTTGTTACAGAGTAACAGTTTTCTCTGCTTGAGAAAAAAATTTTAAAACAAATTAATAAATTAATAAATACATATATATATATATGCCTTGTTGTAAATTTTTAGCAGTGCAGGACTCTCAGATAGCGCAATTTCCATTTAATTTCATTTTACATCCTATTCCTCAAACAATGTATGGAATAAGAGAGAAAAACCATTTTAACAGAAAATGCCTTCTTAGGTTTGGTAGTTTCGTGAGCATGGCCAGGCTGTGTGTTCCATAGAGGTCCCCATGCACTGGTCCATGGCCCCAGCTGGGGCTGCCCATGAGCCCCCAGGGAATGCCACCTGCATGGTAAGCAGCAGGCAGTCCCTGGAGATTGCTTCTCCAGCTACAATTTCTCCTTAATGAGAAGGGGGAGGGGAGGAAGTGTTCTGAATTATAAAGGCAGAATGGGAAACCCCTGAAGTGACAAAATGCTGAATTATTCATTGTGCAGTTTCTAATTGCTCTTGAAGTTAGTGGYACCATTTGTAGGTAAATCACTTCAACACCGCCGTTTTTCCCTCCTCTCCCTCCTTCCACAGTACTAGAGAAAGGAGGGAGAAGGAAAGGCATTCCTGAAATGCTTGCTGCGGTCCAGCAGTGAGCCAGAACTGAAAACTAAATGCAGGTTAGTTRAATGCTCTGAATGTTGGCAGTTATCTATAGGCATACATTGCAGTCTCAATTCTGAGATTCAATTAAATTTCTCATTAAAGGTCACAGCAATTGTGGGTCTACATCAGACSACTATTTTCATGTTGAGTATCTAGCATTAAGAGCTTCAGATAGAGCAGCAAGAAAGCCAGTGCTGAACAATTATTGGCTAAACTGCCCATGAGGACAATATTTTCCTGTCCTTCATGGAAGGAGATGGTGATTGGACAATGCCCAGATGCATAGAGATGTGCACTATTAAAAGAAGAGATTCACAATTACACATGGCATTATCCAGGTTAACCTGCAGCTCCAGTCTGAAGAGAGCTCAAGTGACATCAGTCATAGTGACATTAGACACTAACAGCTTTTTCCATATATTAAGTAAGCAGTATGGGAGGAAAAAYTACATTTCAGCTGCTGTGGTTTTGAATTTCTGTCTGCTATGCCCTACGTGAGTAAATAGCTAATTAGGGACATCCACTTGACACAGTCTTTGCATGTAATTTTTTCCTCATTCCTTTATCATTTCACATCTTGAAACCATGTTTTCCCACCTAAATTAATTATTCCCAACCTTTGAATCCCACATTTCTGTTTTCAGAATTTCTGTCATCTGGCTCTAAGTTCTTTCTGGCTTTACTGTAGCCTTTTAAGATGGTAAGATTAGAACTCATTGATTCATGTAATGGCATTATACATGCTAACATGTTGTTTCCTTTTTGACCACCAATGCAGAATGAGCAAAGGTCAATTAATCTGACACCACTGCTTATCCTTCTGATCAATACTGCCTCATTGTTTCCTTGTTCTCTCRCATCTGCCTGTCTGTTGGTACACTCAGATTGCAAGGATTTTCAGGCTACAGGCTTTTTAGTCTCTGTATGTAATGGAAGTGCACAGTAGAGGCCTGATCAGTGTCTGGAGATTTTGTTGCAATACAAATAGTTAATATACAAAGGACAAAGAATAAAGAGTTCACACTGGTGCCTTAGAATTTTTTTTTTATTTTTCCCAGAGTGACTTTAGCTAATTTAAAACCCAGTAATGTGTATAAATCAAATTATTTACTGGAATATACATTACTTAGCATTTATCTTTATTGAATTTCATTTGCCATCAAGCTGCACAACACATTAGATTCCCTGAACCTATTAAATACAAAGTCTCAGATGGATATTCTCTCTTGCTAAGTCTCTATGCTGCAGAKAGCTAGAAGCTAAGAAGGTATACCAGGAGAAATATTAACGTTTGCCTTTTTGGCAAGTTCTTTTCCTACATGTTTGCTATTAGAAATAGAGTCCTGGAGAAAGTTGATTTATAATCTGACCCAGTATAGCTATTCTAATATTCTTAGGTCTTTCTGAAGTTTCCTGAGTTGGTTAATATTAATAGCTGTGTCATATACAGGTTTTGGCACCTTTTCCTTTTTCCTTCAGTTAAAAATGAATACTTTTAATTTAAATTTAAAAAAATAAAAAATTAGGAAACCTACTTTTTTTTTTTTTTTTTTTTTTTATAAAATTTGAATGCCTTTTGTATCYTTTACCAGGTTATTCTCCATGACAGTACTGCAAACCTGTAAACCAATTGTTACTTAGCATCCCCAAGGACTTTCCATGTGGGATTTAGCAAGCACTTTGAAAACCCCATTGAATGTTTCCAATCCTATTTTGACTACCATTTTTTTTTGCGTACACTGGAAATCTTTAGAGCCAAACCCCCATTGTACTCTTGTGGGAAGTCAAGCTTGTTTATTTCCCTTCCACCGGGACATTTTAGAAAATATATTTGAATTACTGTTTCAACCACTGTACAAGTAATTCAAAGAAAAGTTGTCAGTATTCAGTGTTCAAGATCTTTCTCTAAACAATTTTGGAGACAAACACATCATCCACTCACATAGTCACACAAACTTGAGAATTAAGAACTACAAACCACTTTAATTAGAAGTTACAAACCTCTATTATACTCACAGCAGCCTCACTCCTAAACTCCAGCACTCAGACACATGTACAGACCTGTGCTCAGGACCTGCTGCTCATCAGTCAATCAATTTGTCTGAGTGTCTTTATTTCTGATCATACCTGATCCTTATTATTTTTCAAGAGGTTATCCTCTGCAAGGGGTAGAAATAATTTGTCTTCCCTGTAATGTGCTCTTTAATTGCTCTCCCTGATGTTCATGCAAACCAACCAATTAAATCCCTAGAAGCTTTTCAGTGTACAGTGTAGCACTAAGTGTTATTTATTTTTTTTTTTATTGAGCCATTTGCTATTCAAACTCCATTTTACCACTACGCGTTTTCATCACCTGTTTTATGTGTCACGTCACTTGAATTCCATATCCTGGTAGRCATCTGTTTTGTCTGGAGTAATTTTGAGAGCCTTTCCTGGTCCCCATGATACCCTCCCTTCCAAAACACAGGCACACAAACTTTTGAGTGCTTGCCAGCCCTGTTTTCTGCTCCCAGTTTATTCCCTGTAGGTACTGCACATCCACTGCGGCCTCAGGATCCCAGAACTGTCTGATGTCAATACACGGAATGGGTTCAGCACCAAGAGCCATATCCCTCAGAACCACACCTTACCTCACAATCACAATCTTCATGTCTCTGATGTATTATTCATGAAATGTCTTTAAGGAAGCATCATTTTGAAGGGTGATATGTCTCAGCACTGTGAKAGATTTAAAGAAACAGTACTTAGTCTTTAACTCCAGCTTTTCTGACAGTGACTATCAGTTTCTGTCTGGAAGGACTACTTTACGGTTCCAGTTGTTGGGCAGCTTGAACAGCATCAGTATGTTTCAACAARTCACTAGATGCTCTCTAAATTAGCATACTCTGACTCTGCAGGTTGTGCATTAACTGTCCATAACAGATTCATTAATTAGAACAAGGTAGAGCACTACCTACTGTTACAAGGCAGAGTTTATTATGAAGTGAAGATAATTAAATAGATAAGTATGAAGTCACTCAGAGCACTACACAAATGCTTCCCTAGAGCACTCCCTAGCTTGGGCAGTTTAAATTAAAAGGGCTAAGATAAGTCTTTATAACCTAAAAAATATATTTTCAAGAATAGAAACTTTTAGACAGGTCTAGGAAAAGGCAATTTGAAGTGCTGCTCATATTGAGGTGAAAAAAATCTTGACTACTAAAACTTTCCTGCCTCATCTATTCTTGTGCTGGCCACAGTTCTACTGGCTACATCTACACCAGTAAATTAAATGGGCCATGGATCATTCCACGGACCTGAAGCCAGCTGGCAGTGCACAGCTCTTATTGGTTCATAGAGCTAAGCACTCTTCCCTCCCAGAACACAGCAGCCAAGTCCAAATGGCCTGTTAGGAATGATCTCCTGTCCCTAGTGRCTCCCTAAGTGTACCCAGGCACAGCTGGCACAGAAAAAAACCAAGTTAGGGATCATGCTAACAATTAACAGTACTGTTAAATACAGAGAGCTCTTGAACCYATTCCTGGACTATTTAGCTTCCCAGCACAAACTTAGTGATTGTGTTTCTGAAAGCACTCAATAAACGCTTTTGATATCTCTAGAGTCTCTCAAAATAAAAAATGAACGCTTCATTCTCTCGGAAGTTATTGYTTATAAATTGTAAAAAAACCTACAAGTGGTACCTGCAAACATGTATTCCTTGATACCAAAAGTGTATATTTTCTCCTAATTCTACCTTAAATTATGAAGAACCTAACTTCAGAGAGTAGTTCAGGTGGAAACACTGTCAAGAAGATAGTGGGATGGCAGGTTTGCTAATAGAGAATAARTTATCAACCACCAGCTGAACTGCAAAAAGCTGATGTTTATGAAGGAGACAAGAGCAGAGGGTTTGGTGTACCAAATCCAACCACTCATCTGCCCAGAATTTACATATCTGTGAACTGCCAGTCGTGGTAAGTCACTACTCTGTGAAGTCAGCTGCATYAAATAACTATTATGTTTTCCTTGGGGCTTAGGGAAGGGCTCTTAGATCTTTTTAGAGAAATCAATCCTCTTTAGACCCATAACATAYGCTAGAAACAATGTGAGTCTACTCACTGGTAAGTGAGAGGATGGAATAGTACCTGCAGATTTCTGTTTCCTCATGTTTCAAGAACTTAAAGGAAGGCCTTCAACCTAAGGAGAAATAAATTATTTGATTACAGATGAGGATGGATGGGAAACAAGTTTTCCAGTCTGTAAAACACTAATATGTGTCTCTTGTTTCAAGACTGGAGAAACTACAGAACAGCTTACAAAGCCTTAGAGAGGAGGAAGCCARTTTATAGAAGAGCTCATGACTAGGGCGCTCACCTTGTGAGACATCTAAGTATATGCTATGAATCTGAGAGAAGAGGAATTTCATCTTGCTTATCATACCTCAGGCTTAKGACCTGACCACCAGACTGATTTTTTTCTCACATTTGGCCAAAAATGCGTTCCCCATTTTTTCCTCACATTTGGCAAAATATGTGTGCCAGTTTTGATTGGGGTAGGGTCAATTTTCTTCACAGGGGCTGGTTTTGAATTTGTGCTGAACCCAGTGTTGATGATATAGAGATGTTTCTGTTATTGCTGAGCAGGGCTTACACAGAGCCAAGGCTTTTTCTACTCTCTATCCTGCCACACTAGCAACCTGCATGGGAGGAGATACACCAGGACAAGTGAACACAGCTGGCACAAGGGATATTCCAGACCAGGTGATATCATGCTCATTTTAGAAAGTGCAAGGAAGAAGGAGGAAGGGCAGGAACGTGGAATGATGGTGACAAGGGTCTGCTCTCCTGGGAATGGCTGAGCACCTGCCTGCCCATGAGAAGCAGTGAATGGTTCCTTGTTGTGCTTTGCTTGCTYGTACAGCTCTTGTTTACTTATGGAACTGTATTTAAGCCTATGGATTTTCTCACAGTTACCCTTGCAGCTCCCTCCCCAGCCCTGCTAGTGGGGAAGGGGGCAAGTGGCTGTGTGAGGCTTGGTTGCTGGCTGGGGTTAAACCACAAGACCTTTGAAATAATTTTTCAGATATATTGCTGGAAGCAATAAATTTCTACTGCAAAATTTGATTTACCTGAATTGGCATTTTCCAAACAGAAACAATCTTGGCCTGCTTTAGTAATGGGCCCACATTATTTTAGGTTGTTTGAAGAATTTTACTTTGCTAAGTGCATTGCAACAGATACTTTATTCTGAAATACTGAAAAAATTGATTAGCTATAAATGTCAACAAAATCAATAACTAATTTCTTTAATGCTGGTAGAATTAAAATAATTAAAACAGCAAGGAGAACTGTTAGTTCCCTTGTGTTCCTCAAGTGATGGACATTAGCAAAGATAAAAAGAAGAAAAGACATAATCAAACACTTGTTCTCCACAGCTGAATAGGAAACACACTTTCAAAATTATTCCAGTTGTTCCTTGTCCAGTCTTCTGAAGTATCTTGCAGTTCCTCTGCAGTTCTATTTCTTAGATTTGTAACAATCTGATCTCTTTTGTTTTTATGGAGTATTAATGTTTTTATATTCCCGCAGTACTTTGACCTCTCTTTAGCTTTTGTGTTATATCAGGTAACATTCAACCAAAAGATCCATGTACTCAGAGAGATTTCCAGGAAATGACAGGTCACTTTCAGAGGTGTTAACAATCATTAATGGTCACATTTAGTTTCTTTCCTCCAAAAATATAGAGTACAAGTTGTTTCTTTTGGTAAAGAAAGCAGTTTATKAACAGCTGCTTTCATGTGCATTGTTTTAACCTTGCCCTAGTCTAGGGAATAGTTTAATGATATCTCCATCTAGACCACAAAAAAAATTTCTAATTTATAAAATCCAGCAAAAATATTCCAGACTTGCACTGTATATTTTCTTGAATTACTTTCTTGGTCATGACACTGAGTTTTCAATATGTTGAGTATACAACAGGTTGAATGTTCTCATTAACAAGGTATTTATAGTTGTTGGAGTTCTGGAAAATAAAATTCCTCCTTTCTGTTCATAATGGTTTAATAGTCCAGTCTTGAAGGCATTGGAAGTAATGTAGCACAATGTTTATTTTAAGAATACTTTGTATATGCCAGCCATTATCATTCAAATGACAATCTAAAATGTGTTAACAGTTCTATAAGATATTCCATTATTATTTAACAATAAACAACATTTAAAAATTTTATTAATTTTAACAAAAATTAACAATTTTATTGTGATACTTGCAAAACAAGTAGCATTTTTTGTGTTCACATGCTTTTTCTTTCATTATTGAAGATGTTAACCTTGTTCAGTATACCTACACCAAATACATTGTCATTTCCCCTCCATATTTTCATCCAGTATTTAATTCTATTTTTTTGTAATATTGCCAACATTTTCAATGTCATCATATTTTTATGTAAGTTATACTGACAGATAATGACCTCAATTAAGTCAACAGGAAAACATGAAAAGAACATAATGATTAGATTAAATAACCATAGTGAGTGAGTGAGCATCCTATACCTAAATCAGAGGTTTCTGCTTGTTCTGACAGAATCAAGCATGACAGTATTCCTGTCAATAAATACAGTAAGTCCAATATATTGGCAGGCATTCTTTGCAGAATGAGGTTTACAGGATTCAAATGCATCATCATAAGCTCACTGTTGYGACTCCAGTGGTGTTTGCTGTCATCTAATGAGAATTGAAAAAATCCATTGGGAATAAATTATGAAAGGGAAACCAAAAGAAACCTTTAACAATTATAAATTTGTACTGTGTAAAATTTACGACGCATTTAAAAAAAAAAAAGTGTATATAATTCAAAGATTATTCTCCTTTACACTTCGTGTCTTCTTTTTAAAAATGGGTATTCTTATAGCTGTGATAGATATAAGTAAACTTTTGAAAATGTCATCAAATTCTTGGCCTCCATCATGCCTCAGGGTCTCAAATCCTCCTTCTTTTAATTAGTAGTCATTCTTCTTGCACTGGCATGATGGAAAAAAGGTATCTGACAACTTCCAGTATCACTATTTTTAACATMTTTTTAACAGTACTCTAAGTGTTTGAATTTTAGCAGAACTTGAATTTTATCACGCAACACATATGGAAAGGTGCTTTTTGAAGGGTTTTTGGTTTTTTGTTTCATTGGGGTTTTTTTGGCAGTTCTGATTAAGTCTTCRTTCTTGCAAGAGTGACATACTAAACAAAGTCTTCAACATCTATCTGCTGGGTCCCTGGCCAGTTCCTTTCTTTCACTGCAATTACATTTTTGGCAAGTTTTTGTCACAACTATGCAACCATGCTTCTGTCTGGCATATAGTAAAACATTATATAGGGTAAATTACTATTAATGATCACTTAAGTAGCTCTTCAAAATCCTTCAAGCATACTAATTGATTAACACATAGCACTTGCACTGGAAGGGAAATGCCTTCATAGTGAAGTCACAATGTACTACTAGAAGGTTGTGCTGTAATTACGTAGAGCGCTTTCTATAATATTTATTTGGGATGAGCATCTGTTTTCCCTGACTGTTTCAAAACACAGTCAGAACTCACTTACYTTATTTGCAAAGCAACTAATCCAGAGTAGTCAATTCCTTCTATTTAAAGTAAATTATATTTTTACAAACTCAAGCAAATGATAAAACACCAAAATCTTACCAACTGTGAATAGGGTCCAGACCTCTGCAATGGGATTCTTTATGAGTTTAAACTTGGAAAAAACAGTCTAATCACTTTCTATTTATCACAGTCTACACCAGGAAAGATATTGATCATATTTTCTTGAAGGAATTAACAGCTGGATGGATCAACCTGTTTCTCAAATTTTTATATACCTTCCAACCCAAAACATTTTGTCTTTTTTTTAGACTACTGTAAAACTGTATGTCTCATTCCTATAACAGATGACATTTACAACATAAAAAATACAGAATACTATATWCATGTCCATAAGCATATAACACGTGCAAAGCTGATGCTAAAAAAAACCACACAGCTATTGCAAAGTCAAGCCTTCCAAACTTAAGTAAAGACAGTTTGCCTAAGTATTCATAATGCAGTTCTCCATTATGTATCCAGTATACAGAAGCCTTGGTTCTTTATTCTTGGTTAGTGTAATATTTTTATATAAGACTTGAAGCTCAATCCTCAGGATGAACTGGTTCAGTTAAGCAGCTCATCAACATCTTGCCTTTCTTTTTTATTCCTCATGGCATTCTGTGCTTTGTCTACTGCWTGCCATTAAAGTTCTTCCCAGTGAAAGGGATCCCTTTGCTCACAGCCTTTTCTACCATTAGCACCACTGTCATGTTTGAAAGTTTGTTGATACTTATGCACTTTAATTCCAACATTGTGAGCTAAACAATATGGATTAATATTGCAGATARGGAACTAAGATAGTAAGAGACCAAAATGCTCATTAATTTTGCTTGAAAAGTCCKGGATGTTTAGGACTATGCAGCCTTGCTCAAGGCTACACGTATTCAAAGATAATTTACCAACAATTTTGCAGAGAACTCATTCAGAAAAAAAAGTTTAAGGCAACTTTTAAGCAATACAAAACAGCCCTAAGGGATAACCAAGAAAGATTTTGTCCTAGTGTTTGAGACAGGATTCAATCGTATTACTCACAGGACAGGCTTTGTGCAGTCCCTGACCACACCTGTTTTATATCCATCAAGTCTTGTAAGAAMTGACACAAGATCCTACAGGCAAGAGCATCTTGCCTTACATAGCTTTGATTTTCAGCCTGCAAGCCGAATGGAAGCCTGAGGGAAAACTTTAAACTWCTTTAAAGCCATTTCGGAAATCTCAGTTATGATATGTGTAATATTTTAAAATTATATTCTAGACCACTGAAGGTTATCGGACAACACTGCTTTGGTTTCATTTATGAATTTTATATATGTGGTGGGAAATTTTTCATTTACAATAACTGTTATATTACCATTAAATCAAAAGCACTACTATTAGAATTGAATTTATATCACATGGTGCATTAATAATAATATTTCTGAAAACTTATCAAACTTATGCAACTAATTAATTCAATTCACTTAAAAGGATATTGCTAACTGATCTGTAAAGTAACTTCACATATAATACATGCAATACAGTTACATGGGTGGTCAGACCAAAGCAAGACTTTAAGACACAAATACACAGTGTTCTCTAATAGCAACACTTAAAACATATTTTTAAAATATATTCAGGGGATTACACTTAAGAAGGAAAAAAAAGAAAAAAAAAGGAGGAGGGGAAATTATTTATGTCTGTGCGGTTTCAACAATGAATTTTAGACCATTTATACCTTGATTGACTGATACTATGTAATGCCTTTACATCTGTTTCTGCTTTCACATAAAGAGATGTGAAGAAGAATTTAAAATAAAAGTGAAACTAATCAGATATGCTTTTGCTGGTTTTCTACTTTGTATTTCACCCAAGTGCAAAATGAGAGATCACATTTCTGCCATAGAGATGAGACTGGGTAAAAAAAATTTCCACTCCAGTACCCTGACCCTAATAATTACTTGCTTCAAATCCTACAATACTGTGCACGAGAAATAAAACACAACAACAAAAAACAAATCTGTTGTTTCCTAAACACTACTCCAAAACTGCTTTTAAATATGCAAATAAAATTCCATGCAATAGCAAGCACAGTGCTGTTTTTTAATTAAAGTCAATATTACCATTTCTAGAAGGAGGTATTTTATAAGATAATTTTACATGTATAATAAAGACCAACATATATCTTTGGCAAAAGTGGACATTTTTTGATGGAATATGTTGTGAATTAAGTTTATCAGAGCTAGGTTTCATGGCTCCCTARTATAGGTCCCAAGCAGAATACATGTTGAAATTGACCAGTTTTTAAAAGATTTTTCCTACACAGGAAAGGACAAAAACTTGTGTAAGTGAATCTTGACATTGGTAGTTTGTGTCAGGCAAAAGCTTATGAAAACATCTTGTCTCAAGAGATTTCTGACGTGATGAAACTTGCTCTTGGAATCAGCTCTGTGAGCTTCAGACACTAATTTGACTTTAACATACAACAAGGAAAGTGAGTTTCAATATGAGAAATTTTGTTTTAACCCACTCCAACCCCACTGGAATCCCCAAGTATATTTTTCTTCAGTTTTTTCTTTTCTCAAACCATGAGAAATCTCAAATTTATCCACAAAATCAACATGCATCTATATCTTGTATACGTAGAGTATAAGGAAGACCACATAAATAGGCATCAGACATTTATTTTCAGTTTTGATTTATAAAACAAACTTGAAGAAAAMAAMAGGAAGAAAAGGAACAAGGTGTTTYAGTTGTGTGCWTTTATAACAGGCAGAACTAAAGATTCTGCTAGGCTGAAATGACTTTACCAATACTTTTTATTACATTTAATTTCTTCAGTTTTTATTGCTTTGTCTGATCACCAGGGATGAAATTTTCATTACTAAAACTCTTTCTCAAGTTTTACCTCTCACACAAAGTTTAGCAAAAAGAAAGGCTGTTGTTTTAGAGGATTAAGACACAGAAACACAAATAATCTTGCCAAAGTTAATAAGAAAGTTTTTACCTTTTTTTAGTTCTAGCACTTTTTGTAGTTCTGGATGAAAGAAGAAAATCTAGTGATATGAAAAATCTGGGACAAAGGTAGTTTCCATCTTCTTAATAAGATATGGGAATGTTCCTGGAAAAACCCTGTTTAAGTRCTTTTTATAGTGAGGGAAAAAAATTTCAATTTTCCACACATCCTTCCTCCCTTGAACATCAATTAGAGAACTGAAAATATTTTCCTTCAATTTCTAGGACCTATTTTGGTGCCAAGAGTTGGAAAGGAGGTTGGGGAACTTCCCTGAGATCCTCCATAGCCCTATCACAATGAGTAGATGGTCCAGCAACGTAAGTTGTCCAAGACTTTAGCTGTTTTTAAAAGTCCTCTTATCTCATAGGTGAGTCTAGAGACATAGAAATATCTCAAGTGTTAGCTTTAAAATGAGAGCAGTGCAGTAGTACATTAGATATTAATCCTGACTATCATAGCTAACCTGATTTTTCTCTCTCTCTCTCTCTCTCTTTCTATGTATATATAAAATTCCAGATGGAAGCTATATTTCTTCTGTCCATCAGAACTCACATTACTTTTGGCAAATGGAAGCATGAAACTTTTTGCAGTTCAAATCTTAGAAGATAATGTGAAAGTGTCTATTTTAAATGTCTCTCRTGAATTTTTTTATATCATTAATTGCACTTCATTTTAAAGGGGGCACAAATAGTCAGCAATTGGGACTACAATGAGTATTGCACAATGWAGCAGAAATCTAGTATCTAAAGTGTTAAGAAACACCAGTATCTAAAGAGTTAAGAAACACCAGGTCCAATGACAGCTGAATGTCCTCATGCCCCTTAATTGTACTCTCTTTCCAAGAGTGTTCCTCAAGTTTTTGAGTTGCTTACAAGAAGTTAAAAATCAGAATTACTCTCTTTCTGCTTTAAAAATAGTATTTATTCCATATACTAAATTTAATGTCCTAAAAAGCTTAAGRGCCCCCAGCTATTGCCCTTGAATGAAGAGAGAGGACAAACTTGGAAAAATATCCCAGTACCACCGTCAGCCCTCTTTCCTACTCCCATGTTTTAGAGCCCTCACTACTGCTTAGAGTATCAGTAGTGCTCAAAAAGACAATAAAGAGATGAGAAGCAGAAGAATAACAGACCTCCAAGTAAACAGTGACTTGAAATATGTGTGATAATTTAAAAACCAATCTACAAAGGGATCCTTAAAATGCTGTATGTATGTATGTATAGCCTTTATTTAGCAAAGATAATTTACAAATTAATAGTAGAACAATCACCACTTGTATTTCCTCTGTGGTTTCTGCATTTTGCCTAGCAATGTATTTGCTATTATGTGCAATATTTTAATTATTGATTTCACAGTAGATCATTAATTTTCTAGTTATTGAACAGAATTTCCAGTAAGGCCTTCATAAATTATATGAGTGTCATCAAGGACTCACAAGTCATCTTTTTGTCAGGTTGAATTCATAGTGATAAAAATTTGCTGCATAAGTTAGTGACATTTATAATACCCCCAAATCATCTTTAACAATCAATTTTCTCATGACGAGTCATAGCTTATTTTTCAGTTTTTCATGATCAYTTCAGAATAAAATGCAACCTATTTGTTGGTACTGGGTCTAGTTTTGGCCAGAGAAATTGTAGGTGTCCCATCCCTGGAAACACTCAAGGTCAGGTTGGATGGGGCTCTAAGAAACMTGATCAAGTTGGAGATTTCCCTGCTCATTGCACAAGAGCTGGACTAGATGATCTTTAAGGGTCCATTCTAACTCAAACCATTCTATAATTTTATTATTTCAGACTAAATGAATTAGATGGGTTGCTTCTAGAGCTAATTGGCAAGTAAAACTCTGAAAATCAATCTGAAAAATTTAGAACTAAAATTATATCAGTGCCACTTAAGGGATACAATGACCCCCACGAGTTGCAGTTTGCAATATATAACTCACTCTTAGAAGCCTTAAGGATCTCTCCAGCGGGTCAATAGTTTCTTAGCCTCAAATCTGAAAATGCTCACTATATTTCAAATAAGACACAGTACAACAGTGTTTCTCAGCCTCCTGCCCGCAGACTGCTTATGGTGTATGGTATCAGAACACAGGCATGAAGTCAATATATTTTGTTTTGAAGGATRTATATCAGGGCAGCCTGCCTCAGCACACCTGAGTGGCTTCCAGCAGGTGCTGYCTCTATCTGCAGGCATGCACTATTAGGTGTAACCTGCAGGCAGGTCACATGAAATAGTTTTCAGTCTCAATAGTTTCAGTGGAAACACTTGCAGCTGTAACGGTTACAGTTTGGCACTCAAAATATAGAGATGTTTTCTTAAATGATAAGTACTTTATTTGTCATTCCTTCTATACCTGCTGAATCATTAACTGATCATAAAATGTAAAAGCATTTGCAAATGTGTTTCATAATGTTTAGGCAAAACAAAAGCTGACACATTCCAATATAGTCTGAGATATGGTTTCAAGGGTGTGCTATCAATACCAAACAGTGATGCATCATATTGATGTTAAGTTTACCAAAAAAATTCTGGTATCACTGTACAATTGGCTGTTACTTCTCTGAGAACACCACAGTCATCATTAGACAGCAAACGCACATCATTAGCTGCCCTTTCCTACCTGGTATGCTTGAGAAAGCAGCTAATTTTTTTTGTCACTGGGGTCAGGTAGCAAAGGCATAAAGCCAGAATTTATCTAGAATTTGATTTATATAGAAGAATATTTTAATTGTCAGTGCAAATTAGGACAATTTGTATAAGCATTTTTTTTCCTGTCGTTGTTGCTTTTATTGATGTGTGTGTGTATGTGCAAGAGCGGAGGAGAGTAGAGGGGTTTGCGGTTTCTTTCAAAGCAACATCTTTTTTTTCCTTCTCTGTGTTTGATGCACAAAGAAATGAGAAACATGCCACCTTCTCTGTGGCTTTTATCCTTTGTGAAGGTTACATTCAACGTAACTGTAGTAGAACATGATACGTTATTCAGCAGGGATTCTGAAGTCAAGTTGTTTACACTTCTCTTGTGCACCTATAGTCTCAGTCCATAGGTCTGTTTATACTGTTCTTGCCAAGCTGAAAGTAATTCTGTCACTGTGCCATAGGCTCCTATATAAGATTTAGCATTGCACTGAGTTGAGTCAGTGGCRCTGGCAAGTAGCCGGATTTCATTACCACTTCAAGTTTTCTGGCATTTTGCTAGTGTCCAAGTCAGGTTGCTCTAAGAGATATAGCAAAAAAAAGCTGTGTCTTCTTTTCAAATTTAGTTTATTAAAGCTATTCTTTGCCCAGAGCATTATGTRTAGAGAAACCCTCCTGACTAAATTCATTACATGTAATAAAGTTGTAAAACCCTGATTTAGACGCCTAAAGATCACATATGAATTTTCTCATCTTTGATAAAACTAAAAAGGTAAGATATATTAAAATAGAGAAAATCAGGATCCTTTTCGAAATTTCCTAAGATTCATTCTCTGCAGAATAAAAGCTTGCAAGGAACATATAGTCTGGATTTAGCATACAACTTGGTTAAAAATTAGGCAATTATCGCTGACTCTGATGAGATTTTCTGTTTTACATTCATTGTGTAAAAGCTCATCCCTTTAATTTACTAATGCTTATTCATTTCTACACATTATTAAAGCCTACTGATTATACTAGCAATTTCCACTTTAGTTTWCTTTTCCTTGATGTTTCAGTCTGAAACTGTCTGAAAACTTTGACATTTCTCCTAGAAAATAAAAAAGTAATGCTACCACAGCTCCCCTTACTGTCTCTCATGCTAGTATGTGTAAGAAGTTGTTCAAATCTGTGCCATAAATGAAGCTTTAAGCACCCTAAAGCAGCTTGAGGTACATTTTTAATCAGCTACAAGTTTAAGAGGTTAAAACAAAATTTCTGACAGAATTTTGAAGTCTTTAAAAGTGAAGAAAACTGATAAGAGAATGGAGCGTGTTTTGCACCAAACTGTTCCAGAGAGAACCAGATATTTTCATGGATCTCTGATGTATTCCAAATCAGCTGAAGCAGCCAGTGTGGTACAAAGTGTTCACATGTGTGTGACAGTGACCTTTCAACTGCTCTTGGGCCGCTTGCTTCACATCACTTTGGCTCTTCTGCTGACCATTGCTCTCTTGTGGGAAATCACAGAATTCCTCTTGGGCAAAGTGCAGCTGAAGCACAGAGCACTCTGTCTCAGGAAATGGAGAGAACAAGGGGAAATAGAATGGCTTACCTAATTTTCTGGTTTTTTTTAAGTCATGTTCTCCCCTCTCCCTTTTCCTCACTTCTGCATTTTTTGCAAATGTTCTATCCTTTAAGAATTTTTTTCCTACAGAGCAACACACAGAGCACTATTTACAGGGTAGAAACTCTGTCTAGTTTATATACCAAMATTAATTCAAGATGTATGCCTAAAATTAGCATCATCTTATTTCAGTTCGCCAAAAGTTCTATGTCTAGTTCAAGTTGTTCATGTAGACTCCCTCTGTTAAACAGAAAAGGAAAAAAAACCACATCTGCATGTCCAGAAATCAATCTATCTCACCTGAAACACATTTTATCTGAGAAAAAATCATTATCTGAAATTTCTTTTTTTAGCTCTTAGCTATAGAGGAAACCTAGACAAATTGTGCAGCTGAGACATCAAAATTTTAGGGGGTTGAAGATAAATGAGCTRAAACTTCTCCTGTGTTTTATCAAGACAAGCTTCATTCCAGCCAAACAAAAAATTCTCTCTGTAACACATTTATTAAGAAAAGGTGAATACCTTAAATGCTGCTAGAAGCTTTTAATACAGTATGTGAAAGTGTGTGGATGAATTGGTCAGTGAGCRATAAGAGATTATTCTCCTTTGCAGTAGAAAGGTGATCATCTTTCAAGGTTATGTCATTTCTCTACTGTAAATACCCAAATTCATGGCAAGCATTGTTTGGAATGGATGACAAAGCARCACCTGTAAACTTCAAAAGGGAGGCATACATCTTAAATACACTTAGTGCCTTATAAAATTTTAACAATTTTGGGAAGGGGGAA
Source organism: Cardinalis cardinalis (assembly GCA_014549065.1). NCBI lineage: Eukaryota > Metazoa > Chordata > Aves > Passeriformes > Cardinalidae > Cardinalis > Cardinalis cardinalis. Next base: position 1,457,396 of record JACDOX010000041.1, read on the forward strand.
AAGAAGCCAATTCAGTCAAAATAGAACTCAGACTTACATTGAATCCAAAATAAGTCTATTTATAAGATTATAAATAGACTCTGAAAGATTTTTTTTTTTCCTGGGGTATCAGACTAAGTTAAGATCTGAACCATGTATGCCATACTGTGTCTCTAAAGACATCAAGGGGAGCCTCAGTGGTCAACAAGCAGATCCACATTCTGGAGGAGCAGCTGGACACTGAGCATGATTGCTTCTCAACCCTGTTTCATGACATCCATCAAGAAGATACAACTGCATTTTATCTGAGCAARAACATTAAAGAATTCTAACTTCTATTTATCAGTAATCTATAATCTAAYTCCAATTATACTATAAGGAAAAAATAAAACTTGAGACAGTCTGCTTTGCTCTACAAAGTTCTTTTTCGAAGGACATGAAAAGAAATKAATTTTGCATTCCATGACATCTCTCTTTTCTGCTTTATTTGCTGATGTGTCCAACAGACAGACTGACCTACTCTGCAGTTGGTCCAGAAGGCCCAGTATCAATGCATGAGCAATTGCTCTTGAGATTTGAAATCCAGAGTAGYTTAGCTCAGTTTTAGGCAGGAAGCATGTTTCATTGAGCTACAGCTGTTCACCCCCTAGGAGGCCAGCTGTGTGGAGCTGGGTCACAGTCTGCTCCAGGGAATGGATCACTCCTTTTGTCCAGTTACACACAATGCCAGGTAGTAAAAATAATGTAAAGCCAGTGGATGCAGTAAAGGTACTTCTCTTAGAAACTTAGAAAATACTATATTTAGACTGAGAAATGAYACTTTGCTTTGACAAATCTTATTAGCTCAGATTAGCTGTTGGCAGGACCAAATGTTCCCAAGAACTGAACTTTAATTTATGAATTCAAAAAGAAACCATTCCATACTCAAGAAAAGCTACAATTGGAATTATCCACAGAAAATTGAAACCAAACATTTGCAATCTTCCATGCTGGATTTTTTCCTCAGTGAATCTCCAGCTGAAGGTCAGATATGTCTATATAAACACACACACACAAATATATGTATTCAGATGACAGAGAGGGAGACCAAGTAGAATAAGAGAACAATAGATCAGGCCTTTAATGAAGCTACTTTACCCTGAAAGTGAATCAAATTTGGCTGATAAGGCAGCCTATCCAGCTTCAAGAGCACGGCTGAGTTAGTATTTTAGATCTCCTTCTCCTTTTTAAGGCAGCAGATGTAGGAAGGCAATCCATAAGGGAAGTTTAACTGCAAAATTCAGAACTGGYTGGCATTTGTAAAACTGACCCAAAACTGCAAAACAAAACACATGAAGAGTCTATWAATAATGAAATTACATTCAGTAGCAAAAGGTTTCTATGGAAACCAAAAGTAAGAGTCTTGCAATGGAAACACTTATTCTGGCTGCAAGGAGTACTAGAGTATCACATGGAATTCTGTTTTCATATGATGTATCTACTGAAAGGATTATTTATACATGATTAAATCCTAACCATAGTTTTGTGATATTTTGGTATGAGAAGCCAGTACAGTAATTACAGATAATGTACCTCAATAAATGTAGAGTTCAAGCAGACAAGAAAGATATGTTACATCTCTGCATAATTAAAATGGGGCATAATTTTAATTTTTGCAATTGAAATGTGATTTAGAAGAGATGATACACAAACTCCGGCCTAGCATACAATGCTAAAAGCAAGAAAATTAACCAAGAGCACATTAGAACAGATGTAGCCATGTGCCAGCTCAAAGAAAATAATCACAATTTCTCAGGACATGTACCACTCCATGTAYATGAGGATGGCTTAGGTAGATGTAGATCTGCCATGGAACAGCAAGTCTYCACACTGTGGTAGCTTTGAAGGAACACATTTTACTTCTTCCAAAAGGGTAAGGAAAACAATTTCAAAGTCAGCTTCTGCAAATTGAAGAGGTTTCAGCAAGGACACCTGATGATTAATCCCTCTCACAAACTCCAATTTCTTCATAACTGARCACTTAAAAAGGTTTGAAGTGAAATTAAAAAGTTGTTGCATGTTCATGTTTCTCATGTATTCCTGTAAATGAAGAGAGCATGGTTTCTTATTCTAGTATATCTCTCTCTTCCTAAGGTTTCCCCCCTCCTTTCTATCRCTGTTTTCCCTCCAGCCTCTCATTCACTTTATTTTTTCCTTAAACAAATAAAAACAAGGGGGGAAATGTTCTATATTTTTCTAAAAGAGTATGACGTTTCTTGTAGTGAATAGCTTCTAGTCTCGGGGAGCTGGAATTGAGCTGAATGTAATTTAGAAAGTAACACAAAGAGGAGCTGTAAAGAGAACTGAAAGCTTTCCTTCACCTGTGTTCTGAGAAAGAAGCAGCAATAAGTTAACTCCTGCCATCTGAGGTATGGCCATTCTCTTCCATACCTTGGAACTGGGAGGGTTAGAATGAAGTTTCCTCCTCTCATTTTCAGTTTCTCCAACCCTCGGTTTGCAGTAGGATGTGCTGCATAAACAGACTTTTTTCTCTCCTCTTTCAAGTGGTACGTTAGCCCTCATTTAGCTGAGGATAGCTTTGAAAATTCTTACAGCCTTTTCTCACAGGAAACAATCTTCATATAAAAGTATGTCAAGAGTTTTTTCTGAAGCATCTCTTACTAAGTACAAGTTCATACTAAGTATTATTATAYACTAAGCAAAAGAATTCCAGGTCCTAAAAGAAGTATTTAGGTTTTGAAGYCTAGCAAAAAGTATTTTGTGAAAGAACTGTTTGGCTGGGTTATATGCTGTACACGATTTAATATATGTGAGTTAGCATGTCCAGTTCAAAGAAAATTATAGGCTTGCATAAAATCATGTCAACTCTGCAAACATCACACAGGTGCATACAAATGAGTGTCTTAAGCAATTCTCAARCTCCACAATCTGCCCAGCAGCTGGTCTGTACCCATCCTTCCAGCAGTCAGCCTCTCCCCAGACACACACAMATATCTGTCCTAGACTAACAAGCACTCCAAAGCATGGCTACCAAGATACTAAACCTACTTGGGAGCTARTCCAGGTTGATATTTACCAGCAACCACGCCAGATATGCATATCCTCACTGCTGCTCCCAGGAGCCCCAGCCCCTGGAAAGCTGTTCCAGCTGCAGTTACTGACACCTAGACCTCCTCTAACACAGGTGCATGTGGGATAGAGACCCCCTCACCCAGGAAAATAGAAATGGAGTTTACTGAGCCACCAGGTCAGATGGCAGTGACTGTGAGCAGGACACTGTGAGACAAGGGTACCAACAAGTCCAGGTTAAACACATCCAGACCCTTTTAACCTCTTATCCTTTTACTTTCCCTTGCCTGATCCTCCCCTAATCACCTTCATCCCTCTCTTTCTTCACCTTTGGTTCCTTCCCYTGAACAACCCATACTAATCTTTGAACAATCCCTAAATGCTCTTCACTGTRTCCTCTAATGTCACTCAGTCTGCACAGTCCTCCTGAGGCCTGCTCTTGTTGACTTGAAGTGTTTCACAATCAGTGCTGAAGCTCTCCTGGAAGGAGCCAGGGCACAGTGCCCCTGCCTCTGACCGGGCTGTTGAGGTTGTTCTTTCTGCCACTGCACATCCGTGCTCCTTCATGCTTGTGTGGATGAGCCTCCTGTGGGCACCTGTTACTGCCCTGGGAGCAGCTCTGTGTGCATGGAGATCTCCTCCATAAGACATCATCCATGGCTTTGCCTTTTTGTGCGACCCAGGCCTGGGGCACTCTGGAGAGGCTGTGGTGACAGGAGTCCTGCAGAGGGACACTGGAGGAGCTCCCTGCCCACCTGGCACAGGCACTGCTGCTTTATGGCTTTCCCTTTCCCTGAAATGCCACCTGCCTTCAGCACATTCCTCTACCCTGCCTCAGCTCCTCTTTGAAAGAAAAATGAAGGACTACAAAAATCCTACAACCCTACACCACAAATAAGACATAAAACAGGACAAAGCAACTGCTGGAGCTGGTGGGATGTGCAGGAGAGCTGCAGCTATGTGTGATGTGTCCAAAGGTGCATACTCTGTGCATTTCATATACATACAAGGTAAAATACACACAGTTTCTTGCTTTACATCAATAAGACTRAAAGCAAAGAAAACCCCTTGCACTCTTTGTCTAGAGGCATCTAGGTGCAAAGACAGAACTTAACTGATTGGCGTTAATCAGAGAGAAAATGATAAGCCATCAGAACAAAACTCAACACCCACTCATCTACACATACACACACATGCTGGGCAAGTGAGACATTGATTCTCTGCAAAATAAATTGGTGTTTTGTTGGTTGGTAGTCTGAAAATAATCTTAATATTCAGCCTACCTTCATTTCAAACTATTATAAAAGTGTAGATACACACTGTACATATTACTCTGGTGTGGATACTACTTTACATAGGAATAATATTGCACATACTTATAATTTCCACAAGCTTGCAACAATTTTATGTGCTGGAATAAATATGGGTAGCATTTACAAAAGGTATAAAAAATGGTAGTCTTTATTCTAAATTTAACACATCCTTCAATCCTTCTCCAGAGAGTCTGTCTGTAAGCTACCCCTGAGTATCAAAAAGAAAAGAAAGCATGCAGAGTTGCAGTCTGACCTTATTAAGCAGGTGAGTGCTGTATTTCAGTCCATGGAGGGCTTTCTGAATTCTGACAAGTGCAGCACATCTGTCAGTCTTTTCCAGTTTCCCTTGAAGTCTCAGCTAACAGCTGTTTTCCCTTGGCACTTCCTTCTGTCCTTCATTCTCACATTCCTCCATCTCTTTTGTGTTACCTTCTGGTCCTGTTGCCAGGTTTTCAGGAAAATCCTGTACTCTTGGTAAAGGGAGCCCAGAAACAGATTATTTWAAAAAATGCTTTTAATTTGAGGATACATGCTTTTAATCTGAGGACATATGCATAAATAAGCTTCTTTAAAAAGCTACTTCAAGAATTAAACATCAGTATCCCTGTGATGAACATGGAAGTGAAGATACACATGCTACTTTAAACTGAGAGGGAAATGGACTCTCTCTTTCAGACAYTATAGTTTGTATGACTAGGAATGTAGCACATGACCCCAGGAATAAAAAGACAGATTCAAAAGTTACTAGAGTTTAAACAGTAAAGGGAAAGAAACAATTATGTGCATAGATAGATGATAGAGAGATAGACAGACAGATAGATAGATRGATGGATATAGATGATAAATGCAAGACCAACTATTTTTTTACTGATGATGCTCGTTATATTTTCATTATATAAAATGCTATATTATTTTAATATTACTAAATTTTATGATTTTTATTGTTTCCTAAAATCTAGCCAGTYATCAGAAATGAAGCTCACTGGCACCTCTTACTTTAATTCTGATCACAAAAAGAAACAAAATAATACATATTTGAATTTCTAACAAWACACAGTTAATCCTTGAAGAAAACAGRAAAACAGCTTTTTTGTGAACTTAGAACATTATTTCCATATATTCAAGCAGAGAGAAAGCCATTTAAGTTTTAATAAGTAAATTTATAGGCATCATGCTATGCTGCTGGAAAGCTAAAGTGGTAGAGGCTAGATGTTTCAAGTAAATTGAATTATTCACTAACTTCCACATAAATGGAAGTGAACATCTCATACAAGACAGTCATTTAAGTGAACCTGGAAAGAGAAGTGGGATACAAGAACAATGACAGCAGTGCATTTCCACAGCAGTGCATCTCCACAGAATATACAGCATACTTTTCAGCATTTTTTTATTTTTTAAATCACTATCATGCATGTCTATTYTGCTTAATGTGCATCTGCCTCCTATGAAAACCATGATTATACTCCATAGCRAATTGTATCCAGCACTAAATATTTTTGCCACTTTCCTCACTACATAACATGCTATGTGTGACCAGTTTTTTCAGCTCGAGGAAGCTTTTCCCACCCTTCTTTGCTTCCCTTGGAGGGTTTTGAGTTTTGGGKTTTTTTTTTGCCTTTGGTCACACTCATATCCTCTTACTGTCAGGAATAATTTATACAGATTTATTCCAAGCATCCATAAGTACCAGATCTAATCCATTAGTTGAAAAAATGATCAGTTATTAAATATGTAGTGTGAGCATTCTTTTCAGTTATGAGCTTGGTCAATTCCCTGCTTATAATTGATTTGCTGCATGATTTTGAGTAGGATACTTCCTTTCCTCTCCTCTTCAAAACAGATGTAATTATTCATCTCCAGAAAGAACAGACAACCAGAACTTCTTGTAAATGATAGCAAAACATGCGCAGTTCAATCTRTAACCACACTGAAAAGACCTATATGTCAAAAATACAATTGTGTTCAAGCTGCATAAATATTAAATCCAACTGCATAAAAATTCATCTATTGTATATATTGAATTTATTTTCAAATTTCAGTGCCAAAAAAACCTTAATTATTTTAAAATACATCAAGGAAACTGAGTTTCCTTTGCTAAAAGAACAGGGCTTAGTTCCAGCTGAGCGTAAGTCTTACACCAATCACACTAAACTCAATGATAAAGAGTCCATTCACTTTAAACAGAGAGCAAGATTCCTCAAATATCTAATTATGCCACATTTCAGTTTGTGCTGTATCATTAGAGAACAAAACTGGTTTAGTTTTGTTTGCAAACCAACTGTTTGCATATCTACTGYTACATCCTTCAGGTATATGGACTGGTCTCATACCCTGAGGATTCCAACAGTGCACCTACAGCATTGTGGAAGTGTGCTTTTAGTYTGAATATTCTGATATCATGGCATGTGTACACTATATTCTTTCATAGAAACATTTTTTAGAGTGAAACTAATAATTCTTTGCATGGGTTAGGGTCCCAAGTAAAGTAGTGGGCCTCAATTTCCCTGGCCAGCCTCTATTGGAACCTCTGCCAACAGCTCCTGTCCATTGGCCCAGGAGAGCTGGACAGTCTGGGTAGCTTTGCAGAATTCATTTTTAAAATTGTTCTCTGTCCTCTTCACTACTTCATATTCTTCTCAGGAAGAATTAGTAAAGGAAAATATGTATCTGAAATTTAATATTTTGCATTGGACTACCACCAGTAGATAAAGAGAAATCACCAGGGTTTAARGTTCTCAGAAAATATATGACAGCTCCATAACTACCTGAGCAAGAGTCAACACTGTTACTCATTTGCTCATATTAAAACAGTATTTATTATGTGTGATGATATTCACCTTCAAGCAGGAACTTTCCAATGAGAAGTTATGGGAAACTTTCATGAAGATGACCAGCGAGCTGGAGCATCTCCCCTATGGAGACAGTCTGAGACAGCTGGGACTGTTCAGTTTGGACTAGAGAAGTCTTTGGGAAGTCTTCATTATGGCCTTCAGCCAGAATAAGGTAAACATGGCACTGTTAGATTCCCTTTCCAACTTCCCAGGTACTCATTTATCCAGTATCAACTCAGTTTAAAATCACTACACAATCATACATGGGCAGGCTGCCTTAAGCAACAAAGTAAAAAACAGGCATAAATTTTCAATTTAAATTTATCAGTTTTATTTAATTAATAGGTACTAGGCAAAAAGAAAGACACTAGGAGCAGATTTTCTTATTCGCTTGTTCACAGGAGAAGATGAAAGCTGGAAGTTCTTTCAATACCATGTGGCCAGGATCCTCCTACACCAACTCTTGTAAAACCTACAGATGAAAGAGTTTATTTTCCATCCCAAAGAGTCTATGGTCTTTTTTTCCAATATCAAATTTGTGATAAAAACAAAACAAATCTCAGCATAATAGCCCCAACATCAGTTCTCTGAGAGGTTAATGGCTATTAGATTTCTCACAGGAAAACTTTCACTAATAATTTAAAGAAGGTGGTGGTTTTTTGAGTATTACAGAAAGCTCTTCCTAAGTATGAGAGGCAACATGACAGAAAGTGTGAAACTAATAGAAAATTCAACATACAAGTGATCCAAGCCGACATCAGAGAAAGATGCTGCCTGCAATTTGTCCTGGTGTATATATGAGGATAGTCCATGAACTGTCCTAATGATGATAACACTTCATATATGTGTAATATGAGCAGAAGTACATAATCAGAAATGAGAGCTGGATGAATATAATCTCAACACTTTCAGGTTCCAATGARCATCTTTATGACAGCTTTAGTCAGTTTGGTTATAAGCACAGTGAGGGAAATCAGAACAATAGCAATAAGGAAGTACAAACTTCAGACACTGTAATATGTAACAAAATAAACATGTTCTGTCTACAATATCTGCTCTCCAACTTTCTTGTGTTCCCTGGACTACTTCTGCATTTTTCTTTTTTTTTGGGGGGGGGTTTTTTTGGTTTTTTTTGTTTGTTTGTTTGTTTTGTTTTTGTTTTTTTGTTTGTTTTCTTCATAGGATCCAACTACACTGAAGACAGCTCTTTAATTCTACAGACAAACTTCTTTCATACAGAACTTAAAGGAAATGCAACTCCACATGGTAGCAAGAAGTGCCAACTTCCAGTTTTTAGAGAGGTGAGAACTCATAAGAAGACCAAAAGCATCCCTCTAACAAATTGATAACTCTTATTTTCAGGAACTTCCTAAGTTGTTTATTCACATAGCATGACAGTTTCCCCAAGCTGAAAAGTGAAAGAAAGCAATTCCTTCCATATGTCAGCATTTTAATAATCAATTAAGTTAACAAGGGCTCTGCCATCTGCACCTGATCCAGTGACAGAATAGCACTCCCRGAGGGGAAGCATCTTCAGCTTGCATTCACCTGAATCACAACTAATTAAGAAGATAAGCAGAGAAATCAAAGGGAATGAAAGAACAAGCAAGGTAAAATCCCAGATGGAGGAAGGAAGCCAAGATGGAACTTTATCTGACCAGCAGGAAAACATCCAATCTGAGGTGTTTCACTGTAGAGAAATAAAACTTCAAACTTTAAGTAGTGGCGAAAGAATAACTTCAGACTGAATAAAAGGCCTCATTTACAAAGGTTAGCCACACACCAGTCAGATGCAATCTTTTAAACTTAATAGCAAATTTAAGCCTGAAGAGGATACACAAGGACAAAACACCGGTCCAAAGCACAGGGTACCGGAAGTCAATTTGCCACTCACCTGTAGGGATTTACGTAACTGTAACTCTGTATGGCCCACAATGTTGTCTGACTGATCTATTGTACTCTTCAGAAAAAATTTTAAAAAGGAAAAGGAAGAAAAAGAAAACTCTTGTAAAAATAAGTATACCTGAATCCAGGTATAGAGGAGAGGAGCAACAAATGATATCTGAGAAACCTCAATGACAATTCAGTTCATTGCCCCCAGTTGCCTTTTGACCCTACGTTGTTAGAAAAATAGCTGTGCATCTCAATTTTAYATGGTCAATGAAGATGTTAGAGCTGAGAATACATTGATATCAAAAATACATAAATTACAGATGATTTCTGTGGAGTGGCTTCTGCTGTGGTTCAGTGCAGTAGATTGGAGAGCAGAGGGCAGGCAGGGGACGCAGCTGCTACCTCGCCCCAACAAGCTGTTCCTACAGCTGGGCCACAAGGTGGTGAGGGAGCTGAATATTTTGGAGAGCATGAGGGAGGTAGAATTGGATGCAAGAGCAGACACTGTGCCCCTGCACATGCTCCACAGGCTGTGTTGAACTGGTTGCAGTCAACAGCCCCTGGTAAGCTTTTGGCCTGGGCCAGCTCATGCTCCTCCAGAGGGTCACGGTTCAGCACATGAGCAGCTCATTGTAGGGGAACAGAATATAAGTAAATAAAGGTAGTATAGAAAGTAATCTTACCCCCTAGAGAGTTGCAGCTGGGTTAATTATTAAAGATTAGGAGCAAGCCTGATGTTAACAGGCCACAGCTGTAGCCAATAAGAAGAGTGTTATAAAATGAGTGGGTTGGTTGGTTGAGGGGAACTGGAGTCAGTTGGCTGCTGTGAGAAGAAGGAAGAGTCAGTGCCTRGAGGAGCCGCCTACAAGAAACATCAAGGAAGTATGGAACTCTTGCACTATAATGACMAAAGCCTGTCCATTTTGGTGGTTGATACAAATACTACCGCAGGTGCAGGGCATTTCTTTCCTCCAGGAATATACCTGGACATATTGAACTTGCTGGTACAGAATATGCATTAAATGAATTTCACATCATCCAGTTCTCTCTTCCAGAAGAACAGAAAACCATAAGGACAATCAAAAATCCTTTTTGAAAACTTTCTGAAAAGGACATAATCACCAAGGCATCAGGAATGGCAACTGGGCCTCAGGCTAACCACCAACCACAGCACCATTGGCTTGGTGCTCCTTAAGCTTTTTAGTAAATAAGTGCAGAAAGATTGAAGGTCTTGCTTCAAATCCAGATGGTTTTAATTTTCTGATGTATGTGAAGTCMAATCAGAGCTAGCATACTTCAGCTATATTTTGATCCAAAATTAATTCATGTTTTGTATATGTTCTTCMCACTGATGACCACTGCCTCTTGACTGTGGCTATGAGTGCCTTTATAAATCAAGGCAAACATCTTTCACCTCATCTAATTAGGATCTGTTCCATTACACCATATAAGAGGGAAAAGGACTCTTATTTATCAAGATGTTACAAAAACATAAAAAAGTACCCTACATACTGAGATATACGTTTTCCTAATTTCCAGTGTGACAAAAATAAGATAGATGAACAAAATAACTGAAAGACATAGATACCTTGACAGAAATTGTAGTCAAATAATATGTGGAGTCTTCKTATGTTTTCTAAAAAGATGTGGCTATAAAATATTCAGAGCTCACCTTTCTCAAGTCAGCTGAGTTAAGGATAGAGAAAGACAGCTTGRAGACAAAAAGCAGCAGCAGTAAACAGCAGGTATTCAGCATATATTAAAAATATATATTTCTCCCTGTAAAGGMCACATACACTTACAAATCCTACTATAATACAAACCAAGCACAGACAATGAGAAAAGATCATTCTGATATTTTAAACTCTTTACAGGTCCAGGTAATGCTTATTGGCCATTATCATATCTACAACTGGCTTTCAAATAAGATTTTTCTAAGGTGAGAAAATTGTTCAAGATACCAGCATTTATTAAAAATCCTATCAAAGATCCTCAAATTAGGATTGAAAACATATGGTTCTGCTACTTTTAAAGTCTGTGCTAAAGAATTTATGGCATAAATTCACAGATTAGGAAAAAACTCCCTATTTCTGTAAATTTCTGTTTCAGCCTTAAAACATACATGACAATTCCCAACTTTAATTTTATTTTTATCCCACCTACTCTTTAAAGGTCAGCAGTATATAATTTTTTTTCCTTTTTTTTTAATCTGAGTAGTTGTAGCCTTAGTGTTAAGGCAATGATTTGAATAGCAMACTTTGGCACTAAAAACAGTCCCTTAAATACCAAAATAAACCAAACCACAAAAGAACACAGAAGACTAATTTTCAAGAAAATGTCTCTGATATTTAAGCTCAGCTAAATTCTTTCCTCTGAGCCTTCAGTTGTTTTTCATGTAAAGGGAGTTCTTTGTTCAGATTCATAGGCAGACCTCAGACATACTCATGCCATGGCAGCATCAACGTGATTCTATTTAGTGAAGATGAGACCCAAATACTTATTTACTTACCTAAACATGTTTCTACAATACAAAAGAGGGAATTGTTTTCCAGTGAAATCTRTCACCACATTCAAGGCAGAACTTGGTAGCAGAGTATTTTCAGGTGACTCTTGTGCTAGACTGTTTTATGATTTGGAATATCTTCAGAAATTCCACATTAGCTGTGACAAATAGTAATCTGCTTTATTTTCCAGAGATAAAAAATGCTAAATCTGAATTTATTTCTTTACCAGACAGAATTTACTTGTCCTTTTTCAGCCTAGAACTTTTATTAGTGGTAACTTAATTGACTGCCTGCTTATAACCAAGGATGATTACTAGTATAAATATGTTAAATAAATCATCCTCTTAATTTAGACCTGTTCAGAACTCTCTAAAACTGAAAAGTCATTTTACAGTCTTGCAAATCAAAGCTAAGTAGAATCTCAGATGCTTTTAGAAATAACTTAAACATGAACATTTTCCATTCTTGCACCTCAAAAGAGTTAATGCAGATTCTATGGCACAAGGTTGAAAGGCAGCACACAGCTGCTGTGAGTAAATCCTCTGCTGTGAAATCCAGCCTGGAAGTCTCCCATGTAAACGGGCCTTACTCTTCTCCTTTAAGGTTTGCAAATCTTACACAATCTTTTCATCTTTTGCTATGTTAGAATATTAGCATGCCTTAATTCTAGTCTGAAGAGGTGGAAATTTAGGCAAGAGTGCATRGCCAGGCCTGTAGCCTCTTTATTTTGCCATCCCACCTTAAGCATACTATGTGGCAGGAAGACAAAAATTTGTCACCTTCTTCCTGAGTGTTTCCACTTCAAAAGTTCTGCAAACTGGGGCTGTTCACTGAGATGAAAAGAGGACATGGACAATACTGCAGTATCCCAGAGATTCTATAGTGGACTGTAACACCTGCCCAGTAATCTTAAGGAGATCACAGGTTCATCACTTGTCCCTGCAGCATGGTCTGCTATCACCCTGTGAAAGATGGCAAGTAAATGATCACAAAAGAAACACCAAACAGCTGACCTCTAGGACATCTGCTGCTGACTCCTTTTAGCTCAGTAAATAATGGAAAGGGATATGATTTACTAGAGATTTCTTAGGGAGTTACATTTATGAAAATGTCTGAAAGGGATAGATAGGAATGGGAGAGTAAGAACAGAAGATGAGTCTGTCATTGGAGAGTTGTTTAGATGCAAAAMCAGGTTTCATGCTCCAGAAATTCTCTGCCCAAGAAAACACTTGGGCAGAGAATAAATACATGTATTTATCAAAGGCATTATTAATTTATACAGATAAGATAAGCAGACATCCAGAAAATATCATTGGAACTATTGCCACTATTTTCCATCTGGTGGGGATTTCTGGACATTTAATAATATTCTGTCACATTTTCCCATTATTCTGACAAAATAGGCTGAAGAACCTTTTACAATTTCAGAAAATAGAATGCCTTTTGTCTCTCTTTTTAAAGTTAATTCATTGAGTTAAATTTATGAAGCATATGTCTGTAAAAACAGAGATAGACAAGTATGAACTCACATGTCAGCCACAGGACCTAAATTCAGTGTGGAGAGACAGTGATAATTCTGATTATGAACTTAATAATCCTCTAAAATATTTTTTAAATGTCAGACAAATCAAAAGGATGTAATTTTAGCTTATCAGCAACCAACAGCAGCAGGATAGYTAAATTTAGCTACATAAATGCTAGTCCTGCTGCAAGTTTATAGTGCTTAAAGTTAATCATAAGACCTTGCAGCTGTATAATGTGGAGAGCTATTCCTCAGAGGAGAGCAACAAAAAWTATTCTTTTCAAGCAGTGTGATAAACGTTGCAGGTTTTAAAATAACATTTAACATAAGGGGCTTGTCATATGCAACCTGCATGTTTGACACCTAGACTTTTCTGGTCTTTCCAATCATCTGAAAAGGATAAGCACTCACATTTTCCAAGATCATGAGGTTCTAGCTRGCAAAAGACTGAAACTAATTTCAAGTCACTTTAATCCATAATTAACAATGCCCACTCAAGCGTTCATACGCTTATGAAATCCAAATCCCCCATAAGGTCTTCATCTTAGGTTTCTTCAGCTGACAGAAGCTCTTCCAGTGCCTTGCTGCATTTGGTCATAAATCTAAATCAATAAGAAGAAAAGCACAGGAAACTTTCTGTAGGTCATGCATCTCTAGGACAATTTTAATATTTWTCTTATGCAGAAAAAAAAATCCATGGAATTTAAGAGTAGTGTTTCATTCCRCTGTGTTTGTAAAAAGAAAAAAGTATCTATCTGGCAACTATGAGAAAATCAGGGTCCTTCCATGTTTACAGCARTGGAGGTGTGTTGTATATTACAAGACAAACAAATGTCAGGGGAATTTTGTGATGGATTTTCATTCTTACATAGCAAAGTATTGCAAGTAGCATATAATGAAGCTTCATGAAGCCCAGTGTGAGCCCTGAACACTAGCAATTTTGTTGAAGGCAAATGATATGACTAAGAAAGGGAAGACTCAATCTCAGACTTGGACTTAGAACTTGATCAACAATCTTTCCATCTATAAAGTGCTGAGAAATTTAATCCAGCCATGCTTCCATTTCAACAGCACTTGTGCTTCATTTTCAACCAAGTTGAAAGGTAACAGACATATTTGGAAGATTACAGGGCTTATGCACATGTGATGGATAATCTTGACTTGCAGCCAGACACTCCCACAGCCACTTTCTTGTTTCCCATCTCCAAAAAAATAGAGGAAGAAAAAATCTAAAAAGGCCCATGGATCAAGATGAAGACTTGGAGGTCAGCATCAAAGGCAAAACAAACTTGATCGTGGAAAAATTAATTTATTTTATTGCTCATTACAATAGATTTGGATAGCAAGAAACAGACAAAAACTAAATACTTTCCTCTCCTCCTCCTTTTCCCAGGATCAATTCCATGCTTTCATTCTCAGCTCCAAGTGGCTAATGGTGGTTGCAGTCAGCCCACAAGAGCTCCTTTCTGCTCATCCTTCCCCTTGCTTTTCCCCTGCTACAATGTGGGTCCTTCCCACAGGCTGCAGTCCATGAAGAGCTCCAACRTGGATCCTCAAAAGTTACTGACTAGGCCTTCCCAGTCATGTGAATTATGTGAATAGAAATTTATTTGCAGTTAAATGTGCTAGAGAGGGAAAAAAATTGAAATCCTGATATTCAGTTGAATGGGTCAGCCTGACCTTGCAGAAAGTAGTGATAGGAGAGAAAACTTGGTGATAAATATAGCTGAGAGAATGAAAGCCTAGGAAATGAASTCAGAATTGTGAGAAGCAGAATGCAAAGTAGAGAAGGAAGCAATGGGTGACGCTTCAGCTAGCTGGACACAGCATTCACCCAAAACACAACTGCTATTGAAGTGGTCTGTGKGAAAAAGAAACTGGCAGCCATTTGAGGAAGTGTCAGTGACAAATTCATTSCCTTAGGTAAAGCAGTAAAGCACTTCAGAGAAGAAAGATTAATAGATCATGGTGGGAAAAAGAGAGGCCACTGATGCCGAATTTTACTTTAGTTGAGTGTGCTCATATAAATGGTTGCATAAGGAGTTTCAGCAAGGCCTTTGTGTGACATGAATGTTAGATTTCTGCGATAAGGAGTGCCTTCTCCTTTGTCTTTGCATGTCTCCTCTCCTTTTGCTCTCTTTTATATTTRATAGAATAAAAAATTAGATGAAAATCAGTTCTTTCCCTTTTCCAAATAGTAAAAACGATATTGATTTCTTACTTTTCATATAAAAAATAAGAAGCTTATGCAATATCTTCAAACTAACACTCTTGTGGTTTTTCTTCCCATTATTGTGTTTTGGCTTGCCAATTAACTCTGCAGCTACAATGGCTGGGGGTTCATCTCCTGGTCCGTTTGGACTTTGTGCAGAAGAACCTGAGCACTCAAGTGGAAAACCAATATCAGATTTGTAGTCAGCAAACCCAAAACAGCCACTGCCTTGGTCTTCCAAAACATTTCTGTGTAAACAGTATTTAATAATTGTATTCTCCAAATGACTGAGTAGTTCTTTAGTGGAATTTAGTTMGTATATGTGTTGCATTCCCTCTAACTCATGCACAGCTTTCAGCAAAGAGGGAAAGGAGTTCATGCTACTTCTAGGTAAGACCAGAAATACAAGTGTGTCTTCTGCTACATGCTTTAACATGTGCATCCACAGCCGGGTATGCTGATGACAGGGCTACAAAAATTAGTCATTTTAATCAAATAACTTTTCAGACAATGAAGGGAACAGGCTCACAGCAAATAATCAAAGTTATTAGAAGTGATATTCTTTAACTGGAAAGATTAAGAGACCTTCAAAAAACTGGCATTCAGTAATGTTGTTCACAAAAATGCCCTTGACGCATTTCTCAGTCACAATTACCGAGAGAAAACCTCATTTACATGTTCAGTATGTGATGAATCATATCTTTTATTACTTCCAAACAATATAAATAGTTATTGCTATTTATTCAGTGCAATTTTAATCTCCTTTTCATAGGAAAACATTTTTAATATCCTTTAAAAATATCTTGTAATGCCAGGGGTTGCCTGAAGTGTTAAAATGTTCAGTAGGTGTAATATGATGCCTGCCTTAAAAAGTGTTTTGTAAATATAATGGGTTCTATCAGGACAGGCAAAATGCAGATATCAAGCTGTTTAGCAAATATCTGGTTTTATTGCTGTTTAGCAATTAAATATTTTGAAAAGGCTTTTCGATATTTCTGTTAAATTTTAAATTTTTATGATAACTGATTGCTTTCCCRATTTCAGCAATTTTAAGAACTAAATGTGTTAGGTAATTCCAAGCAATTAAATATAYGTTCATTTTCAGGACCAAAATCAGTAGTCTGAAATGTCTGTCCTGAATATTGAAAATCTTAAGGCACCATAAGATATATGCCAGCATTGATTTAGTCAAATGGATGTTACGAGAAGGGCAGTGTTAAATGGAAAAGCATATGAGTGATTTTAAATAGCCTTCAGGAMCTTAATTTAGAAAACTTCTGACTCTTTATTATAATTATTTTTAGCATCCTCTCATTTACTTCCTGCTTCCTTCAATCTGAAAATGCAATCTTTGCTAAAGAAAGCTCATCACAAGCAACAATTACTTTATGTAGGMTCTTGAACAATTAAGCTATTGCTGGCCTACAGCTACAGTGCTCTAATTCCAGATACACTCACATGAGGGTACTATAATTAAAAACAGAGAGTAGAGTGTAAAAACAATGCTCAGTCACACTCTAAAATATGTCTTCAGTAGCTACTGAGGAGGCACACGTTTATAATCACAGCAAATTAATAAGAATCTAAAAATAGTTGTGCTTGTTTCCTGTGCATTGCACATTGCACATCCCTAATAACTAATTTTCACACTGTTTTGCAGGTCACTGATAAATTAGCTATAAACATTCTGTCCTCCTGAATAGATTTGTTTATCATTAACTACATGAATGCTTTTCCGCATGACTCTTAATCAGGAGTTAAGAAAATTGTGCTGAGGAGTTATAGCATCTAATCCAACATATAAAATTAGTGCTATAAAATCATTATAAAAGAAATACTTTCTTTCAGGTTATTAGTCTAATAASATTAATGTATTTATTACAAAATTTTATTATACAGAAGATTCTGGTGAGTGTTTTATTTTTGTGTGTCACAGTCAAAACTTAGAGAGTAAATAGAACCACAACAAAAAAAGATGTTTTCTAAATGATTCCCTTTTACACAATTGAAGAGTCTTTAAAATACCCAAGCTAGAGTTTATACTAAAATGAGAAGCATAGAGGCCTTTTTCAAAGAGCATAAAAGTTACTGAAAAAGGTTTACTGCAGTGGGCTGTAAGTCTAGATGAAATGTAGAAGGGTAATTGCATGTGTCACATTCATGTTGCTTCACTCAGCAGCACCTCCCATGATTTGATACCTCCTCCACTGAGCAATGGCCATTAACCAGGCTCTCATTACTACTGGGTTTTAATCTTCCTGACTGCTGCCATGGACAAAATTTTTTTCTTCAGATGCTCTAGATGATTCTCAAAAAAAAAACAAAAAAGCCACAAAAAACCACGCTGATGAACTTTGAAGGAAGACTATGTTCGGTGAAAATTTTGCCTAGCAAGGAATAGGTGTAGTCTGAAAGTACATTTCTGGTGTGAGATTGAACAGAATTCTCCTACCACTTCATCATTCCTGCAGAACTGAAGCAATATGCCAGTTTAAAATGGCACTAGAGATTTTAGCACACAAACCATATGACTTTCTTTAAAGTCAAAAGGCACGCTGATAAAACTAAAGAGAAAGGGAAACTAAACATCACCTCTACACATGCAGAAAAACAAGAGCTCCTCCCTTCCTGTCTTTTCTATTTATCTCTTGCTCTTTCCTGCTATTTGACTCCTTGCTTTTTTGGAAAAATAAAGATCCTACTTAATTATAGGTAAACCTCRTTTTATATTGTCTTCTAAGAAGTTGCCAACCAAAAGCAATCAGTCGCMAATCACAGTTAAACAGATATGTTTTACTGTTATTAAGGTGCTTTTCGAATTATTTTTTGTAACCAGCACAGTTCTCAAAACCAAGCCATGTCCTAATGGTTGCAGAAAAGAGGAGGCAAACAAAAGGAATAAGTATCTCTGCAGACATCTAAGCCCAGATAAATGAGTATATTCCAGAAATGAAAGAATTCAGGCCAAAATAATTTCAGCAAACTGTCCCCCAGAGAGAAGCCCAAATTGCTTCTTGCTCTGAAACTGCATTTCGTTCATACAACAGACAAAAAGAATAGGGGAAAAAATTGTCAAAACAAAAGGTTTGGTTGTTGTTTCATTTTCATATTTTCTTGCATAATAAAAATCCTATAAAAATTGTTGGTGTTGCTGAGCAGTAAAAATCAGCTCAAAGAGATTTGACTTCAAACAAAGTCAGCTGTTCTGGCAGTTAGAAAAATTCGGTTAAAAATGGCAACTAATTATAAGAACTTCAACTGAGAATTTTTTTCAACCTTACTTGACTTAAAAACATTGCTTTAGGCTGGTGAGACATTTACCTAGCAATTTATCTAGCAAAATGGAATTAAGGCGATAAGAAGTGGAACATGGCTTGGCACTGGAAACCTCATGACTACAACCGATTTGCCAGTGGTGAATTAACAGAAACATAAACCTGGAGCTGGACAAACCTATTTTTGGAATTAAAAAGGAGAATGAACACATAGTATCTAACAAAGATAAATGGCACCACCACGCCGTTCATAGTAAATTCAGGTGTAGCATGTAGCTGCACACCAGTGAGGAAAGAGCAAAGGTGTGAAAGCCCACCAGCAAGCATTTAAAATTACTCCAGGTGGGTCCTACAGTGAGAAAGGGGAAACTGGTAACATGAATAGCATTTTTTTTTTCAGTGACCAAAGCAGCAGGTGAATATGGGACAAAACTCCATGATAAGGGATAGAAACTGATATGCATAACAATTTTTTTTTTYCCTTGGATTTTTTTTTCAAAAATTACAAATAACTTTGGCTAACAATTTGATTGGACTTTAATTAGACTGCTAAGATTTCAGTTTTACTAACAATAAATCTCCCTTTATATRTTGGTGCACTATCTTTTTGCCCATAAACAAGATCTTAATAATTATATTGGACAAAGAGGCTTCTATTTAAGCAGGACACTCATTCAGATGATGCAAATAAATTCAAGAAAATATTAGAAAAGCCTTCATCTTGAGTTTTTTAAGCTGCCCCCTCACATTATGGGGCATAATAATAATAATAATAAATATATTTAGTCATAGCAATATATCAGATTTCACCTGCCTGACAGACACAGAGTAGGCTCTTCTGTGGGTAAACTGCCAATTCCATCTTCCTTGCAAATGRCAGCTCTTTTTAAAAATAGCAGTTTTACAGAGCTCAAGTACCAGGTTATTTTGTATAAATGTATATAGTTTTGTAAAGCACATTTTAGGCTGAAAATATTCATAAGTTTACATATACAGAAAATTGCTGGAAATCACTCAGTCCTTGTCTGAACGGCACTGTCTAAAAAGAAATCTCTCTTTTCTTCAATCTAACAGAAGAAATTAAGTTTTTCTATTAAAGCTCTTTCAGTATTCCTTGAATGCATTGCAAAAATGCTGAGTAAGGTTTGTTTCTGACTGGTACAAGTTCAGGATCTCATAATCAGGCCCATGGAGATCATTACAGTGTCCAGTGGTTGGCAAAACTGCCTTCAAATAACTTTAGATTTATAACAAGAACGAGTATTACATTATTCGAATATGACTGGAGCAGAGGTCCTAAGCAATCCTTAATGTGCAGTAAGTGACAGGTCAGCTCTTTTTTTGGACAAAGAGAATTACCACTCCAACTGTTCCATTGTGCAAGAATGGGAGTAGAGGGTAAGGTAATTAGATTTCTGCTCCTCCTGAAAAAAAAAAAAACAAACAAAATCAAAAATAAAACAAAGCACAACAAACATTATTTTTTAAAAGGGTTCTGTTTCATTAATTGTGTTTATCTGGACTGAAATATGAACTCTGAAAGTCTCTAACCCCCATAAGGAACCTAATCACACATTAAAATTAAGTTAAAGAATCAGCCTGAAGCTCAAGAAGCCAGACACACAGCTGGACACTTACTCTCTTTTATTGGAAGGAAGAATATTCTGAGTCCACATCAAAATCCCTAGTGATGTCTTTTGCAGAGGGCCCAGAAAAGTCAGCATATCTGAGGAACAGGAACAATCTAGAGGAGAGTTAGCTGTCTGCAATTTTTTATAGAATTATATTTGCCAAGAATCTCTGATGTGAGTGTGGCAAAGGCAGCAACAGATGAAGAGAAATGTCCCTACAGCTGGAGCAGACCCACTCTTTAAAACTTGCAATGTCCTTACATTTGACAGGCAACAAAAAGCAAGGTCCTTAGTTTGTGTGTGCAAGTGCACAATTTCTTTTCCTTGGACTATTGCAACTCCTAAAGTGTGCACTCAGTACTACTTTTGTTTGAATTAATATTTTTACATTGAAAAGTGAGAGGATTCTGGTGTCAAATTGAAAAATACCCATTCACTCTCAAAAAAATCCTAGAGATATTCAGGAATGTTAGTAATTTTAATGTTAGTAATAAAATTTTATCTTCYTTAGAGGACATCAATTCAATCTCAGTATCAGGCTTCAATACACATTAAAACATCTACATGCTAAAACATCATTAAAACTTTCAAAACATTTCCTTTCTAAGAGATTACAGTAATATATTCTGGATATTCTATTGCTAATATGGGATGCAGTAAGTAGAAAAGCATGTCTGGTAATCGWTACAGTGGCTTTGTTGTAAGCGGTYTGCAAATTTATCAAATTTATTTAGCTGTTTGCAAAACACTATCAGTGGTAAATGTTCTGCAGTGCTGTCCTTAACCAAAAGTGTGTGAGGTGGAACAGGGATCAAAAAAATTACAAAGCTTAACATTTGCCCTTTGGCACTGTGCAGCTCTGAGAACCTGTACCTTAATCCAAATTTGCATTTCCAACATCTCAGTAGGATCTTCTCAGTTCCAGCTTCTCTGAATAAGGACTGTCTCCATCCATGCTTAGTTCCATCTGTTTTACTAATATTCCTTTTCTTCCCAGCAAAGGGATGGGTATCCTCCTTTCAGCCCTGTATGTCTCTACGTCAGTTAGCCTTCAGTCTAGCACAGGCCTGCGTAAGTTTTCTACACATGATCTCAAAAGCCACACAGTTATCTCCCAGCACCTGAGAGGCACTGAACACACTTTGACCTGCCCCACTGGGACCTATGTCCCAAACAGAAAATCCTCTGATAAGAAAATACATCCATCTAATCACAGTTGGCAAAATTCATGGCTTTCTGGGAGTTTCAGCTGGTACACATTGTGTGGAGGGAGGTAAAACTGAGTGGGTGCTATTGTATTAGGAAAGGTGGAAGAAGTGGATGTTGAATTTCCTTAAAGGAAAAGGGATAAAGGGAAACAATCTCATGAGAAAAGGGGGAGCAGGACTTTAATGGAAAGGAGGAACAAAGACATGGATAAGGTACTGTGGGGAGATACTACTGCAGAAAGGGAACACAGCAGCCACGCTTGTTGTCAGCTATTTTCCATAGAAATAGAAAACAGCAGATTTACACTGTTGCTTTTTCACTTTGCAAAAGAAAAAATACATTTTAAAATGTTTTGCAAAGGTTCTGAGGCCTCAGGCCTAACTTATATCATCATTTCTCTCTTAAAATGTCAGGTGTAGAAGACATGCTGCTTAAACTGCACCTAGATCTTTCATCTCAAATTCTACTTGAGCTGCATAGATTAAATACCCCTTATTTCAAAACTTTACAGCTCCCAAGGTTCTCCCAAGAAGAAGACAACATGTGTATGATAAAAGACTGACCTCTTGCAGATAGCAACAGGAATAGCCTATGGAAAAATTTAGGACAGAGGCCCTTAAAGAGATTGAAAGAGTGTCAGTGGCCTTATTTTTCATGCTGCAGAATCCACAAGAGCTCTGCCAGGGCAGCAGAGCACGGCTGTATCTAAACCTTCRCTGTGATCTGTAACCAGTAGGTAGAGGCACTGGGATTTCTCTTTGCTTCTGAACTTTCTACTGCACTACAAGTAATGAGAAAAAGCTAATGAAATGAAAGAAAATTTCTGTTGACTTTTTTTTTACTATTATTTAAATACAGGACAGATCTGGAGTGAGCTATGCAGGTTCCTCCTCCCTATGTAGAATAAACTCTTATTCTTCCTGTTAGGACAAGACACGAGAAGGCAGTTAACACAAATGTAGATCCTTGGAAATGGAAGTGATGTGGCAAAACTCCTTCTCCTGTTTCTCTGCTCTCAGGAAGGACACAGCAGGCTGGCTTTKAAGTGTCAGCAGGATTAGAAGACAGCAGCATGCCCTTGCTTCCTGATAAAGAATCAGCTTAGCCAGCACAGGACTTCAAATCYGAGCAGCAAGGGCAGCACTTACTCTTCTGAGCTGTTTGTTCAAATACCACTGTTGAAAAATAAACKTCAAGCATATTTGAAAGCTATCAGTGAAAATTTCTCAGGCCATTAATGTTCTCCAGTATAAACTTTGAGCTTCAATGTAAAATTAGCACTGCCTCGGCTGTCCACCCACTACACTGTTCCATGACTGATAAAATTAATCTGTGAACATCTTGTACATACCCATCYTACTCTTGTAATCCCTTCATAAAAACACCTTCACAACTGATAGTCAAGATGATTCTGAGATACAAGAAAGATGGAGGGGGGTTTTTTACAAAGACGTTTAGTGACAGGACAAGGAGGAATGAATTCCAACCAAAAGAGAGTAAGTTTTGACCAGGTATTAGGAAGAAGAAGATATTTGTTTTCAGGGTGGTGAGGCACTGGAACAGGTGGCCCAGAAAAGTTGTGCATGTGCATCCCTGAAAGTCCTCAAGGGTGCATTGGATGGGGCTTTGAGCAATCTGGTCTACTCAATGAATATTTTAAAGAGGGAATTATTTATCAAGTCTGAATTTATATTCTTCAG
Source organism: Cardinalis cardinalis (assembly GCA_014549065.1). NCBI lineage: Eukaryota > Metazoa > Chordata > Aves > Passeriformes > Cardinalidae > Cardinalis > Cardinalis cardinalis. Next base: position 1,480,534 of record JACDOX010000041.1, read on the forward strand.
TAATTGTAGCGGCTGAAGAAAAAACAAAATCTCATTTTGAAAATGCCTGTTAGGTCCTTCAAACTCAGTTGATTGATAGAATTTACAAGAACTCCAGGACAAAATTTGACACAACAGAATCAGAATGTAACATTTTGATCAATTTCTCTATTTTATGGTTTTATACTCTTTTTACATGCTTCAAGGAGAAAAGAGGCACTATTAAAACTCGCCATTTACACAGAAGCCTGTACCAGTCAAACTAAAATTGTATTTTAATACAACCCAGTTTTGCTTTGTGACATAAATTAAAAAATCTGCAACACACCTTCTCACGAACACCACCAAAAACAGACGCCATCATACCATCCCCCTTTTTTGCAAAAGATCTCCAAGACTTCTGCCTCTCAGATTCAAATTGCATAAGTAAATTTATTTTTCTACTCTCCCACAAATAAATGTTTCTCAATGCCCACACCTCATTTCCTTTTCATGCATAGAAATACATGCACTAGCAAAAAAACAAGTTCAAAAGTGAGAGTAGGTGTGGCCACAAAAATATTTTTCCTATCTTTATTCCAACAATGATCTTTTTGAAGATTTCTTACTCTAATATTTTGCAGTAAGAAAAATCCCTTCAAAGTCCAAACCAGATGTTTGCCTTCTAGTCTCATTTGAGAAGGAGTAGGACCCTTGAATTTCTCTACGATTAGACATTTTGACTTGGATTAAATTTTCTGAAAAACAGTTGTATGTGAGAAGAAATTTATAAAGATAATTTAAAGCCTTGAATGCTCTGATTCTTAGACTCCATTAAAAATTTTGCAAAAAACTTTTATCATCAGTACTCCTGCCAAAGGTAATTCTAGCAGCATCAAAGAAGTAATGGAGAGCAGCAGAAATCAGAATCTATAATCCACCCAGAAAACCATGCATTTTGTAGTARTTTGATTCCCATTAACAGACTATATTCATTATTTAATTACATGCGTTAAAGCAGGCAAGTCTGGGTTAAAGCAACAATTCTTTCCAACTGCTCATTCATATTCAGGCAAAGRTAACAGTATGCAGCAACACTTCTCACTTCACACAGGAAAATGAAATAATGACCTTTTTTTTCTCACCTCTTAACCTTTATAGATGAGAAGACTGTAGGGGTCAAAATAAAGAACTGAAATTGGGTTTGGAGTGATGAAGAATGACAGCTGCCCACCCCCTCCTGCTAGGAGTGGAAATGTGCAAGACAGAAACAAAGACCTACACTCTAAGCAGCACTGGGAGGTGATCCCCRGGGGAGTTAGACTGACAAAGTTATGACCTAATTAAAGAACATCTCCTACACGTTGTCATTGTTCCTGCAAGTCTAGCACAAAATACTTCTTTCCATGATGTCTGTACAAAGACTGGAGACAAGGTGCAGTATTACATTAATGTGTCATGACTCTAAGGTGTGTGYGTGAGGCCAAAACAAAGCCCCCAAGATCACCTTGCATTTATTTAGTTTCAAAAGGATGTACCTGAACTTGGAAAACTGTTGTGTTAGTTATTTTTCATTAGCATACCAAATTTAAATGAAATAGTGGAGAGCTACTTTTCCTGTTAAACTCTATGGAAATGCTGTGGTATAGATGCTATTTTGCTTAGAAACTCTGATATTAGAGATGAACAGTGAAATGAAGAACTGCAAAGCTGTAGTTCCACCACCACAATAAAACTTCGTAATATGGCACTGCAAACAATYAAACCTCTGCTTCCTATGCTTATTTCTCTCTTTTAGTACAGCAAAGTTCATTGTGCAGCTGCAGTGTGAACCATACAAGATGTCTGACCAGGTCACATTAAACCAGGAGGAAAAGATTTCACTCACAATGAAGTCACTCACTAGTACTAAATGAAAAACCATGCCTTTTAATAGTAGGCAAATGTAAGCATGCCAAGCCTATCAAGTGTAGTTGGTGTACCCACACTGTTAATTAAATTATGGTTTTTTTCAGTGTGAACTCTGCCATGTAGCTCATCATTGTATCTGTAATATTTGTCAGTATCTAATTTGTTTCATTAGCACTATACMGTCACACTAAGTAATGCAGATTGACGGGGATTTTTCACTTTTCTCTATTGCTCTTTCTTAAAAAAATTAATTATGTTTTTTTGCTTGTTGTTTTGAGCACCAGGACAATACAAGTAAAGAACTTGAAAGGGTCTTCAGACATTTTTCCCCTCAGGAACCATCAGGATATTTTGTAAAAATTGACAGGAACCAATGAACTATATAGCATTTACTCATTTTTTAACAGGAAAGTGAACTCTCTAAAAAAGTTTTAACTAATCAATAGAATTGAACACAAGATGTCATGTATAGTTTCTTTGAGAAAAACAAAAGATGCTAGCCAATTGTGGAATAATTTTTCATTCATAAGCATTTTCTTCCAACTGTCCAATGGACTAGGATGTCATTAAATGTCAACATGACCTTCCTATATGATTTGCACCATGTCTGACGTGATCTTAAAATAGAAATTGTCCATAATAAGCCCAGTAAAAAAGAAGCCTTTCCTATTCTAGAAATGGGGTGATAAATTCTTTTCTCAGTTTCAATAAACTATCAAGGTTCAGAAATAGAAGGTACATTTTAAAATTTACTATTAAGGGGTCTTTTACTTTTTAGATGAAAACAAAATTAGGCACACTTACTAGGAAGAATTCTGTACTATCAAATGATACAAATTGTAGCTGATATATCCTTACCTACAATTCCAAACTGAGAGTTGATGTGGAGTTAAGTAGATGGGCTTCTGATGCCAGAAAAGTCCAGGCAAAGATTCATCYGCATGAGGAAAGAGTGGAATACTTCATAAGTAATCTAGATAAGTAGTTGGGGGTGACTTTTGAATACCAGCAATAGAGGGAAGGGTAGGACTGAATCCAACTAGACAACATTTAAATGAGCATTTTTCAGGTTCACACAATAAGATCCATAAGACAAGGGCACAAGGGCATTTTGCTCATAAATAATACAGCCATAGATGAAGTTGGAGTAAGTATACAAAGTAAAAGAATTTTTTTAGAAAACTGAAAAAACCTATAAACTATGTTCTCATTCATGTCAAAAAGCAGAAACAATAGCATGGGCTATCAAATAGAGTATCATAGGTCTCATCTTTTTTTAAAGAAACCTCTAAGCRATCAAATATCAAAAGCTGGAAGAGGGACTGCCTTTGTCTTATACTCTTTCTTAAATATATATTAGTTGTCACAACCAGGGACAGGTTTCTGACCTAGAAGAACTCCTCACTTCACCAAAGCAAACATTCTTATGTTTTACTACATTTTTTTCCATACTGTTTTTGACAGAAATTCATTTGACCATCAGAAAATTAACTCACACTTTACTGCCTGGTTTGTTCAACTGAATGTTCAATCAAAGTGGTTGTATTAGGAACATCTTGCTATTTTGTACAAGATCCAGCATGTTATTAAAAGAGAAACCAATAGTTACTTATGTAAATACAATGCAGATGGTTCCCTATTGATGAAAAATATCTTTCAGAGAATAATGAGTTTGTCTGGTGCCAATTAATGTTCAGCACATGCTGTTCCCTTTGTCAACATTTCATGTACTCCAGAGGAAACTAAATGTAAGTTATCTTATGGTAGGTGATCATTGTGTGGGGACAAAAAGCACTCACATGGTGTCCATATGGACCACATATAATGYTTTGTGAAGTCTGTGTGATTATGGCTAACATACACATGAACCTAAGTCCACTGTCTGGGAATGGAGGATATATCAATACCAAAATACTTATCTCTACCAAAATCAGAATAATTTCTCCTGTTACATCTGTGTCATTCTGGTTTATTTGATTTTGGCAAGTATTGCAAAATATTACCATATTGCCTTTATCTTCCAGTGGAATTAAAGATCAAGCATGAATCCCTATATAAACTGGAAGTGGATATTTAAGGCCCTATAAAAAGCCTCACTGATACTACTTCTTTAAAGCTCATTAATTTTATTATGATAAACACTAAATGCAAAGTTCTCAAAATAACTGTGCAGCTGAACCCAAGCAAATAGAAATGGAAGACACCTGCAAAAATCACTTTCTTGATTCCCTTATTTAAGGGACCATCTCTGTCATTTGCAAGTACAGACAAGCTGTTATTTAGTCTTGCTAATCCAGGAAAAGAAATAAGTTTTTCAAGGTATTATAAGGCCTTGCCTCTGAATTTTCCTTTTCTAAATTTGTTTTAATGCTAGTCCAAGTTGAAATTACTTTTAAATTTTATTTGTAAAATTTAAAATATCTTTGACTAGACAATTTTAATCACTGCCTTATTTACTCAAAAATCAGTATAGCACAGTATAGCACCAAGAAGTACATTTTTCATTTGGCATTCCACATAAGTAAATAGTATGTGCCACATAAAGTCATTAAAGGGGAAGAGGGGAAAAAAAATCAAGTTGCAGATGACAGAATTAGTGCCTTTTATTCTGTCAAGTAGTGCTTCTGTGAAGCAAATAAACAAAGTATTGCAGGGTCAGGTACTGAACTCTGAACTGATTTAGGTTCTGCAACTGGTAACCCAGGCCAGGTTAACCTAACCTTACAGTTAGCTCATCAACAGAAGTGTTTTACTGCAGGCAAGGACTGCATTTCTGACAATCATCTGGACACTGGTCACATATCAGAGGTCTGTGAGCTTGAGCTTGAACCTTCTGGATGTCATTAATCTGGAACATGTGATCCAGGATCAAACCTGGATCAAACCACGTGCCCTCTAGTCAGCAGTGGGCATTCGGTCCAATGGAGCATACTACAGTGAGCCTGAAGTTAAAGAAAACATGAAATTKATATTTGTAAAATAGTTCCCTGTCACTATTTCATTCTGCACATCTTCTCCCACTTGTCTGTATTACATCTTAATATAGACTTAAAATTTAAAATTCCTACTTTGTATAAAGTACTTGTAAATTCACCAAATTTAAATGCTCTTTCTTGAGAATGCACAGTCTCCTAATTTTCTAAGGAAATGTCAYCTATAATAATTTAAAGTAAAAGCTGACTTTCTCTAGAAGATTCCCAGCTACAGCATTGACTTACAAGAAAAATCAGCCTACTTTCAGAACAGGCCCCAAGCTTTGCTCTGAGTCTGGTATTTAATTCACTATAGATCAATGAGAAAAAAAGCACACTTTGCATACTAAATTGTAATCTATATTATAGAGGAGTAGTTGTCTTCCAAGAATGATGCTGTGTTGTTTTATTTCCTAAGCAAGGAGTACCTGCAGGTCCTGATGGCCAATTTCCTTCCTGCACACTTAACATCTGCAAGCTTACTATTACTAGAAATAGTTAGGTCAGTAACTAGTCCAAAGACAAAAAGAAAAAGCAAAATAAAACCAAAAACCCAAGGAGTAAGCAAATAAAACTATTTAAATATAATAAATTTCTTGTTTTGTCATTCCAATTTAGTGCAAAATGATGAAGTGTTGGACCAAGGAAGGCAAAGAAAATTCTTCCCAAACACAGTCTTTGAGTTTTATCAGCTTTGGCTTGKTTTTTTTTCATACTGCTTATTTACCATTTATAAGGAGCACAAMATTTTTTAGACTCGCATTCTTCAACTTGTTGTCCATCTCACTTCGAACCTGGGAGCTGTCTCTATTCAACAAAACACCCAGAGCTTCATTTAGGCAATTTCCAACATGTGCTGTGAGGAGCACACCACCTGCTGCTACTTCTGCTTCTATTACTCTCCTGCAACCACCTTTGGTGCCAGGAAGGCTGAGCAAGGGTTAAAGAACTACAGCACAAGATAGGGATGTCTATRATTGAAGTTCTCTCATCTTATTTCTGGCTTTACTGTTGTCCACATTATCTCTGTTCTCTTCCCATCAGCACCGGTTTTTAGTTTATAAGCTTGTATGAGCTACAGCTTCTTTTTTTAAGATTCTGTCAGGGTAGACCTACCCAAACATATATACTTTTYTCTTGTATATATTAGTTTAAAACAAAGTAAACAGAAGGCCAGCTGACCATTGATCTATTGGAAAAGGGCAGGAAGAGAGACCTCCATAGTAGATTTGTCATCTTTTGCCATTTATGCTACTAAGGAGTTTCATTGTAGAGGCCAAAATGAGCCAGTTTTCCTTACCTTATTGGGTTTTTTTATTGCTTAAAAATGCCTAAAATATGTTAATCATTGAAATAAGCAAGTGAAAGAAGGATATGCCTGTATGTATAATTTTAATTATTTCTAATTATYTTCTAGTAATTAGACAATGGAAGCACTGATTAATTTACTCTATGATTAAGAAGCACAACAGGGTACAGGACACCATCCAGAGAGGACCCTTGGATGAACCTTGCCTGGTTCATCACCCTGAAGAAATCATTTTGTGCCTTCTGCACTCTCACAGCTAGCACTGCTGTGCAGACTTTATTAACAGTTTCCCTGTCCCCAAGGCAATTGCCCCATTTGGCCAGGTGACAGGATGCTCTTGGAGGCCAGGAACCAGAACTAACATATTTTTGACTGAGGGAACCTTCTTAGAATTCCAGTGTCTTTACTGGCATTTTTTTGTAGAGCAAATATAGAAAGCCTACACTTTTAGTTTATTTTGCCCTGGTCCTTGCAATGAGAGACTGTTAACTTGTTTTGACTTTCAGGTCTGTGCTAAGAGGGACAAAGTTGATATGAAATTTTTTGCTCTGCCYTCACTGTAATATCTGCACTAATGCCATCTAGGATAATGCAGTTTTGTTTTCACTAGGTTTTGCTGACGCAAGATTTTCTCATTACTAAATTTTTTTGAGGCTAAAGTTTCTTTTTGCTTCACCACCTACGGAAGGACATGCTAATCCTCTTGACTAACTGTGATGAGACATGCTCTGCACAGAAAAATGTTGCATGGGGCCCAATACATAGAGGCTTTGTCCAGCTGAGGTCTCTGGGGCTATGCTTATATTCTTATTATTTAAGCAGTTTGGGAGCAGGACCACATAGCTGCCCATTCAGAGATCTGTTTAAACAGCAGCAGAATTGAGGCTCTTGCTATAGACTAGTAAACAGACCACAGCTCACAAACATCCACACCAGCTAAATATCAGCCTGGTCCCTAACACAAACTTGACTCWTGCAAACTACTCCTCTTTCAGATTACATTTGGACATTGTTTGGATGTGCTGTATGTGTCAGAAACTATTCATAAAATGAGTGACAATTGTGTTTGGGGAGGGCGAAGGTCTGACCAATGTGAGAGAGTACACAAACTCAGAGCTAGAAAACAACTTCTGTCCTCCTTTATTTAGGAGTAGTCAGTAGATCAGCTTAAGCAAAGTCAAAAGAAGCTGTTGGGCTGTTGATCTGTAAAGTACTCAGGATCCTTACCCCAGGAGGTGAAGAAATTCCCTATAATATTCAAGTGTYGACTCTACAGATGATGCCTCCTAGAGTTTGGAGAGTCAGAATGGATGACTGCTCCCAAGACGTGAGCTGGTGCAGAATAATAACTTCTGTTACTGTAGTCTAGAAGAAATCTGTGTCAGATCAGGAGTTCATGTCCTCTGTACAGAGAGTTATCCTGAACCAGACACCTCATGACACTTAGCATCACAGAACAGAGTACAGTCTGGCATTTGGGTTCAGTAGGTGACAGCAACAAACAGCAATATTTTATAAGAAACAGAAATTGCCTCCGCCAGGTGAAGGTTTATATCAACAGTTATTTGCTGACAGTTCCCTGGGTCAGTACTTTTTGAAGTATAACAAAACCAACTTAACTTCTACATTACTGAGATAGTAGCTGGAAAATTTTTAGTGCTTGGCTATTTTTGCTCTAATCCACAAAAGATATTTACAGTGTCTTKATAGTAAAATGAAGAAAGTTTCTGTCTGCACTGCTATTGTGAACTATGTGTCCATTGGTTGCACATTCTTTACATGCAGCTGGGCACATACTTGGTGTGCCAATGGACCCATTGTCACCTGCAGAGACATTAACTTTCTGATTTAAAACTCCATTGATCTATAAGCATTGAAGYTCTATGAGTATATGGGTTTTTTAATAAAAACCAACACAACATGAAATAGTCTGAATGTTTTAATAAAAAAGGTATAATTGCTTTTCTTTGTTACTTGGCTGGGTTTCCAGCTGAGACATTGAAAATATGAAAACTCTTTTGTATCTATTGGGGAATCTTGCTTTATTCCCCAGCAGGCTTGGGCATAAAAGCTGATTATACTGGTTAGCCCTTTGCCTAGTTAAAAACAGCCCAATATTTCCATTAGAGACATCCCTTAACAAAATCCTCACACAGCATAATAATCTGCAGTATCTCTTTAGYTTCTGTTCATTGGGAATATATAAACAAGAACAAAAAAAGTCCACTAGAAGTACAATGGTCTCAAGTACGTGAATCAGGGATATCAAAATGTAATTACATGTAGGAGACTACATAAAGCATAAACTTTTGTTTCTTTTTATGGATGCAATTTCTCATGCTTTTGCTTGCTAAGTTCTCATGATATTGACTGTGGAGTTCTATGATGTCAATTAATACAAGAGACAGGAAATTTATCTTCACAGCTGGATATTATTGATTTTTTACCTCAGAGTAATCATCCCAACATTTTGTAGCCTTATAGATCTAATCATTATAACACTTCTTAGTGATTTATACTGTGTGGTGATAATAATAAACCTGAAGAGCTTTTTTCAGTCTTCAGCAGTTTTAGTGCATGATACTAAATATACTCCAGCCTGTTGTAAATTCCATCTTGGAGCTTTCCTATAGTTGAAAGGCTTGCTTCCGTATAATATTCTATAATGGCAAACATACAGAAAGCTAAAAAAGCTAAAGTCTGCAAAACTGCAAAAGTGTATGCAAACAACTATGGATTTTAAGCAGAACATGCTGAAAGGTAAATGAGTCACTTTGCTACTCTACATGATTTGCAATTCTGGAACATAACTGCCAAAAATAGATTTATTTATTTATTGCTAAAGATTCAGCTAGTTTAAAAAAAAAAGTTAACAGTCAACCCAAATCATGAGTTGATTGAAATCATATAAACATTATTAAACTGAATTTATATAGGCATTTCCTTTAGAAAYATGATTTTTATATTAGCTTGGGTTACAATCTTTAGCTGACACTTTTCCACATCTCTTGCAGTCTCCATCACTGGAGTTATATAAAAAATGTGTAGATGTGGCTCATAGGGACATGGTTTAGAGGTCGACTTAGCAATGTTGGGTTTGCAGTTGGAATCTTTAAACTTAAAGCACTTTTCTACCCAAAATTATTCTAGCATTCTATGAAATATAGACTCTCTCCTCACTCTTCAATTCAACCTTAGCTGAAGAAATTCCTGTACAAGACTGCTCTAGTTCCTGYAGTGCTGAAAACATTGAATGGCAATGTCTGACAATGAACTGTAGCTCTGTGCATGTGCATTTATAAAGGCCTGATGCACAATGGTGCTCTGAGTGGAATCCAGTCATGCTAGTGGAAAGGTTACTAATGGGGATTACACAATTATTGTTGGTTTACAAGGAGAAAAATATTGTCTGTCCACTCTAATGGCTTCCTAAAGCCAGCASAGCTCTGTGTAGTTAAAGTAATCTTTTTGGCCTGTAGTGAGGAAACAAAGTTGGGAAGAGGCCAGAAGGAGCAAAAGTAGTCTTGGAAAGTAGTAGTCCTCTTTTTAGTCTGACTGTTCATAATAGCTTTCTGAAAGAARTGGAATCTATTCCCTTGTTATAGCATGAACAAATGAGGACACTCAACCTTGTGCTTAATTTGGTCACTTGCCTCTTAAAATCAAGTCTCTTGGTACTCTACAGTCCCTACTGTCTGGAAAAATGTCCCATTTAAGAAGATGGAGAAAGTAGGGCCACCACCTCTYAAAGAGGTGAAAAACATAACTTGCTATATAAAAAGAGGGCCACAACTTTTGTCAGTAAGCAGGTGGTGATGCATTGCAGAAAGCCAAGATAGCCATAGTATGGGGCTGAAGCTGCAGGAAAGCTCCTGRGAGGTGCAGTTAGGCCAGGATTATTGCTTCTGGGGAGCTGGGAGCCCTGCAGTTCTACCTTTGCAGACATGGTGTGCCTCACTAGGGTGAGACTGGTGCMCTGAGAAATGGGCAGTGGCTTGGGGCCAAAACTTCCTCAACATTCCTGTTTTATTAGCACCAAAAAAAAAGTCATGCTCCACACAATCCCCTGGCCTGTAAGGAATCCAAACATTCAAGAGTGTATGCATGTACATGTGTGTGTGTGTGTGTGTGTGTGTGTGTGTGTGTGTGTGTGTGTACATGTGTATGCATGCTTGTGTGGGGTTGTCTTGACATATTTTTACATATTTTTTTTAACTTACATTTTGCCAGAAGATTCAGAAAATTGACATTCCAAAGGGTTTTCTTTCCTGAACAAGTTCAGCCTGAAAGACAAAAAAAAATAAAAAATTTACTCCATAGCCAAATATATTCTGCTGACAATTTAACCCACGGAAGCAATCACACTTCCAAATAAAATTGCTAATTGTGGTATATGAGATCCYGGGCCCTTATCTTGCTTTCTTCATCAAGAAAACCTAGATGATTCCACTTTCCACAATCWTTTTCTTTTTTTAATTACACCTATTGACAGCAAGGATGGTTTCAGATTTCAAAACCACCACTGAAAGATTAAAGCATAGTTTAAAAATCCCTTTCTTTTACCATGAATTTAAGGCTCAATATGGAATTTAAYTGGAATATTTTCAGCTGTAACTTTAAAATTGAGCATGAAATCTTAGTACTATTAAAGTAGATTTTTTTTTAAAAGGAGCAATTCAGGTAGAAGTTAGATTTTATGTTGACCTTCCATGGCCCCTGAACATGACTAGAGACAAGAAAAGCATCCATATTTTATTTATTCACAATTTGTGTTGGGTCCTTACACTATTGTGCTAGGTGTTGCACAAATGTCTGATGAGACCTGGTTCCTAGATAAGCCATTTAAGACAACAGGTAGAGGATGAGTAGGCTGGGTCAATGTCGGTCCCGACAAGCAAAAAAGGGGAAAGTAAAAATCATTAAATAACTGAGACAACATTCATAGAAAAGATGGACCAACTGTTAAGCATGACGAGGGTAGGCAACATTTAAAATTCCGAGTGCAACACAGCCAATTATATGTTTAGAGCATACATTTCACCATTCTTTATTTCCTTCAAGCCTGTTCTCTTTTTCCTGATCTACTTCTTTAGTTACTTCTCAGAACAAGGAGGGTTTTTTCACTTTTTATCTTTTGGTGACCCTACCTGCTACCAGCAATTGGTGTGCATCTTACCAGCAAATAGGTTTGCTAGGAATAGTACCAAATACACTAAATGGTATTTCTCAACTGTTTATGAAAAGGACCAATTAAGGACCCTGGAATTAAAAATCCACCAGCTATTTTATGTTTCAGTGTGGTGTGGAAGGTTGGGGGAAGGGGAATGATGACATTTTAAAAACAGCACAACATTGCTTACCTGTTTCTTGTTGCAGAAGCTACTGCAGTGGCAGTAGCAACCTGGTTGTGACTAATCTTGYGACCAGTCACCAGCCAGCGTGTGGTGGATAGTGAGCAGTGTGAAGTTTTTTTCTCTTTAGCACACCACCTCCCACAAAGGCTCTCTAGACCAGTAGTACTGCTATAGAGGGCAAGCTGCCCCTCTGGGATTCTGAAAGTTGAGAAGTTGGCAGCACTCAGGTGTAGCTGCCAAGACAAATTGTGGCTCCAGGGCTCAGTAAGAGGAGACAAGTCACTTAATCTACTTAATGCAATGATTCATATCTAGCTATTCTGGGRCAGATATGAATAAGGCAAGGAGACAAAGGGATGGTCAGCTACCTCAAAACTACCATTTCATTCCTTATTAGTGTGACTACCTCCGACTCTTAGAATTCTTAATRCAAGTTGTCCAGAATAAAAAAGAGATGTGCTCACATCAGGTCCTCATCTTTGCAAGCAGAGATGTTRCAGAGATGCTGTTCTGCTTATGGATAGAACTCAGGGTGCTTTGGACTTTTGTAATCCTTCAGAAGCTCTCAAACAAGTCCACAGATGCAGTTTTTGAGGCATGACTTCTAATTTTGACCACTGAATTGAAAATTTAAGTAATAACAGGATTAAAGCTTTTCTAGCATTTACTCATTTCCCAAATCTATGCAGGTGTARAAAGTCATACTGTTGATAGATTTGTTAAATTCAGCCTAACTCTTTGCTTTACATGATCATGCCAATGACAAATCAAACTGTGTGTTGAAYCATGACTAGACCATTTATATGGCATCATAATGACAATACCAATAGCAGTACTTTCACCTCTCTAAGCTAAGAGGAATACTAGCAGAGATTTTCAGACACTTCAAAAGAGTGTGGATATCTACAGCACAACATTTTGTACCCACCAGGACAAAGAGGACAAAACATCAGATTTTTCTTTGTCCTTTTTATTGTATTATCCAAAACAACTTTGAGCTTTATTTCTAAAMATTTTTGTGTTCAATCACTACAAGTTCAAGTGTCTGGATTCTTGAAGATTTGACATATGTTGAACAGGCAGGCATAGAACTGGATATTAACATTTTAACATCTGTTGTATTTTCTAGTCCAAATACTGGCTTCCTATTTTCCTTCCTGTGGTTTTATTTGTCTCAAGATCATGTACAGTATGTGACAGAACAAATTGCCACAGGACAATCAGAGACAGTAATTTTCTTTTTCACAGATAGATGAGTATAAAAAGGGATCACAACGGTCATTCAGCCTAATCTTATTTATTGCTTTCAGACAATGATTCTTGCATCTACCTAGATTGTTGCCCAGATTTAAAGGCTTTGCCTGCCTAAGATTTAGCCTACCCTCTGGGAGTTATGTTTGATATCTTGTTATTCTCACTTTAAAAAAAAAAAAAGGGAAATTTTATTTCCAGTTTGAACTCTGACTTTAAATTTTAGACATTTTACATATTTTTTTTCTTTTAGGTAATTGAATCCTTCACATAATTTAATGATCTAAGAAACACACCATAAAAAATTCTTCTCCTRTGTCATGATCCATCCATACAAAAAGTTTATTTGTGTATGTCAAAACTATAATTCTAAGAAATTTATGCTGTATATAAACTAAGCAGCATTCTAGTTGCTTAGGAAGCCAAGTGTACTTCAAAACTGACAATGTCAAATGAGTCAGTTTTTACTATCAACAATAGTGTGTCTCCACCTAATTTGATGTGAGAGCATATTGTGTGGGACATGTTTAGTGGGCAATCATGGTTGAAATAATGAACACAAATAACAGACCAGCAAACACTGAAGTGAATATACCCATTTAGAAGTTTAACAATTTCTTTCTTCAAAAAAAAAACAAAACACATGGGAACTATGAGTCCTGTCTTAGAAAAGGTAATTTGAATATAACAACACACAAATTTGAACGCAACTAGCACAGCACTGTTTTCAATGATAGAGATGTTCTTCATAGGAGCAAATGAAATACTGTGGAATGAGAATCCCTGGGTCACCTCCTTGGACTAAAATTACATTAAACCTCCAACATGAGCAGTGATAATACATTCGTTGTATATAAAAATTTAAGTAATGGGTATCTATAAGGTGGTAAGGTTAGAAATTAAAGAGAGTGCAGAAAGTAGCATATAACAAATGATACCACATGGCCAATGGCCAGAGCTTAATATAGGATCACTCATTTCTTGAGGGAGTTGATTGAGTAATGTGAAAACAAGAAAAAGTTGTCTGGCTTGAATAACCTTTGCTTTAAAGCAAGACATACAGCTGCTTAGCATTTCAGAAAAAAAAGCACATATACATATATATATTGTCTACACATATGCATATATGTATAGATGTCATTTTATATCTTATATGAATTTCTGCATTTTGAATTTTATGTCTTTGTTTGTATTTTATATCATATATGCATCACAAAGTCACTTCTGTTGATAGGACTACTCGGGGCAGATTTTGTAGAAAGCGACAAAACTCTGCAAATGCTGAGCTTCAGACTCCTCAAACTATTCTGTGTTTTGCAAAACAGGTCAAAAAAGGTTTTGGCTATGAAAATATTTTCCATTGGAGTGGCAAGCAGACACACACAMAAAAAAATCTTACTGTTAAAGATGAAGAGAAGATGGTCAATAGGTCAGTATTAAGTTAGTAATCTAGCAGAGGGAACCATTAGTCATTAATAGTATTTATGCACTTGGGAGAGTTAACAAAATAAATCCTTCTGCAAGTTGCATGCAATAACTTGAARACTGCAGGATAAGCATTCAACTTCAGTAGGATATTGTCCAGTACTGAATTGAAAGCTCACTARCATAGACAAGGTTAAAAACATGCAAACATGATATCAAAAGAAAATCAGCCAGAATTAAACAACTCTTTGCAAATTGTACACAGCTACAGCAGAACAAAGGCCCCATTATCCTCTGTTTATTTCCTTGAGCCCTTTAGCATACATTATGCACTCTGCTGAAACTRAAGTTCCAGTTGAGCAATCTGTGCTTTGTCCCAGCTTCAGGGCTGGTGGACAGAAACAGCAGCCTTGAAGGTGCTGCTTGCTACCCAGCAGAATTATACACGGGCACAGGCCTGATTCTTTTGTCAAGATTCAATCTTGGTTTGGATGATATGGGAGTTATTGCAGACAGTTTGAATAAGATTCAAGTTAATTTTTAATGAAATGCTAATAGGGTTCAGTAAGAGAGGAGAATTTTTGCAAATATTTTTTTCTATTTTTGTTGGGTTTTGACAAAGCATTCAGGCTAAATGTTCYACTTTCTCACAGACCATCTCACAAAATTTAGGTCTATCACTGTTTTCTCGAAGCTGTACAAGTTTCTGAGTGTTCAAATCTGTTGATCAAGATGGCTGACAGTGTGGCAAAAAGTAACAGATGCCTGGAGTCTCAGTCTGCAGAGATCATCACTAAGTCATAAGCAATTATCTACAAATAATTTCTGATAGCCTTATGAAGAGGTTTTATCATCACCTAAAGCAAATTGGCAGGATATATAAACTGCCAAGATTTAGTTCATCTTCCTAAATTTTCCTGATGAAAAATATTCGTAGATTAGAATAAGTACAAATAATTAATTCCCAGTTTTAAATTATATACGGTACATAGACATATTTGTGACTGCTGTGTGTTTTTCTGTAGCAGAAAATATGCTTGATATTTTCCTTTGCTTTAGAAACTCATAATCAATTTATGAAATATATAACTATATGTTTCATAAATATAGTAAATATACAAGATAAAAATATTTAACATTTTTCTAATAAACTGAATTATTTTACTTGCTTTATGGAGGACTGGGCCATCAGATTTATTTTTCAAAAAAATATTAATTAAAAAAACAAAGTAGTGATCAATATTATTCTGTCCTATTTTTAAACTTCTGAAATGAACTCCTGCTCTGTGATAAAATGAGTTGCCTTGGTTTCCCCTAATATATACTTTACATAGACRTACTCATATTTATACTTGCTTATTCATCAGTAATTACACTCAAGCTTTGGAAACAGCATTTGAAGGAAAATATAATTATGAAAGAAAGCTTAGAATTTAAAGTGCCTTATATTTTTTTCTAAGCATCCGATTTTCTTCCTCATCTACAAAATAGCCAGTGATATTATTTAGTGAAAAGGATAGAACTAGTCATCTGAATAAGAAGATCAATACGTATTGAAGGTAGATGAGATGCGATTTTAATTCAGTAAGTTTTAAGACCAAATATTTTGATCATTCATCATTTCCCTCTACATCTATGTAGAAAAATAAAAAGTTTTTTGGAGTGACCAATGTCTTCTGTTCTCACTTCTGATTCACACTAATCTCGCCTTTAAGGAAAAAAGATTTATTTAGAGAGTGAAAGAAATTGTCCAAGAACCATTGGGTGGGGGTCAGGTTGTTTCCTGCTATTTCAAATTTATGTTTACCACTAGACTGGTAAATAAAAACCATGCACAGCTTGAACAGATGTGGAAGAACTGAGACGACCTAGAGAGGCAACAGGAAATAATTCATGTTAATGTGGCTCCTTCTCATCTCCCCAGCYTCTCTCTGTACCTGTAGTTATTAGGAGAAGCAGAGATTTGGGATCAGAATATACTGTTTCAGAAATCACACACATTGATGGCTGCGGTCGAAGCAGGTACCCAGGGTCAAATCATGTCATTTCAGCAGCTTGATCAGGTACTAATGGGAATTGTCAATTTTTCCAACCAGAAATGTCTATATTTCACATAAAGTCTGAGGAAAGAGAAGAGCTGGCATAAGTATCACTGCTGCATTTAGAGGTTTTATAGACCATGCAATGCCTCTGTGCCATTTTTCAGAACACTGTAATGAAATTATAGCTCTTGTCTCCAGGGAGAGGGATATCTAGAGCCATATATAGAGCTATCAAAATGCCATCTGCTAGCAGGGAAAGTGTTCCTACCACTTTTATTCACTTATGAAGGGTTTTACTCCTTAAATAGAATGATTTTTTTTCTGAGCCCAAATTTGTAGGAGTAAAGGAGGGAGAACCTGGCTTGCCATGAGCCATTTGTCACCCCGGAAACTGCATTCACATTTTCCACAGTATGATTAAAACCAGAAATTTGCCAGAGACATTTGAAGTTTAAATACATGTTATTGCAGTTTGGTATTTGTGGAGATTGCTGGGGTGTATAACCTTTAAAAGTGGAAAAAAGCCAACATTTTCAAGTTGTTTGGATTGTAAACATTTAAAGATTACATACTCATGTAACAAAAAAAAACAAACCACAACTTTATTCTATTTACATAATCACCCATTAAATACGTTATAAAGAGACCTCTTCAAGCTGATGTTGTGCAGTCTTAAAAACGACTGCAGTGTTGCACACATTATGTTGCTTTTTATAACAAATACCTTTAGGCACAGGGCTGCATTAGAAGGGCCAAGGAGCAGAACCTCCACAAGGGAACCCTGGGGGATGAATAAATGGCTTTAGAAGTTAACACACTTTCCTCTCTTTCCTCTTATTCCTAGGAATGTGGGCAGCTGTGGGAATTGGCTGACATCTAAATTTCAGTACCTTCAAACCATCTCTTTTTGTATCACTTCAGAGGCCATTTCCGAGGTTCCCCCTGCCTGAGAACACAAGCACCTGAATCAGAGATACAAAAACACATAAATCATAGAATCATAGAATAGTTTGCATTGGAAAGGACCTCTAAAGGTCTTCTAGTCCAACCCCTGCAAGTGAGGTTTCTCAGAGCCTATTCCAATCTAATCTTGAATGTTTCCAGGGATGGGGTATCTAACAYATCTCTGTTTCAGTGTCTACCATTATAAAAATTTCCTCATTATAAAAAAAATTCTTCCTTATATCTAACCGAAATCCACCAATCTTTGGCTTAAAACCATTGCCCCTTGTTCTTTCACAAAGGGCCCTGCCAAACTGTTTGCCTCCATTTYCTTATAAAGTCTCATTGAAACCTTCACTTCTCCAGATTGGAAAATCCCAGCTCCTATAATCTTCATGGTCCTAGTTTGGACCTGGTTCAACAGAATGCCTTTTCTAGGCAATCTCAAAAAAAAAATTGGTCACTATCTTTCTATATTTTAGAATAATCTCCATCAGAAGTTAAATGAAAGTCTGGAAAATATTTAGTAGTGCATGACATAAATGCAGGGGGCAATTTAARCCATAAATTTTCTTTAATGGGTGTGAGATTAACAGTTCCAAAGAATGCATACAGTAGCATCCTATTCCTACAATGAGCTTATGGTCAAGCAAACAGATATTCTCTTTTATATGATCAAAACAAATTAAAAGCTGCTGATCTGACTATCAGACAACTTACAAGCCGGTAGATTTGCACAAAAAGTACTATTTGTCCCTTACTTTTCTTGTAGAAGTTCGAGTTAACCACAGACTGAACCTGTGCTCAATATTGCAAGCCCAAATGTAGCAGACAGTTCATTGCATAGCTCAAGGCAATTTCTGTTTCCAAACATCTAGATTAACTAAGCCAAGCTGACAAGAACATTTACTGATGTATTTTTCTCTTTATGTTGTGCTCAGCCCACAGCCATGGGGTCAGGGAATACTTACCATTTTGATTTAGGCCTTCTTGCCCTTTTATGTATAGTCTAGTTGGTTTGTTTATGCAAATTTTTAACTAAACCATGCTTCAACTAAGCTTTTTTCATCACTTCTGGTCCTATTGTTGCTTGTCTTGGACATAAATCTGGTTACAGAGGCATCCCTTCTACCAGATATTTTCCTCAGAAAGACATGGCTTCCTCACTTGTGACTGTGGACAGTCTTGTACCTCCACCTCATGTATTGTTGAAGGAGTGTAAGAGRCAATTCTCTGGAGCCTAAAAATAAACTTAGTTTGATAAATAAGAGTTGTATCTTTTCTATAGAATCCTCATCTTTCCCCATTTTTAACCGTGTTTTTTTCTGTCTAACTTTTTCATTAAAAATGTCCCTTCTGTCTGCTTTTTCTTAACATC
Source organism: Cardinalis cardinalis (assembly GCA_014549065.1). NCBI lineage: Eukaryota > Metazoa > Chordata > Aves > Passeriformes > Cardinalidae > Cardinalis > Cardinalis cardinalis. The sequence goes on from JACDOX010000041.1 coordinate 1,499,076, forward strand.
TGCTGTGTTTTCAAGAGGACCAATTCTCTTGAAGGATAAAAGTATACTGTAATAAGGAACCATGGGAACGAGGCCAAGGTATTAGACTATCAAATAAAATCTATCTGAGGAGATGCTGAGCTTTTCTTTTTGAAAAGGACTGAGCTTTTTTTTTCATTTTGCAAATGGAACTAATCATTTAAAATAGTGCATCTTCATTACAGTGCAAAGGACTACATTAGAACTCTCCCTAGAAGGGCAAAAGTGACTGTTTGCTACATATACATAGAAATTTGAGCAGCTTTTAAAAGGAGTTTCTCTCTGAGAGATCTTCACCTTGCTGTGGAGATGGGGGTAGATTAAAAGAGGTGAAAATGTTCAGAGAAAATAAAGGATTTCATTGCCAGGCTGTTAACCCCTGACTCTGGTGAATTGCTGTACCCTGCTCATGGCGAAAACTAAGCTTGTACTAAATTATGGGCAGACAATAAAAGGGMAGGTTGTCTCAGTGCAGGCTGCCAGACCAAAGCATGTGAGTGCTTGTGTGTACACATCTGTCTATGTTTGTATGGCCTCAATATAGTACTGACTCAAAGGGCAATGTGCTGATCCTTATGGTGTACACGTCAGGAACTGGTTTTATAAAATGTAGGGGGAAAGCACTTCAGGCATTCTCTTGTTTAAAGATTTGAATAAGYGGGATTTTCATTTTTGTAAGATGAATTGGTATCCTACAAAAAGGAGATGTAAATGCAGATGTATTATAACATATCACATTACTGATTAGTTTGTATTTCAGAATATTAATATGGACAGTAGCAAAGACATTAGGTTGTCCCAGTTAGATACACACGGTGCATATGAATGACATTTGCCCCAGGATTTAGGGAGGACTTGAAGCTGAACAGCAGAAGAGTTAATTTATGGCACACAGTAGGACTGCGACGCCTGGAATTCTCCATCAAGAGAAGAATAGTTGGAATAATTTAACTTAAGGAAACTGGGCATGCAACATGATCCTGGGGAGCTATGCAATTAATGTTCTGTCTGCCACATTAAAGATTTACCACTGAGATGATCCATTTGCATGCAACATACCCCCAGTGCCAGGAAAAGCTTCACTTGCTTTCACCACCCAGTACGACACCAGACAGCAATAGTGAGATGCTGTTTTGATTCAGTTACTGCTCAGCTGTATATCAAACATGTTAGAGAAACAGGCCTTGACTTCAACATGTTTGGTTTGGATCAGTGAATTGAGTACTTGCTGAGCTCTGGAATACAAATGATCAACCTATCTGTCCAAGCACYTTCCCTGTTGGTGCCATCCTCTCGCTGCCTATGGCTAATGCAGTAATATGTATGCAGTGCACAGCATCCTCTGTGACTGCCACTTGACAAAATGTGCCAGATCATCATTGTCTCCAGACGAGACAGATTTATTATAATTCAATATGTTCCTCGTGAGCACTTTTTTCTGTCTTATGTTACAGTCTGCATAGCATTCAGAATAATAACTACATGCTCTTATGACATTGCAGCACTGAATTCTTGTGGCTGAAAAAATCATTTCCTTGGCTCTGACAGAAATTCACCCACAGCAATACCTTCCTGYTGCTGAAAATTAATGTGGGATTTCCCAGCTCTATCCCAAAATAATAAGTTCATGAATTAAAGCTAAGCAGAGTGATTTCTAATTTTTTTTAATAAAATGTGTTCAATATTCAAAAAGTGGAAAGCCAGCTTTTCTGCGTCGCATTGCAGATAAAAGTCCATTGTACAAGGGAGTGAAATTATGAGAGTCTAGGTGCAGTTTTGTGTGATCTCAAAGTCAAATAAGGCATAACAAGAATCAAGAAAGGCTGGGCAGGACTAACAGCTGTTCTTGCTAAATTAAAGCTACTCTATATGTTGAGACTGTCACTTGATAGTAGAAACAGAAGTGTTTACAAGTGGTCCACATAGACTACTCAAAAATGCACAGGTTTCACACTTTCTAAGAGAATGGTGATCTTTTACAGTGAATCAGTCATTTCCGTTGACTTTAGATGCCAGGATGACCTTTACAAAGTGGTATAGACAATAACATTGAATATGCAATACGCCAAACATGAATATTGGCACAATTTGGCTCATGAATATTTACCATCAAGACTGCTGCTGACAGCATCTCAGCAGCCCTAATCTGCAGGCTGGCAGTCAGCCAGGTTTCCCACTTTTCCCAGACATAAGGAGGAATTTCAGCCTTACTGGCCAGGAGGCAGAAAAGGATCTGGCATCCCAATTTGATTTGCACTCCATCTGTTATAAAAAATAAATCTCTTATTAGAGGTAATGATGAAAGTAAATTGTCTAGTATGCACCACACCCAGGATTCCCCTGCAAAGCCTGTTAATGCCATAGCAAGCATTGCAGCATCAGGCAAAACTGTACTTTGCATCCCTTTGAAATTGCCCTAAGGCATCAACTGTACCTTGAACAGATCATAGAGACTTTTTGGGGTATGGGTGATCAAACCCCTTTGTGAATATCAGGCCTAGACATCCCTGTCATATGTTCCTGACTGTATATGATGCTTGGTTGCTGTGCTTCTCTGACAGTTGTTTCCTGTATCCACCACAATCATCACCCCCTTTTCTCCCTGGCCATGGTTCCCAGCCTGGAATTGATGGGAGTGATCCAGACAGTTTGCAGTTGGGTCACATCACCTTAGACCTTGGCTCAGGGACAACCAGCCCCAGGCAGCCATCTCACTGTTTCACAGCTCCTGCTCTTTCCCACTTTCTTCTCTCCTTTACCTTTGGTGTTGATAAATAAGCCACTTACTTTGCCCACTCCAATGAATGTGAAGGACAATGAAACTGGTGATTAGTTAATTGACTAATTAGTAATTATTAGTAATATTCAAATTCCTTGTCTCCTTCTGAAGATTGCGGTGGGTTTTCTTTGTTTCTTAAGCACCCCATCTTCCATCCCCCTACACTGTTCTCACTATGTTAACCTTCCTTCACATGTCATTTTATTTCTATTATTGATGCTCTCTGATCTGGAGCCCAGATTTGGAGGTGTGASCTGAGACTGCACTAATTTAGTGACAGAATTATCTGCTGGATGAGGTGTAACTGAATGCTGCATATTTTACTGAGGCATCCCAGCAAGGTATTTGCCTCTTTGAGAGAGCACTGCATTAACTACCACCTGTGAGTTCAGATCTCAAGGCTCAGTTCAGTTTCTGCAGCACAAATCATTACCTGGTTATTGCCCATTTTGTATTTGCACATTTTTTGCCCTACAAAAGAATCGTTTTTGCATTGCTGTATTGAATTTCATCTCATATATTTGAACCCCTTTACCAAATTTTCACAAATTTTTAAAATCTTAACTTGTATCTCTCTCCTTCTCCCTCTGCTAATTTTAACCTGCATTGTATTGGCATTTTAAAGGATATTTCCTATTATGCCATTCATGTAACAGTTATGATTAAGTAAAATTCAACGGGTAAGAGATCCATCAAAATCCTCATTTAATTTCTCCTCCCATATTAGGCTAAAAGCTAAGGATAGCTGCATAGGTTTTTAAATATTTCTACRCTAATTTCACCCAACCATGTCTTCCTATTTCACATGTGCAGGGTCATGTCAGCAGTCCTACTGAAGCCAAAATAAATCTCATCTCTCATTTTTCTCTACCTACTGGACTAATTAATCAGACAGGTAGAAAATGAGACTGCTTGACTGACCAATTTTGGCTTTTTATAACCATATGATTCTTTAGAGATACACAGGTAGATCACACCTTTTGTTTCGTCACTTTTCTGGACAGGGTAGATTTCTGTCTTAAAGGCTAGACTTGTCCTCTTCTTTGGAACAGTTAATCTTTCACTCTTCTCTACTCTTCGGCCACTTGTTCTCTAAAAGTTGTCGAAGGTCATCACTAATGCAAAAATACACCGTCTTGTTTCACTGATGCTTAAAGAGGAATGTCATTAGCTTAGCCATACTTCACATTTAAATATTCTTTAATTTAGTGATTTTACTTGTATTCTCTTTGCTTTACAAATTGGTATTAAGCCTCTAGTCACACTCGATAGTTTCAGTGGTTTGAGAAGCTGAATATTTTACTTTTCTCTGTCACTCATGTTTTTCTTATGTGTATAATAATAGACCTTAATTGTTGAAGTCCTTCTGCAGTAACCTACAAACAGCATCAAAGGCTGAGTTAACATCTAAAATCATCACTACTAACATACCTTCATTTGATTCAGAATACCCAGAAAATTATATTAAGCTTTGTGGTGCACTGTGAGCTAGTTTTTTCCAAGGCAAGTATGAATTTTAAAACTTAACATTTTAAAACATCCCTTAAAAACGGTTGATTTACTAAAGGAAGGAAGAAAAGGATTCCACAYAGCAGGGCAGCATGCAGTAACTGATTCCTAAAGTACAGCTACATTACTTTGAAATCATCAGATACAACCACTGGATGCAAACACACCAGCTACTTTCCCTTTTCTGCAGCAGTATCACATTCAGCATCATTAGTAAATCCTGCTGGGTAGCAAGATCTGATTTAAGCTGCTATTGATCTTGCAGTGAGCCTTTCTTCAACAGCCACTCCTATTCCTCATGAATCTTCTTGTTCCTAGTCATGCTTCCASTGCTGGACCCTTCCTTGCCTTCCCTCAAAGCCTCTCCAGCTAGCTGTGCATCTCTGCTCCCTGCTCCACTAGCTGGAACTTGGATTGTCAGTTTGTATTTTTCTTTGTTGATTCTCCTGRCAGAACTACCACTGAGCAAACTGAATACTTAGCATTTTTCTTTCCAACTTTTCATAGCAAAGGCAAAGAAAAGAAATTTGAAAACTGAAGCCTTTATGAATTGTAATTTTTTTTTTCTTTTTAGGGCAAGTCCTTATGGCCTCCTTCCTAATTCTGTACCAAATAATCCCTTAAGTGAGCATGTAATGAAAGCAGTGATCACAATGGCCTTACATCACTCATATTTGTCAATTTACTTTTGCCCTAAGCCACCTASAACACTCAGAATTGCAAAGATTTAAAATGGTTGAATCCCTCAGTACACATTATAAAAAACACAAAAAAGTTTTAGCAGAAATGTCACAAGAAAATAAGTTAGGTTGATGTACAATAGTTTAATAATAACTCATTTATAATTTTTTCCCCTGAGGATCACCAAATTCTATTGAAACACAAATGAGTCTCTGAAGTAAACCTCTGAGGTCAGATATGGCCTAGTATTACATAACACAAGAACTATTTCTCTTACTCTCTGTCACAACCCTCACCCTCCTCTTTCTTCTTCAATTCAGTGAATATATTTTCCTTTTTTAAAAAAWTTTTCTATGTTTTTAATAATTAAGATGAAATGGTATTCCCCTGCTTTCTCTTACAAAGCAAAGAGGAGATTTCATTTTTATAGGGAGAAATATTGGTGCCCATCTAAGAGAACAACGGCCTTGAAAAAGTAAACAGGATTTCTAACCCATAGGAAGTGACAGTATTTCAAGATCATATCTTAAGTCAAATTCAGGAGAGAAAAAATTGCATAATTTTAAAACTGATACATGTCAAAGCTTGTTTTTAACTTCAACATGAACATTCAGAGCACTGCTCTGACAAGAGAGAAGAAAACCAACTGAACTACAATCGACACACTTAAAGTAAATTCCATAGTGGAGATATTTCCCTTGCTCAGCCTTGAATCCTCATTTCAAGAAAGCTGTACAATCAGCTRGAGAGAGTTCAGAGAAAAGATACTCATGCAGAAGAGGTCGAGCACTGAAAAACATGGTCTCTAAGGGAGGATTTCAGGAGTTATCAGAAAAGAAAAGGTTGAAAGTGATTACTCTGTAGAGGTATTTTACATTCAAAGAAAAAAAAAAACAAGCCTGTGACAAAAAGAGGGACTCTTCAGCCCTGCTGAAAAAAGGCATAAGGAAATAAATGAAAGGAAGAGCTTGATAAATTCAACCTTGAAAATCTTACTCATAAAGACATTGTATTACAGAGGCAATGAAGGAAAATGCATCTGCAGGTTTAGAAAACTGGAGCAGAGAAGGTGGTTCTAACAAAAAAAAATTCTTATCCAGTTTCTAATATCAGTTTTTGTACTGTGTTTGTGCTACTCTTGATTGTCTCTATCTCCACCACCTTCAAGAAAACACAACTTTGAACTGAACTGAGATAAACATAGTAAGGATCATGGTTCAAACTCAGTCAAATGAGAAAACTCAGAAACACTGACGTTTTCCTCCTGCATCAGAAATTCAATTTATGAAACAAAAAAATCACTGCAGTGCCCCTGCATTTTAGCAGCTTACCAAATATGCTCTTGTGACTTAATCAGTATTTTTACACAGCACAGACTACCAAGATCTTTCCAGAGAGCAAGGACTATTCAGTTCCTTATATCTTAGGCCCTCAAGCCCTAAAGCAGTATGCTGCCAAGATGGGACCTGAAAAGAGAAAATAAATAAACTTCACCTCTTCTCTTCACCCTTTCCCAAAAAGCAATCATTCTCTCTAAGGCTCCTAAAAGGGGATAAAGAAAGGAAAAGCATATTTCCAACCTTTTACTTTAAATTGGGATTTTTTTTTTCCTAAGAATTGCAAATACTTCCTAGAAGATGGAAATGCCAGTTTCCACTTGGTTTAATATAAACACATGCAATAATGTAAGTAATGAAATAATTATCTATGTGAGCAATTGTTTAAAATATACCAAGAAATTTTGATTCCCAGCTTCTAATCCAGTTTGACAAGATTGACAAGACCTTCATCTTTCTTGGACACTGCATATGTCTACAAGTCCAAAGTAACTCTGAGGAGCACAGATCAAAATATTTAATTAAAATACATCATAATTATCTACTAGCTAGATAATTTGTGATGAGTGACTGCACAACTGACCTTTGGCAATGGTCTGGACATCACCACTTCTTAAGACATGGAGAATATCCAATGCAAGTGGCTCAAATGCTCAAAACTATCTGGAACAGCATTTCTCCCCACAGAGATCAGATTAAAGAGAAGAGAGTTACAAATATTTTTGAGAAACAGGAGGAGTCAACTAGAAAAGAACATTAAAGTGTGAACATTTGAAATGGGGGATAGAGACCTTTTACCAGAGTCAGCAGCAGTCAAAACTTGGATTGACACTGAGACAAACTGCCTCARCATCTCAACCTAAGCCTGGATCAGGCAGGGCTGCTGCTCTGTTGGACACTATTCACTGCTTACTGGYTAATTACGTGTCATTAGTAGACCAATAACCTGCTTTGATACTGTTTTAATTCAAACTACATTTCAATAGGTTTCCCTTGCAACAAGACCTAACAAAAATCAAGAAATATTTCTAGTCTTCCTGTTCACTGAAGCCCTCCATAACCTCTGTTTTCCAGAACTCCCTTAATTCCATTATTTAACAAGGGCAACACCTGCTGCACTTACCCCTTTCTAGGTTGGAATAGAGAAGTTCAGGTGCTACACCTCAGAAATGCAGACAAAGTTGTTTTTAATAATATCCTCATTTGGGTGACAGAAATCAAGAAAAATTATGGTAGATTTGGAAAAATAACTGTCCAAACCAGACAACAAAACCCATTGGTTATTGTGGCATCTATTCATCCCTAATACACCTACACTTTAATTCCAGACTACTTTAGGCCTTAATTTGTCCATCCAGGATGTGTTTCACTGTATCATTGTTAGACTGTTAGAGAAAATGTTTATTTCTCAGATCCACAGCAACTTTAATTTAAAGAGTTTATTTGAACTACATAAAGCTGTACTAAAACTTGGCACTATGCAACATACCACCCTAGCCATTTTCCTTAMTATCAGTAAATCATCTAGTTTGGTGTATGTATCTCTGTGGGAATGTGCTCATATATTGCCTCAACTTTCAACAAATTACATTCCAGCACAAGTAAGGGAAGAAACAGTTTCATTTAGAGACAACTTTAAGACATCCTGACATTTTGTGCATCAGATATCTGCTACTAAGATATTATCTGATGAGTAAGGATAACCTGACCACCAGCTAAGAAGCAGGAGAGAATAATGTCATGAGAGAGAATATATCTATTTTTATCCTCCAAAAGGTCTTTCATTACACAGATCCCCCATGCATTCAGCAGTGGTCTTTTTTGTAGACAAACTGCCTCTATTATGTTTTTGTCTAAACTAGAGATTCTAAACTAGACTTAAATTGTGTCTCCATATTTTTAAGAAAGAAAGCTTTAGCTTTACATTAATCTCCTCCCCTTTCCCACCTCTTAACCAAGGGCTTCCTACATTTGAAGCACAACACTGACCATTTCTCAGCCCAATGAGCCAAGAACAGCTGCTTAGTGCAGCAAATTATAAAATGAAATCTATATCTCATTCATTCAGGTATATTTCTATATATATACATGATATATACCTGTCACAAAGGCTTTCAGAGCAAAAAATATAATCCTACCAAGCCCTGCCAGTATCACATCCTTTTCTCCACTGCAGCCTTGAGCTGTATTCCCTCCTTTCTGACCCAGCCAGGAGGAATGTGTCATAGCATAAACCATGGCAGTATTCATCTTACAATGTGATGACCACAAAATATATGTCAAGTCCTCACTCAGTTTAGAGCAGTATCTTCCTCATGCTTGGCAGGGCGCCTTGTCACAGTAACTAGTACATTGGTATGACAGATTGTCTTAGAGTACTTATAAATTTAGATGAGCACTCTCAGTGGGAGAAAAATTTCAGGAATTTCTTTTTTGTTAGGTATTCATTTAATTTATTTCTTGTGGGCTTTATTTTTTGTGATTCCTTTTCAAAGACGCCAACTAGAAAGAGATGGAGAATATTGTGAGTCTGTTACAGAACTTAAAGTAATGGCAAATCCTTGTTGAACTGGGTAAATGTAAAAGAGGATGCAGTAGCTGAAAACACAGCAGTGCTGCAGAGTTAACAGCCACAGAACTTTTGGCAGCTCTGACTTATTTGTCCTGTCATCTAACAGTGTTCAATTTAGAGTTTGAGATTTTTTAACCATAAAAACTTTGAGTGGAAACAAGAATTATTAGGAGACTTTAGTGTGTGTCTATTATAGGACAGAAGTATTAACCTTTCACCTAGTAAACTGGAATACTCTTTAATCATGTATTTTATACTGTATGTATGCCCTCTAATGGTAAATAAGAATAATTCCTATTGTTTTAAATGGAGCAGTATCCAGCTACTTCTTCACAGCAAATTCTATCACTTTTTCACCCTTTTTTTCCTCCCATCTCAGTTACAATGTAACTGAAGACTTATGACAGACTTATTGCAACTTGTGAGGTTTTGTTGCTAATGCAAGCCCTGCTGCTGAAAAAGGTCCGAGTTGAATAGAAGCAGTGCTGTATTGCAGTGGAACAGGCTGTGACCTGAGGGACTCTAATCAAAGGAATCCTTCTAGTAATTCTCAGTGCCACACTGCACTGGGAATAAACCAGCACAGGCTGGGAAATTCAGCATTTCAGCACCAACTGAAACCAAACTACATTTGAGGAACTGGAAGTTCAGAATCACAATATTCTTCTCTTTGTGTAAATTACACCAAGATTGCTCCATTTGACTTAATTTCTAGTCTCAATTAAGCTTCAAAGATAAAGCACTGGGGTCAAGTTAGCTATATTTCAACTRCAATTTTTTTTTCTGCTGGTGTTACTTAAAACTGAAAATTCCTGGTTTTATTATATCAGCTTATTATGCCTTTGTAAATGTCTGGATATTATTTCTGCAAAGAAATCCTTCTAGCACATTATATGATATTATATCATGTTATTAAGAACCCAGTTTCTCCTCTTACTTTCCCCAGCATAAAACTAGGATTATAGTGGATGGGATTATTTGAGTCCAGCCTCAAAGTTCCAAATTTCTGTCATAATGATAGGGTTACACATGGAAATATTAAATTAATAATAAATAAATAAATAAATAAATAAATAAATAAATAAATAAAGCTAGTATTTTAATGGTTAGTAAAAAGTCAATGGTTTGTGGACCAGTTTTTATTATGAATTTAGCCACAGAAGGAATGATTCTCAAATAATGCAACTGAGCCTGAATTCATTGTCTCCTGTATAAATCTGCCACTTTAGACATTCTCTAAAAATACTATTCCTTACTCACAAAGATAAACACCATAAATATTCCACCTCATTGCAACTGTAAATGTTTAGGAATTATCTATACTAGTCAACTGTCTTAAACCAGATTTTTAGGATTTTAGTGTAGCAATAAAACCAATAAATATTTTCAGACTATTTTCACTGGCATTACAGAACACAGTGATCCATGTCTTTTTTTTTCCTTTTTTTTTTTTACATTTTCATCTTTAACACATTTTTACCTTTTAAGAACAGTTTTCCTCTTTGGTAGCTGTGTTTGTCTCTTCATGATGTTGCCTCTATAACTTCCTACAGGACAGGGAGGAGACATGGTAACCATTTTTTCTGTTCAAGCTGTTGTCCAAACATGAGTTTTCAACACAAATAGAAGAATAAAAAAGAAATAATTGACCTAGATTGAAATAGAGACATGATAAAAACTTCAAACATCAAAAATATGGAAGCACTGGAACAGCCTTAGAAGGTGATGGAMATCTCTAGCATAGGAAGACTACAGAGAAAGGCTAGACAAACATCCAGCAGAAGTAATATCAGTGGGCTTTAAAAGCTTTTGATATAATTCTGTCCTTACAATCTTCCTTTTACTTATTTCCTCTTTCTCCGGAGTAATTTCTTTCCATATCTTTGTGAATCAGTCACTACTTAGTACACTGTAAAGAAAGTGGAAATGAAAGGGTGGCTGGGTGGATGAAAGAATAAAATAGATGGAGTGCTGTGTCCATGTTGCTGGATTTCAGACAATAGACTCTAAAATAGAGAATCTCAGTTAACTCCTGTCTCACAAGATTAAGTAATTTAATTTAACTATGCTTCAAACTTCTGTCTATAAAGTGCCATTACAATAATTTATTTTTTCCTTTTTCAAGGAAATTGTATGTTTATATTGATATTTGGAATAAAAAATTATACTGTATCAACTGGGAATATTTATATTGTTTCACTATCTATGTCGTTCTATCAGGCATGACAACTAAATACCATAGTAGCTATGCTTTATTGTTATAATCAGATAATTTACAGTTCTGTAAATATGAAATTAATACTGAGAAATACAGAATTATTCAACTCATAAACAAAAAATGTTTGTGTGGAATATTTCAGTACCAAGTTCTGGTAAGAATAAACTTGTTACTCAAACATTGAAGATAATCTGTAGGTCTAATATTTTAGACAAGTTAATTTGTATTTTTGATCCTTTATGAAAGGTGTGAAAAGACCTCTGACCCGAAGGCAAACAAATCTGAAAGCAACAAACATATTTTCCATCATTTGAAAACAGAAATGTCATTACTGTCAATAAAACCACAGCGCAGTGAGCGTCTGCCACAGATTTCCTCTGAGCTGAAAAGAGCCAGCTCAGAGTGAGCTGACAGCCGTGGCCTTTGCAGCCAGGGGACCTGGGCTGCTGACACTACAGCTGAGTGCTCACCCTCAGYCCTGACTCCTCTAATCTGCTGGATTCTACAGAAGAAAATTTCTGAAAGATTCGGGAAAATCAATTATTCCAATGAACTCTTTCAACCAGTATGAAATCCACAACAGAGAATTTGCATGTGGGAAAGAGTGTACATATAAATTGCACTTTCCACATGTAAGTTATTTCTTAAAGAAAGGATAAATAGTTTTCAAACAGTAATATTTTCTTTACAATTAAAATTGTKCAACTAACATCTGTTCATGGAATTTGAGTCAAAACATATTGAAATGGATGTCATGGTATGCGCCAGTCAACTTACGATGCATCAGGATTTTACTAATTTTTGTTTTCCTGAAAATTTAGAATTTTTTCTCTCTTTTTGTGTCCTGAGAAGCTCCATTGCCCTTTCAGCAGCTGCTTCTGGAGCAAAACCTGCCTTTGACTTGATAGATCTTGTGTAAGAATTTAGAGCCAGATTCTAATCTCTGACAGCTGCAAATATGGATAAAACAAATTGGTTTCAGRAGAATAAGTTATATTTTATGGAAGTAAAAGAATAAAGTCCATGAACTTTGAAAAATATTATTCATGCAATGTCCACCTTTATAGCTTAAACTCCTAAAGATGAAAGAATGGAAGGTATTGGTGCTTTAGAGACAACATTGTTTCAGTAATGCCCGTGTTTTACTTAAGCCTTACTTGACTCCATGTTAGCAAAGGGTATTAAGCCACACTTAGTATTCTTCAGTTTCAATTTTACATTACATTTCTGAGACCATACTATATTTATGACTATGCCTTAGTTACAGCTTGAAAAAACAAACAGTAATGGGAAAAATTAGATCCATAGGAAGAGAAAACACATCTGGGATAAGCTGGTCTGTGCTCCAGGAAAGATCAGCCAACCTGAGGCAAAATAAGAAAGAAATCCCTATATTTTGGAAGATATTTCATTCCTCATAGAACTACAGTTAGGGATTAATTCTCATTTAGTTTGATAACGTAAAGACATCTGATATTTCAAGGTCTTTAAACTCGTCATGACCCTTAAAAAGACTTAGATAGAATCAAAACAGGCAGAATCAACATTTGTATGTGTACCCAGCACCTATGATTAGAGAACAAAGGACCAACATGGAAACACAACAAGTAATCTTTACACTCAAAAGTACATTAGAATGACAGTGAGGAGCAGTGTTATTCTTGTGCTGAGGTCAGTACCCTACCAGCAGTGAAACCATTGATTACTGCACCAGCCAACTCTGAATACCAGTCATATGCATATTCACCATGCAAAATATAATTTGAAAGATACAAATTCATATTTAATGCATGTGCTGATGATAAATAATTGTAATGTTAGGTTTTTTTGTTCCTCTAGAGCAGTTCTGCATTTAAGAAAGAATGCAAAATATAATTATAACCTGACAGTGAACAAATGAGYCCATGCTCTTCTTAGTCCATGGGTGAGCATTAATTCACTTTTACAATCTGCCATCATAAACATCTACATAAGATTATATAAGAACTGCCATACCATAACAAGTCAAGCACTCAGCCTGCTATCTCATGTTCAAAAATAATTAGTAAAGGATGCTTAAAGAGGAGTATAAGAAATAGACAGGTATTCAGGGATGTATTTCAGGCTACAATCTCGTAGGTTACAGGTACAATCTCCATTCTGTAATTTAGGAGGTGTCCACACCAAATTTAATACTCCTCTGTTCAACCATCTTTGGTGGATTTTTTTCTCAAATTGGTTTTTTAATCCATCTAAACTTTTGACATCTTTAGTTTAGAGTCACAAAGAGGTTCACCATTTAACCAAATGCTATATTTATGGCATAGGTCACAGATTCCAGAGTTGGGCATACAGCCCCCACAGTTCATATAATGCCTCTATAAAATGATTTTATGAGGATCCTCAGCTGCAACAGTAATCTGGAGAGATAGAATTAATAATAGGGGAAAAAGGAAAAAGAAAAAAAGAAGACATTACATTATTCTGGAGGAAAAAAATTAAAACCAAGACAGATAATAAAGCTTKATATGGTGAAACTGAAAGGAAGAAAAGATGAGCATGGCACAAGCAGAAGACTACAACATGTTTACAACCGATGAGGAATTAATACAATCCTGATAGTCTGGGTTTTATTCTATACAGAGAATAATGTATAACATGTTTTCATGTCCACAGATATGATGGCTATTTTGCTCTCTGAATTAAGAGCAAATGCAAATTTTTAGCCCCTCAAAAATCCATAGTTACAAAACACAATTTACATCAAGTAGGATTCAAACAAAACAGTATCTGAAGAGGAATGTGAGAGCTTAATTCTTTTACAGCTTCTTACAGTATTTTATGACTGCTATTGCATAGATTCAACATAGCATCAATAAGTATTTGTGCACTTTTAAATGGACACAGCATTGAAATATAGCCTCCTCTTCTGTCAGGGAGTTACAAAAATAAATGGTAGTTGGATAAGACAGTAGAAAAATGTGAAAGACCAGAAAAAGAATGAAAGCAAATATCAAGGTGCTAGAGCCATGATTTCCACATGAGGAACTTTTACTACTAAATTTTTACCTATTGTCCCTGGACACAGTTGCCAACACTGCAATTTTGTTAGAGTACACTTGGCTGCCTTTGTGCCTTTGCCAAGCCAGCACATTTCACAGCTATAAATACGTGGACACTCCAGCATAACTCAGCATTGTTGCCTTTTTTTCTTGTATATTTTGCATCTCCCCTGCAATGTCAGATTAAATGTCTTTTTTTGGCAGGTATTCAATCGCTGGGTCTGCTCAGGGAAACCCAGGATATCTTTCMCTGCCTTTGGGGATGGGGAGGGGAACAAGAAGTTAGCTGAGTTTTTTTGCTGAACCACATTTGTGTGATCACAGGGAGTGAGTTGCTAGAACATTGAAAAGAGATTTAATAACCAATCACTGACATACTAATGCAGCTAGTACAGCCCTGTAGCTATAATGATCAATTTTTCCAGCATCAAAGGTTCTGTTCCTACAGCAGAACTGGTTCTTTGTCATGGGGAAAAACAGCTTAACTTGCGTGGTTTAAATGAAATCAGGATGGAAGCAGTTTATTGATTTACTAATGATGAAATTAATCAATGGGAGAGCTCTACATTCAGGAAAAGAATCAGCAACAGAAAAGGCACTGCCTGACTTACATAGTGTGGGCAGTGCCTGCCCACCTTGTGTGCCCCACTTGCTTCCTGGGGTCTCTCCCCTGTTAGAGATTTTCATATTTCTCCTGTGCTGCTTTGAAAGCTAACTCTTTTCCTGAGAGATTTATTGCTAGTCCCTTGGTTATTGTTTAGATACTGGTCAGTTTAAGCCAATCTGAAATTTTTTCATTGCCTTTTGGCATCATCAGTTTTGGGACAAAGCCCTTTTCAGAACAAAAAGTTTGGAGTGCTCCTGCCTAAAATTTTCACTCTTCCTACCTAGGCCATGTTTTCTAAAACACACCATTGTACCAGCTCAGATTGAGTGATTAGTACAGATTTGCTCTTCCATGGGTCAAGTTTAAAAGAAAGTAGTATAATGCCCTGTTTTCAGCATGCTTTCATAGCATGGATATCATCAAACAACTGCTTTCAGAAAGCAAATATTGCCAGAAAACTGTGCAGAGTACACCAGCTCGAGAAAAATCATGACATATATTCATTTATAGTCCCCTGGTAAAGATGGATAAAGCTTAACATTTTTTGAGTAATTTTTGGCAGTGCAGCCTGAATTTCAATTAGGCCATTGAACAGATGCAAAGCTTTGGCTTTGTGGTTGGGCATCAACATGGGACTCAACATTTTGAATATTACAGAGTTATCTTCCTTGCACAGCATCTGGCAAGTCCAATCATCTGCACTACTAAGTAAAAAACGGAAATAAAGTCATGAATTTAGATTCCTTCAGACAGATTTCAATTCAGTGAAACAATGACAGTACATACACTGGAGATTTTTTTCCCACAGGTTTTACTTCTTTATTTTAACCATTTCTTTGAGAAACTGGTTAGATTTCAGCAAGCACAACTTGAGTGGTTTAAAACTATTTCTGAATTGAAAAATATATATAATTCTATTGACCTATTGACTATGAAATTAAATTAGTCATCTGTTGGAAGAGTAACACTTTTAGGTATGAGACATGGTGGGGAGGAAATATAACAGCTGCTACACTGGCAAATGAAATAAGACAGGAAAATTTTTGTCCCTGAAAGTTTATGAATTTGTAATAGAAAAACTTGAACTGTTATACTGTTTTGCTTACTATATCAGTATGCAAAATTCTCCCTGAGAAACAATGGAAGCAGGTTCATTCTGATTGAGAAATGCTTGATGTATCTTGAACTGTCATTTCCATACAAGACACCTCAGCTCAAAGGTGGATTGCAAACTTCAGTTTTGAATACCACCTCATACCTCTCAGTTCCTGACCTCCATGCACCTAAAAATTTAGACATTATTTTAGACACAAATTTATACAGAAGATTAGGCAGTACTTGGAGAAGCAACTGTCCAGCAATCTCAAAAATGAGAAAGGCTAAAGGAAGATATATTCATAGAAAAATGCAAAAGGAAGCGAACACATGAAGCCAAATGAGGACCTAGAAGTAATTCAAAGATTTAGACTAAATCTAGGGTCAGATTTAAAGAAAAAAAGGACCAGGCTATRCTGGAGATAAGCATTGCAACCTTTAATGAAGAATATTTAAGTACTTTCCTGGAGGTAGCTATTATATCCCTTTTGACTACAGACTTCCCTAGTGATCAGATCAGCACCATCATCAAGAAAAATATGCAACTGAGATCCCTGCAAAAGRTTACAAACCACTTGCCTGACACGGCTCCACCTCAGTGAATAAAACCAGCCCATCCTTGAAATGTGGCCATTTCTTAAATTGAAGCATTTATCAGAATTGGAGTATTGTATGAGATACTGATTTCTCACACACAAGGTGAGAAGTACTTTGTCCTTTTTCTCTTCTTCTACAGTCCTGCAATATAGCAGCCTTTTATAGYAGTGACACTGCATGGAAAATCAGCTCCCAACTAAACAACCTTTGCCAGCTCCCACCACTGCCTGGAAGTGTCCTGCACYGAGGTCACAGTATTGTGCTCAAAGGGATTAAAAATCCTTTGATTTGTGTCCACTCTTACACAGTGGCATGGCCGAGGGCTCTGGGGTGTCTGATTTTTTTAGCTAATGAAAGGGCCACTGAATACAGAAGGTGAAAGGGGGAAAGCACAGCAGCAGCTGCTGWGGGAGGGAAACATGACCCCTCTAAAGTGGTGTTCAGTCCCCTGAGTGGGACTGACAACCCAACCATGCAAAGGAAAGGAAGCTCTGTAGGGAAAGGAATGGTGCCACCACACAGGGACACCATCCTATTTTCACGTGCCACACGGGCATAGCAGAAAAAAGGGTTTAATCTGCTGCTTTAGCTGAGTGCATTGGAGTGTGATTTCATTTCTTGGGTGCATGTGTGAGTGCATGTGTGCAAGACAGCARGAAGGAGCACTTAGTTTGATTGCACTCCAACCATTTGCTGATAATGTGGTTGAAAGAAATTGTGTCTCATAATTTACGTTTTTAAAAGCCTGACTTGCAGTAACTGCTTTAAAAAACACTGAACAAGATTAAAAGAAAAAGGTGAGGATTGGAAAATTAAATCTGTAAATGGAAGCTGGAATTGGTAATCTATTATGCAGTGGGATGAAATTACATACAAATTGTTTTGTATGTTAAAACTTCATGTGAAAACAAAGATTTTGGTTTTTATTACACAGTTACCTAATAGTCTCAAAAGAGGGATGCATTTCCTCAGGGAAAAAAAAAAAAGAAAAAAAAGTGGTTTGGATGTTTGCTTGTCAAGTTGTCTGAATATCTGAATAAAAGTATTGAAGATATTTACTGTGAGGGTCATGAGGCRCTGGAGGAGGTTGCCCCCAGAAGTTGCAGATGCCTCATCTCCCCATCCTTGGCCAAGTCAGAMAGGGCTTTGAGCAACCTGGTCTAYGGAGAGGTGCCTCTCTCCATGGTATGGGGGTTGGAACTAGATGATCTTTAAGGTGCCTTTCAGGCAGAGCCATTCTAGGATTCCATGATTCTGTGACATTCTCCTTGACTGCCCTGTACCTAAGTCACACTTCAGACAGCCGTGGGATAGATAACAGCTCTCTTAGAGACTGGGTCAAGTTCATATATCAGCTCGCTCTGTACAAGACCAAAAGGAAAGACGTTTTTCTTGAGAAAGGAGAAGCACAGAGAACAAAACCTCCCATGAACTGGAGCAAGTAAGGAGACCTGGCTTTCTCACAACCCACAATTTTAGGGACGCATAATTTTCCTAGAAATTCCATCTTCTCAGTTGCTGTAAGAACAGCATATTAATTATCCCTAATAAATACATGCAGAGCCAATTCTCTTGTCCTGACCACTTTCTTTGCAAATATGGGCTCCTGCATGGAAACCAGCAGAATGATTCTTWTCTGTGCAAGACTGCACATTCCTTACCTCAAAATTGGAGCTTCTTGATGGGAACAAATAGTCTGCACATACACTGGTCCCAGGACTACAGATTTCTATTTAGGATTTGTGCTTCAAATGAGCACCTCAATGCACTTTTTTTTCCAGAAAATAAAAGATATTTAAGTGGTGACACTGAACCTATTTTTAAAACAAAAACAATCTCTATTGTTTCACTCAGCTTCTTATCTGTATTCAGAAAATCTACCATAGTTCAGCTATCTCTAGTWATATAATTCAGATTCTAAAATCTCAAAATATAAGCCTTATGTCTCTACCATTTGAACCTTCCAAATCTTAAAAAAAAAAAATTGTTTTAATTCAGAAGCTAAAATGCTGAAAAGTTTCAAGGCATAAGTTGTATTTGGTTGAAGAAATAAAGTTTAATTATAAAGGAGAAAATATAGGGAACAGAAAATAAAAATAAAGCTGGGTAGTGCTTATGGATATTGTAATGAGTTTCTTCCATTAAAAACAAAGTTTAAAAATTTAACTCTAAAAGGACTAGGTAGCTAGTCCTTTTACTTACTTTTACACTTGCACAGTGTCATATATCTATATTTTTATTGCTTTTTAGTATTAAGTAATTTAAAATGTGTTTATAAATTCTGAAATGAAAGCACTGAGAAATCCAAAAACCATAATGATCACCCTTTTTTATGACCATCACCTCAGAAACACTTAATTGAGATTACAGAAGAGCCTCAAAAATAGTTTCCTTAAATGCTTATAATTTTGAAACATCTTTAAAAGCAACTTCCTGACCTATGGCTTTCTCTGAGAGGAAAACCCTGAGAGAAAATTGTATATTACACAAGTGCTTTAATCCCAGATATTTCAGTCAGGACCTTTTCCTGTGCTACTTGGGATACAMTTCTCCAAGTCCATTGTTAATGCCATTTTTGTCTTGCACAGCTCCCAAACTCAGATTCATAGACCATCCTTGAATGACCAAAATTCAGAAAATTTCATCTTTACATTCAGACACCTTATTATTGTATTTCAGATAAAACTTTACTTCTTCACTTTTTAAAATTATAGCAGTGACCTAATAGCTGGACATTTACAAAAATTAGCTGCCCTGTTTAATTTTGTCAGCTATATGATTTAACCACAAGCTGTTCAAATTTAGCAATAAAATCTAGGCAGGGGTGGGCAGGGGGAGGAGAGGGGAGAAAGAAAAAGAAAAAATTAATACCATTCCATCTTTATTTTATGAGTTAATGGATGCCAATAAAATTGTGACACMTCCACACTTCACACAGGTGTAACACCTCTGCAGGATTTTTTTGTTTCATATATTCAATGATCAGACAGGAATACCCACCAGTGAGTGAAGTCTGGGCTATGTTGCCAAAGTATAAAACCTAAAATAATATCCTAACTTTCCTGTTTACTGGGGAGGATGCCCAAGTTTCAAATCATATTGAGTGGCTTAGCACACCATACAGATGAGACAAATACTTGCTCCAGTATTATGACTACAGATTTCTTTATACTGTTTCAGCAGATGTTTTATAGTGACAGCTATTTATCATCCTGACCAATGTTGCCTTTTAAYTGGATTGTGTTTCATCACTTTCTTGTCATCTCTACCTGTTGCCTGCTTTTGTGTGTTTGGGATTTGTCAGGAGCATTCCTGCACTGTACAAAGCAGGTGTTAGTGTTGTTCTCAGTGTAAATCTGCATTCAATAGTCAGGGCTATTTCCCCTGTTCTGGAAAATCAAGGTGGACKATTCCCATCAGCCATGAGTTAATTATCTGTAGATTCTGATGCCCATAGGAGAAGGTAGGAGAGAACACTTACAAAACACCTGTGTAATAGATTTTTTTTTTTCTCTACAGGCAGATAAAGCAATCAAAGACATTTCTCAGCTCTACATTTGTTCAGTGAGGACAACAGTGKGGAAAGGTCTGCTTCATAACTGGGATCCTTCATTCATTTAATGATATATTTTCCATGGATAGTTTATAAAGGACAAGATTTATTGATGTGTCAAAAGACAGCACAGGACCAACATCACTGGCCACTTTTTCTCCTGCAGAAGTATTGGACATTGTTATATACTACATAAAGATTTAGTTTAACATTTTCATCACTCAAACAGTTTATATGTTTGTGTATCTATAGTAGTCAGACCATTGACCATATTAATGACTTTTCATCAGGCTTCACRGTGTGCTGGGAGAAAATGTATCTCCTGCAGGTCACTGCTAATACCATTGCAATGAAATGTATGTAATCACTTTTTGCTGTCAACAGTGTAATAGCAGAGGTGTTCACTCTGTAGATGATCTATTATATTTTTATGGGTCTGTCTGGGAGGTTTTACAGGACTGAACATAATCCAGGTTGCTGAATTACATGAAGCTGGTCTGAGTGGACAACTTTAAGTTTGAAAAGATTCAAAGAAAAGATGTTATTAACAAAYGCATCAATTTTTAGTAAAATCAGTAAACATGTCAAATAAAAATTACCTGACTACTCTTTCCTTTAAATTAAAGAATTTCCTTATTTAAAATATAAATAAATATTTTATTATCATATCACARCTAGGAAGCTGAATTATTCATGACCATTTTGCATGTGAAAATATTTTTAAACAAATGGAACCATCTATAAACATACTGAAAAAATTTATCCTACTGAAAATTAGTGTATGGATTTTTTTGTGCATATGCTGTGAAGCTTTCTAGTCTTGGCACACATGTATGCTGTACATTAATCAATGCACAGTATATTTCAAGATATGCATTATCCAAATTCTAAAAAAAAAGGTTTTTTTAATGTACAGACAGGATTTCAGTTAACAAA